>LPNX010724046.1:0-53257 GCA_001517045.1 Pseudotsuga menziesii
GTTTCTTTATGCATATGATTGGTATAAATATCTTCAACTTCATTCTCTTCTTGTAAATAATATCCTTTTTTATGTTCCTTAAACTCATCATAAGTAAAAAAAGGGAACTTAATTCCTATATCACCATTAAGATGTTGAGGAGCTGCAACTCCTTTTTCATAAATATGATCATAAGATAATGGTGAAGCAATGTATGAAACACATTGATTATGATCAGATAAGAATATGTAATTGTCTAAGCCATCATTGGTTACTGTATACTCAACATGGTTTGAAAACTGATCATAAACTCAATATGCATACCTGTCCATATAATAATCTGCGATTGCTATAGAACTCTTATCTAACTCTGAACTATACTTACATCTTTGTTGATGTTCCGGATGTGATTCATACTTACTGTCACATGCTTGTTCTTGTTTCAAATATTTATCTCTATTTCGAGTTAGAAGGTTTGCACAAGCTCGTACATTGTCTTCAACTTCTTTGGCATCCAAAAACATTTGTTGTAAGGAAGATGGCTTCCGCTCTCTAAGATGAAGGACTAAACAAAATTGTTGAAGAGCTGATGCATAATATATCATAGAAGATTTTTCTAAAGGTTTGATCTCCTTAGGCATATTGCAAATGAAACTATAAAAACTCCTGTTGAAAGAGGCCAAAGCTTCATCCTTTCCTCTTCTCAAAGCATAAAAGTCAATTAAACATTGATCGAAGGACTTTTTCTCTCCCTAGTATCTTAAAAAAAAACATATAACTCAGCCCATGAACAAATAGAACCAGCTCCTAGATTTTCAAACCACAAGGCAGCATCCCCAACCAAAGATTTGGAAAATAATCTCAAAACAACATCCTCATGTACCATTTCAAAATTATCAATGAAATTCTTAAAAACTCTCAAATGTTTTTCTGCCGTGACAAGGTCTTCTCCAGAGAAGTGGGGAAGATATTTAAAAAAATTGGGAGGGTAAGGATGAAGAGTAGATGGAAGCTTCAATGGTCTAAAAAGTTTATTTCTGATTTTGAACTAAAATTCAGTGGGAGGAAGATTAATTTCAACATGCTGATGGGAATTTACAACGGTGATGGTAGTAGGTGTTGATACCTGAGAAGGTTTCGAATCCATTTTATCTTCCTCAAAGCTACTAAGATGATCATGTTTAGGAAGGACTTGAATGCAAAGCTCATCCTTATGAGCAGGCTGGGATGGATGAATATCAATAACATGAGGATGTTGCAAATTTTCTTCTTTTAAAGATGGATGTACAAAAGTAGGTTCATGATCATCTGAATAAACAAAACACAAAATGATCCTCTTGATGTGTGAAGGTAAAAGTAGAAATGAGCTGATGAAGAAAAGCAAAAGTTTGTAGAGGAAACAAGCAAGATGATACTTGGTATTTCCATTTAGCCTCTTCATCTCTTTTATATCAATGGGTCCCTTCCTCCAATCGAGCCTTCTAATCATGGATCCACCCGGTGAAAGAATTGTAGTCTAAAGTGTGTGACCATCCCTTGTTCACCATCAAAGACCAGATCTAATGGTTGTCAAACCAAGGAAGGGCTTGTGCTTCCTCCCTAGTATGCTCGCCAAAATATCTTTTCCCTAAAGTCTGCTACCTAGACTACGGGGTCAGCAGTGTTCAGGCACCTCAACATACAAAGATAATTTTTTGGGTTTTTGGATTTACAATATAAGAATCAGATATAGCAAGACCCATACATAGAGATACAATGATCTGATAACATCATGTACAAATATGTATAAGGAAGCAAATTTGTAGTATAAATGATGACACAGTTTTAAGCAATTGAAACAAGGTTTTATGAATATTTATAAACAAGTAATAAACAAACAGTTTATTATTGTAAAATATATAAAAATACATACATTTGGAATAACATCCCAAATCTCATGCAAACATAAACATTCACAAGTAAATATAGCATCTATATAGAAGACATCTACATAAGTGCAATATAAACTAGGGTTCAAACAGAACCAATGAACATAAACATAATATAAGTCCAAAGCCTAGGTCCAAATAGAGATTAATCATTCATAAAACAAAAAGATCTTACACATAAAGTATTGTAGGTCTGCATAAGTTCCAGTCTCCCAACTCCCATATGTGTCTCCCCTAATTATCATAATGCTTTACAATTTATAAGAACATTTAATTTTAGAAAATGCTTTCTCAACTGACAAGTATTATTCCTCATCTAAATTGACTTCTAGCTTCTTTTGAAATCTCCTAGGCACTCTGGCAGTAGATTCGAACACTTCGCACCCACAATTACCCTATCATATTTTAATATTCTGTTTGAAAAAGAGCTGGAGACTATGGGAGTCCTCGTGGCATTGATGAATACTCTGCCTGTATTGATTTCTCTGCATCCTAAAACATCATTTCAGTGCTAAAATCTTCAAAAATTGTTTCCCTACTAACGAGCTTGGTTTGGCTGAGTGTAAGTCCAACAGAGTTCTTTTCATTTTTATGCCCAGTATATATCATAACAAGGTTGTAATTATATCCTCCTATCCTCGTTACAAGATCCCAAAGTTTGAGTGTACCATTAGTTAAAGTGGGGACAAAATTGGTCGAATCAAGAAACTTGACACTACTCACAATCTTGTTGTGGCTGACAACGCCTAGATCTATGAAGTTCCATATGCCTCTGCAATTTCTTTTTTCCATTTCAATTTTAATTAAGAACAGTCATCCAATTTGGTCTCACAGTCTAGGGGATCCTTCTGGAGTATGGACTTCCTGCGTTCCAAGGTAAATATTTTGTCTAGAATCATGATAAAGACCATTCAAACATGGCCCTCTAGGTGATCTTGGCAAGCTTCGAATACCTTCATCTCCATATGAGGACTGTCTCAGAGCTCCATTTACTTGGAATGGAATGGAACCATGACCTCACCTCAAAATATTCGAAGAACCAAAGTTAACAAATGGGGTTGATATAGGAAAAGGAGACATCATGCTGCTTCTATAATGTGAGAATCGTGGCTGCATTACTGGACTTCCTGATGGAGATACTGGAAAAGATATGTTCTTCTGTAAATTTGAATGTTCACTTAATATAACAGTATTAAGTTCTAATCGACCCATCCTTTGCTCCTGAAAGAATACTAATTCCATAAACACCTTTGTCCTGGAGATGAGCCTTAGTAATGGACTTGAAACATAGACAAACACAGTGCCAATCCCAGTGCAAATTCCAACATAGATCAACCAAATCTATTATTGTCAAGAATAATAAGGAAAATGAAAGATAGAACTACAGGTGAAGGAACCACTTCAACAAATTTGGGCACAAAGTTTTAGTATGGATGACTACTAATTTCACAATTTCATGGTTAAAAAAAACCATACTCTCAGCTTCCAACTTGATTGATTGGAAAAGTACTAAAGAAATATACCTCTCCCCAAAGCTTGGGAGAACAACAACAATCAACCTCCCAGCATTTTCAGGCCTCTTTGCAACCGTAATTGTCGCTGCAGTTGCAGCACCTGATGATATACCTACCACCAAACCTTCCTTTAATGCTAGTTGCTTGGCTATGTCAATAGCTTCATCACTTGAAATCTAAACGACCTCATCAAGAATATTCACATCCAAATTACCAGGTATAAAACCAGCACCAATTCCTTGAATTTTGTGAGGTTCTGGCTTTCCTCCAGAGAAAACAACACTCTCAATTGGCTCCACACCATAGATCTTGACCTCTGGTTTCTTTTCCTTCAGATAACGAACTACACCAGTAACTATACCCCCTATTCCAATACCAGAAACAAATGCATCTATTTGGCCATAATAACTAGATCAAAATTCAAAACCTGATCTTTTATATGAGTATGCCTACACACATACTCCAAACTCGACGAGCTGGCAGCATATATTAATAACCATATAAAATGTTTTTTAAATGAAGACTTAATCACCTATTGGAGCTTGGCTAAAGAAAATATATATGTAATGCATGAAATAAAAGGAAAACTATCTCAAAGTTTTAAAGAAAGATTTAAAAATCAAGAACAAAAGAGAACCTAAGGTAAACAATCAACTATAGACAAAGGCTATAGAATCCTAAGACAAACACATACTAAAAATAATTAACAATAGTTATTATCGAAAGAGTCCTTGCGACCCTTTCGTTACAAACAAGAATGATGGTATAGAAGACTCATAACCTAACAAAATCATTTAACCTATCTTTTATGCAATTTTTTCCCAAGGTCCCATTGTGGAAATTGAACCCAAGAGATAGAAAAATTACACTCACAAAATTGCTAATCAAACATGCAAAATTAACACCAAAGGAGACTGAAATTGGAGAATAACACTAATATGTATTGAGTAAGTGTAAAATATCCAACCTTGTGAATTAATAGGCTTATACAGTATATAATTACATTAGATATTCAAATGCATAAGGATTCCATTCGAAAAGGTCAAAAAGAAGGCTTACTAAATCTAGTCAAATCCCCCATATGTGCATAAAGCAGTTTCCAAATCCACCAAGATGCTCACGAATTGGATAAGTCAAGTAGGAAATATAATGAGGGATGGAAAGAAAACTCATACATGCTTTTTTTAGGAGAAAAGGAGGGAGGATGATTTGGGCAAAAAACAAGTCAACTACACCTAGTCTACCTTTTCCTTTTGCCTTAAATCTCAATAAAACAGGCAGCTTTTCAGAAAATGTAGATATGCGCATTGGAGGATATGGAATAAATCAAACATGCTAAAATGGGTTTCTAGGATGCTTCCCAAGCGCTCCATGACTCATTCTTAGCATGTGTTGACTTCTAGGACATGTAGAAGGAAACTAGCATATAGTGGAATCTAGGAAACTAGGTAATAAGACAAAAATGATTTAATTAATGTCTAAGGTAGGTAACTATGTGTTGATTATTCTAATAACACCCATTAATCCTTCCTTTATGAGTAAATATCAGAAAACTACAGGGCCTAGCAACAAGGCTTAGTCACCATTTACATACTGCTTGTCCATACAACCAAGGAAAGAGGCAAAAACCCAGTGGGAAAATCCTCCCTTAAACATGGATAGAAAAACAAAATTTTTAAATATTGTCATCAATCATGCTTCACAGCATGATCAGAAATCCCTAGCAGTGATCTGAGATTGTTGAATGTCTTCTCACAAAAAAAATTTGGTGAAGATGTTTGCTGCTTGTTCTGAAGATGCACAAAAGAGTAGATGAATGGTACCATCATGTACAAGTTGTATGATGTAGTGCATATGGATCTCAATGTGCTTGGTTCACTATCTTTGAACTGGATCATTGTATATTCGAATGGTGCTCTGATTATCATAGTAGATAATAGTTGAAAACTCTGATTCAAAGCCACATTCTCCAAGTATTCCCTGCAACCACAAACATTGAGTTGCTACATTTACAACTCCTCTACACTCTGCTTCTTTAGATGAGAGTGATATGGAACTCTACTTCTTTATTGAACACCTGATTGGTCCTTCTGTAAGCATGAAAACATATCCTAATGTTTACTTTCGATCTGTGTTGTCACCTGCCCAAACACTGTCAGTAAACCCAAGCAAATCAAAATCAGATTTTGCTTTGTAGAAGATCCCATGTGTTCTTGTCCCTTGAACACATTTTAGGATCCTTTTGGATGCTCTCCAGTGGATATCATGAGGCTGATCCGTGTATCTTGAAGACACACTAACTACATAAGATAGATCAGGTTGAGTGTGTGTAAGATAAAGCAAACACCTAATCAACTGCCTATACAGTGTATTATTTACCATAGGAGAAGAACCTGCTTCTTCATGCTAACTCTTGAAAGAAAAGGAGTCTTGCTTGGCTTGCAATATTTCATGTTGAACTTGTTCAGCAAATATTAGTCAGACTTGGACTGATGTACTTTGATTCCATGTTGGGATTAAGCAATTTGGAGACCCAATAATTGGCTTAACATTCCCATATTTGTCATAGAAAATGCATGGTTGATTCATCTTTCGAGGAGGCAATCTCTTTATTTGAACTTCATGTAATCAGAAGGTTATACACATACAAGAAAATAATAATCAAAGAACCATGAATCAGCTTCAAATAGACATTAGGATCAGACTTGCATCGAACAAAACTCAATGACAGCAGAAAGCCATGAATCTTGGCATACCAATCCCTGGGGGCTTGCTTGAGCCCATACAATGATTTCTTTAACCTACACACTAAATATGTATTAGAAAAAAACCCTTCATGTTGCTGCATGTAAATCTATTCAGTGAGATCTCCATTTAGTAAAGAACGCTTCACATCCATGTGATGTACCTCCCACTACTTCGAAATAGCTAAAGCTATCCTTATGGAATCCATCTCTGCCACTGGTGGAAAGGTTTCATTGTAGTCAACACCATGTACTTGTGAGTATCCCTTAGCTACCAATATTGCCTTATATTTCAAATGTGAACCATCAGCATCAAACTTATTCTTGAAAACCCACTTACATTGAACTAGCTTCCTCCTTAGGGGAAGATCAACCAGTTCCCAAGTGTTGTTCTTTTGGAGCAAGCTGAATTCTTATTTCATGGATGTTTGCCATATTGGGTCATGTGATGCATCTTCATATGTCTGTGGATCTAATTCAACCATCATATAGCACTTCTCAACAAATAGAGGATCTTTCACACAAAGTGCACTCTCAAACTGAGATCTAGTCCTCCTAGTGTCACTAGGATTTCCAGCTAGTTCCCTAGCCACATGAATGGTCTTTGCTGCCCATTTTTGTATTGTAGGACTGTCAAGATTTGCATTCAAATCAACATTATCAGATATATCAGAATAAGTGAACTCATTAGTCTCTCCACTTATAATCAATGGATCTGGTGGTGAAGAAGACTCTCCAACTTCAACTGCTACTAAAGGCTTTTCTTAGAACTGAACACTTCTTTCAATAAAATATTTGTTAGTTATCAAGTTAATCAGCTTGTACCCTTTTGAATCTTCAGAATACTCCAAAAATAGGCACTCTTGGCTTTGCGGCTGCAAATCCTTTCTCTTTTTAGTTGGAATTCTAGCCCAAGCGTGTGTGCCAAAAATCCTGAAATGGATCACATCTGGCTTGTGCCCACTCCAAGATTCAAAAGGATTCATACCATCAAGATTCTTATGAGGCACCCTATTCTATATGTAGGATGCACATTTTATAGCCTCGGCCCAAAAATTTGGTGGAAAAGTCTTAGCCTCCATCATGCAAGTTGTCATCTCCTTCAGTGACTTGTTCTTTCTCTCACCAAGACCATTTTGCTGTGGTGTGTAAGGGATTGAATGCTGCATCTGAATACCTACAAATTTACATACTCACTGAAGGATATGGAAACTTCACATACTTCACATACTTACCACCATTTTCAGATCTGAGGATCTTGAGTTTCCTCCCAGATTGGTTTTCAACCAAGGCTTGAAAGACTTTGAAGAGGTCAAAAAATTCAAACTTATGCTTTAGGAAGTGAACCCAACAATACCTGGAAAAGTCATCTATGAAGGTCAGTGCATATTTGGCTTGACTCATGGACATATGAGGAAATGGAACAGAAATGTCACTGTGGATCAACTCAAGAGGTGCATAGGTTCTCTCATGACTAGCTCTCTCATATTTGTGCTCTGGGTGTTTTCCTAGGATACAACCTTGACAAACTCCCTTAGAAAACATGATATTTGGTAACCCTATGACCATATTTTTTCACTCAAATCAGAAAGATACTTGTAGTTAAGATGGCCAAATATTTCATGCCAAAGCTTGCTTGCCTCATTAGCATGAATCAGAAGAGCAGATGGGTTTGAGTAGGGTAGATAATGGGAAAACATGTATACCTTCAAAGTGTGATCAACAACACCTTTTGCAATGACTTTACCATTTGAAATATTGGTGATTTCAACATCATCAAGGGAGAAGATGAACTTCTTTGGATATGCAATGTGAGTCATCTGATACACTGACAAGAGATTAGAGGCAAGACCTAGAACATACAACACATTATTGAACTTACCATGGTCAAAATCAATCCTTCCCTTCCCCAAACTGTCAGTGAGAGAGTCATCTCCCAAAACTATTGGTGGACCTTTCAACATGTCAAGAGAGGAGAATGCCTCTTTTGTCAAAACCATATGTCTAGAAGCTCCAGATTCTATGATGAATCTAGGTGAGCTTGATGTGCCAGCAACCAAGGCATGCACTCTCTCTTTGTCCTCTGAATTTGATCCTCCTTCCCTCTTATTTGAGCAATTAGGAAGGGAGATGTTATTCTTCTCCAGGAGTTGGGTCAACATGTCAATTTGCTTCTTCATACAAGAGCTCTAAGGATGATATCCCTTACTGTAGTATGCACACTTGCTCATTTCTCCTTTGTTCTTCTTCTTCTAGGAGTTCTTCTTGGAACCTTGGGGATCCTCTTGAGACTTGTTCTTGTCTCTCTTTTGCTCAGGTGGATTTTTAGCTTTTTTATTGCTTTTTGGATCCACCCTTGAATATCCAACAACCAAATCTTGGTCTTTGGAAGGTTTGATGGTGCCCATCATCACCAACTTATCTTGTTCCTGTGTGAGGAATTCCATGAACTCTGTAAGATTAGGCATCTTTTAGGCTCTAGTTGTCAACTTGGTGGCATGGAAGGTTGAAACAAACACTGAATAGTTAGGGCCAATATTAGAGAGTATGGCCAAAACTAGTTTCTCTTCCTTCTTTTCGATCCCACATTGTTTTAGCTACAAAACAAAGGTTTTAAACTTGGAAAAATAGAGTTGCAAGGATTCAAAGCTACTGGGACTCAAGGAGATGAGCGCATTATCAATTTGATGTCCTCTCATCTCATCTGTCTTACCAAAAATATCTACAAGATTCTCCCACACTTCATTAGGTGATTTCAATCCATCAAGATGGAAGAGGAGGTCTCTTGAAATGCTCAGACATAAAAGACCATAGGCCTCATCCCTCCTATTGTGCCATTCTATTTTATCTGCAACTGAATTGGGCTCTACCTCAATTGCCATAGTCATCCTATAGATACCTTTATCTCTCAAAAATATCTCCATCTCAGCTTTCCACTCAAATAAATTGAATGGAGTCAAGATGATCTTCTGAGATTGGTCCATAGCTCAGAAACTGTGCCCTTGAGTCAGTAGAATATTCTCCCAGTCAAGATTTCGAACCTGCAATAGCAATATGGAAGGAGATAAATTTATCTACAAAGGCTCTGATACCATGTGGAAATTGAACCCAAGAGATAGAACAATTATACTCACAAAATTGCTAATCAAACATGCAAAATTAACACCAAAGGAGACTGAAATTGGAGCATAACACTAGTCTGTACTGAATAAGTGTACAATAGCCAACCTTGTGAAGTAATAGGTTGCTGCAATATATAATTAAATGAGATATTCAAATGCATAAGGATTCCATTCGAAAAGGTCAAAAGCACGCTTACTAAATCTAGTCAAATTCCCCATAGGTGCATAAAGCAGTTTCCAAATCCACCGAGATGCTCACGAATTGGATAACTCAAGTAGGAAAGCTAATGAGGGATGGAAAGAAAACTCATACATGATTTTATTAGGATAAAAGGAGGGAGGATGACGTGGGAAAAAAGCAAGTCAACTACACCTAGTCTACCTTTTCCTTTTGCCTTAAATCTCAATAAAATAGGCAACTTTTCAAAAAAAAGAAGATATGCTCTTTGGAGGATCTCGAATAAATTAGACATGCTAAAATAGGTTTCTAGGATGTTTCCCAAGTGCTCCATGACTCAGTTTTATCATGTGTTGACTTCTAGGACATGTACAAGGGAACTAGCATAGAGTGGAATCTAGGAAACTAGGTAGTAAGACAAAAATGATTTAATTAATGTCTAAGGTAGGTAACTATGGGTTGATTATTCTAACATCCATGACCTACTCATTGTCATTTAAAGGAAATCAACTTGTAAAATCAAAATAACATTTTAAAGACTGTAATTATAAAAGCCTCACGGGCTACATCCATAACCTCTTTGTAAAAATATAAAGAGTCATCGCCTATTGACAGTGCCTCTATGACCCATATCCTTGTTTATAAAAATGGGTGCAATAGGATAACAGCCTCACAACCACATTACAATATTAGAAAGAGACAGATTGTAAGCCAAAATTTCAACTGTGTTTGACAAACAAAATCCTTCATAGGGTTTTTAACAAATTTATTTACATTCCCGTAGAGACAGTCGAAGGACTACACATACTTCTGAAAAGAAAACAAAAATATTATCCCTATATCAAAGGAGTCCTAGTATAGTCCCTTTAGTGTCCCATCCTTTTGTCTAGGATGAGGATACCTTGCAGTTTAGTATTGTTTTCCTTTAGCAATAAGTGTTAAGTTTAAACTTGTTTCACATGCACAAGGATAAGACGAAGTTTCATGCATTAGACTTAAAGGATAAGTAAGACTAGGACCTTTTCCTTTAAAATATCATAAGTAGAACAAAATTGAAAGAATGAAGATAGATTTACTACATGCAACTAACAGACTTATAACAACAATATAGTATCGACCATAATGCATGACGTTATATCGACATAAAGTCATAAAAAGAAGTATGCTTTTCAAAAACGCTAAACATAGACAGATGAGTCTTGCAATTTTACATAAATTTATTTTGTCATTTATCATCATAACCGAGAAAGCATAGAGTATAACATATTTTGGATTCATTCCTAGGAAATTATATAATTGTACTTACAGTAAATAATTTTATTTATGAAATTTAGGGATGTTACATTACCTATAAAACAAAAATTTCTAACCATTTTTTAGAGCATACCATTTTTTAAACAATTTCATGTTTAAAATGAAAAGCTTTCTAACCATTTCAAACAATTTTATGTTTAAAACTAAAAAAATTTAAAATAACAATAGTTTAATTATTAAAAAAAAATCCATTTAAAATTCAAACATTATAGGCTTCACACTGAAACACCTTCCCAAAAAAGTCGAACCAACAAAATATTTCTATATAAACAATTTAACTTTCATAAGCTTCAAAAATAAATACTTCCAAAACCATTAAAGATTAAAACTGAAACATTTCCAAAACCATTAAAACTGAAGAATTTCAAAGGCTTCAAACTGAAACATTTCCAAAACCATTAAAAACAAAATATTTCTGTCCAATTTTAAGTTTAAAACTGGAGAATTTAAAATAAGATTAAGACTAAACAATTTTAAGCTTAAAACTGGAGAATTTAAAACTTAGATTAAGATTAAATGTTTAATTTTAACATGCTTCAAATTGAACGATTTTAATCATTAACAAAATAAAAATAGATTGATATCCACTCCCAATCATTAACAAGAATTAAAATAGATTGATATCCACTCGCAGCCTTTGATTGTGGATAATAAACTGTCAATATATAGAAGTTCAAAAAATTAAAAAGTGCGTAGTAGAATTATGTAAAATGTGTTAGCCAAAACCGAGCCGACTAAACTTGATTTTACCGCTCAGTTAATAATAAAATTTAATTTTTCATGCCTGCCTCTTTTTCTTTTTCTTACTTGTCGGGTGAAACTTGCCTAACTCTTGACTAGACAAGTTTATAAATTTTGATAGGACTTTTAGACTCGACTAATTTACTTCGACTTACTTGTAGGTGCTACCAACTAATTTGACAGCTTCTCGGTAACTTTACTTCGACCACAAGTCGGCTGACCTCTTCGACCTCTTAAGTCGACTGACCTCTTCGACCTCTAAGTCGGCTGACCTCTTCGACCTCTCAAGTCGACTGACTTACTTGGGTATGGTTTTAGTCGAAATATACAGAGTATGTTTCTTAGTCTAAAAGACTTAAGAAATTACAAATGCTTTTCACCTGTGAGTAAGATGAAGTAAAATTGGACACATTAACAATCCAACATAACTTATAAAACATATACCCAAATATGTAGGAAGATTTGAGTCGACCAATGTGCCATAAAACCTAGAACTTTCATGGAGTGACAAATTTAAGGATTCTTGTTCTTTCACTCAACAGTAATTATAAAAGATATTTACACAAGTAAATATAGAAATATTGTGCGGCCAAATAAACATGCATTCAACAATAAACTATTTCTTATATATATAACTTGTGTGGAAATAACAAAGGTATTACAAACTTGTCTGTCCAGACTTGTCAGCTCCTCTACTGATCCTTTTATAGAGCTTTGGCTCTTCAATTGAATCACATACACAGAAGCTTGAGCTTCAACTTCTCTTTCTCTCCTTTCTCACCTAGAGTTCTCTCTATTGTCTCTGTATTGTGTCTAGTGACTAACTTAATTTACAATATTCTTCTTCTATTTATAGGCAACCTGAAAATTGATTCTACATGAATCAACTAACTCTTCATTACAGAATATAATAACTATCTACCTAACAACTTAGCTTCAGAAATAAATTTGACTGGTTTACATTATCGAATCATGGACTCTTCCCTCTTGTGAGACTGACCAACAAGATCTTGAATGATACAGACTCTGACAAATTCGGCTGAGATTCAGGTACGGATCTGCGAGTGATTAATATTTCCAACACTCCCCCTTAATTATGAGCAGATGGGGATTTTTAAAACAAAAAATTACAAAATGTTTCAAATCTTAGACATGCTTTGTTTATGGTAGAGTTCACTGTGTATAACTTTTCATTCCAAGATAACTAAATAGATACTGGAAAGTATCCTTTTCCAATGGTTTTGTAAAGATGTCTGCAAGTTGATCTTTAGACCTGCAAAATTCCAAACAAATTTCTTTGCTTTTCATAAACTCTCTTATGAAATGAAACCTTGTGTCGATGTGCTTGGTTCTCTTGTGAAACACATGATTCTTTGATAATGTCATGGCTGAATTCTTGTTGCAAAAGATGGTTTTCAGTTCTTGTTGGTTCTGTGACAAGTATTTTAACACTTTGCTCATCCATACAGCTTGACATGCAGCAGTTGTTGCTGCAACATACTCTGCTTCAGCTGAAGACATAGTTACTATGGGTTGTTTCTTTGAATCCCATGAAACAACACTTGTACCAAAATGAAATGTGTACCGAGATGTGCTTTTCCTGTCATCTATGCTGCCTCCATTGTCACTGTTAGTGTAACCAATGAGTTAAAAAAAAATTGAGGTTAAATACATATGGCCAAGGTCTTTTATGCCACTTACATACCTCAGAATTATTTTACATGCTTGCCAATGAGATTATTTTTGTGACTCCATGAACCTGGAGATCAGAATTACTCCATACATAATGTCTGGTCTTGTTGCTGTCAAATACATAAGGATTCCAACAAGACTTTTGAATAGTGTAGGATCTACAATCGATCATTCATCATCCTTGCTCAATTTTAAGCCTGTTATTACTGGTGTTGGGGATGTCTTGCAATTAGAAATGTTAAATATTTTTAAAAATTCACTTGCATACTTAGACTGTGATATAAATATACCAATTTCAGACTGCTAAACTTCAATTCCCAGAAAAAACTTCATAAGCCCCAGATCAGTCATTTCAAATTCACTTTCCATAACTGCTTTAAAATATGCTATGCAAAAATCACCAGTAAATATTAAATCATCTACATACAAGAAGACAATTAACATATTACCTTGCTCATTCACTTTGGTGTACAAAGTCAGTTCACTTTTTAGTGAGATAGGAATCAATCCGGCTGTATCAAGCTCTAGGAGCTTGCTTCAAACCATAGAGTTCCTTTTTCATCCTGTACAATTTATGCTCTTGACCTAGAACTTCATACCCTTGTGGCTATTCCACATATTCTTACTCTTCTAGATAGCCATTTAAGAATTCCGACTTAACATCCATTTGATGAACAGGCCATTTGTTTTGTGCAACAATGGCCAAGACTGTTCTGACTGTATCCATGCATGCAACATGTGCAAACCTTTCATTGAAGTATATGCCAGGTTGTTGTGTGAACCCTCTTGCTACCATTCTTGCATTTTGCTTCTGCACATTCCCATCGGCATCTTGCTTTGTATTGTAAATCCATTTTACATTGATTACATCTTTGTATTTTGGTTCTTCTCAATGCATTCTATTTCTTCATCCATGGCTTCTTCCCATACTTCTTCTTCAACAGGTTCTTTAAATGTTAGTGGATCATATATAGGAGAAAATAATGCAAAGAGAGAGAATGAATTTGGTTTACCAGCTTCATATATCTCTCGCAGACTTCTTCTCTTCATCGGTTATGTCGATTTCAACCTTGATGAAATGATTGATGGATTCTGTTGTCCTCTTGGTGTACTTGTCGATGTAGCTTGAACTGCCACTTGTGTCAATGGTCCTTGTGCTGAACCATGTTGTGGTTTCATGGGAGTTGACGCTGCTATGATCGGTTGACTTACATGTGGTGTTTGAACCACTTCCTCTTCCATATCGTCATTGTCGACATTCGACACAATCTTGACATTTATGTCGATAGTTCCATCCCATAATTCATTTTCAACAAATTGAACATATCGACTGATTATCACTTTCCTTGTGACAGGATCATACAACTTGTATGCTTTTGTGTCTTTAGAATAGCCTACAAAAATACATTTATGTCCCTTCTTGTCTAGCTTCCTTCTCATCTCATCTGGAATATGAGCATATGCAACAAAACCAAAAACTTTTAAATGAGAAACACTATGATTCATGCATGTCCATGCTTCTTGGGGAACTTTGTTCTTCACACTCTTTGTCGTACACCAATTCATAATGTATACGACAATTGCGACTGCTTCACCCCAATATTCATTTGGAAAACGCTTGGCTTCCAACATGCTGCGTGCCATCTCCATGATGGTTTTGTTCTTTCCTTTGGAAATACTATTTTGCTAAGGTGTATACTGTGCAGTGAATTTCTTCTGTATACCATGATTCTTGCAAAATTTTAGAAATTCATTTGAAAAATATTCACCTCCTCTATGAGTCCTTAATATCTTGATGCGGTGTCCACTCTCGTTCTCCACGAGTTCCTTGAGCTGCTGAAAATAACAAAATGCATCAGATTTATGTTTCAAAAAATATACCCATGTTTTTCTGGAGTAGTAATCAATAAAAGTTAGGAAATACTTGTAGCCACCAATGGATGATGTCTGCATTGGACTACAAATATCAGAGTGGACAATTTCAAGTGGTGTGCATGCTCTATAAGACTTTCCAAATGGAAAAGTCTCTTTGTGCTGCTTGCCAAAAATGAAGCCTTCACAAACCCTCTCTAGTCTGCCAATCAATGGAAATCCCTTCACCATATTCTTTGTGTGCAGTAGATTCAGCCCACCAAAATTCATATGTCCAAATCTAAAATGCCACAGCCAGGATTCATCCTGAACTTCTGTCGGAAATGCAACTTACAAATTAGTGCTACCATTTTCTTTCTTGTCGAGGAGCTCAACTGTTTCTTTACTTTCTGCCTTGAATGCAGCTCCTGTATTTGTCTTCCCTTTCATGTCAGAACTATCCTCAATGGAAACAAGCGATTTCTTGTCATTGGCACTTTTGTTATCAGTTGGTCACTTGGACACTTGTCTTTGATCACACAGTGATCATCTTCCATGTAGACGCTGTATCCTTTTTGTATCAGTTGTCCATTGCTTAAAAAATTATGTTTTAGACCTTCGACATGATAGACATCAGGGATATAATTACTCTCCCCCTGTTTTGTTAGAATATCAACAGTTCCTTTTCCTAAAACAATAACTTGGTCATTGTTTCCAAGTGTAACAATAGTTTTAACTGAATTGTCTAGACTAGAAAACAAATTTAAGTTTCCAGTCATATGATTGTTGCATCCTAAATCTAAGTACCATATGCCATGTGGACTTTCTTGAACAACATTGCATTCAAGTGGAGATGTAGATGCCATTAACATTGCACTTGTTGAAGTGATGGTGTTGGTCGACGGATTTGGGCTCTTCCTTCCTTGGTCATATTGTTTATTTGTACATTCATATGCATAATGACCAAATTTCTTACAATAATGACATTGAATTTTTTATTTATCAAACCTCTTGCCACTTGGTTGACTTGGGTTCTGATTATCTCCTCTACCATTGACATTTGTAGGACTTATGCCTCGTCCTCCTCTTGAATAACTTCTTCCTCTACCTCTAAAGTTGTTTCTCCCCCTTCCTCTACCATGACTTATGGATGAATGTGCTGGGAATGCACCTTCCAATGATGTTTGTGTTCTGTTGAGTCTGTGTTCATGATTGGTGAGTGAAGCTTGTAGCTCATCAATGGTAAATGTCAACATGTCTGTGTGTTCTTCCAAGGTCACAACCAAGTTTTCAAATCTTGGGGGAAGACTTTTGAGAATTTTTTCAACCACCCTTCGGTCTTCTATGGCTTCTCCATGACATTTCAGTTGGTTTATCAACCCAACGACTCTGGTGTAGAATGTGTCTACAGTCTCCGAATCTTTCATGGACAGAGATTCAAAATCTCTTCTCAGAATCTGCAGCTTGGACGTCCTTATCTTATCCAAACCTTGATAGGTGGTTTCCAATGTATCCCATGCTTGCTTAGCATTAGTTTTTGCTGATACTCTTGGGAGTATGCTTTCATGCATAGCTTGATGTATGTAGAACATAGCCTTTCCATCTTTCTTCCTCTGTTCCCTCAAGACATCTTTCTAAGCCTGTGTGAGATTTGTATATACAATCATGTCTGCTGGTTCTACATAACCATGCTGGACTATCTCCTAGACATATTGAACTCTAAATAAATCCTTCATAGTTAAAGACCAATATTCATAATTATTTCCTGTAAAAATTGGAGTTTGCAATGAACAAGAAGTGGAAGCCATTTTTAATTTTTAATTAACTTTCCTCAGAAAACTAAACTTGAGTTTACCGCTCAGTTAATAATAAAATTTAATTTTTCATGGCCACCTCTGTTTCTTTTTCTTACTTGTCAGGTGAAACTTTTCTAACTCTTGACTAGACAAGTTTATAAATTTTGATAGAACTTTTAGACCCGAATAATTTACTTCGACTTACTTGTAGTTTCTACCGAGTGATTTGACAAGTTGTCGATAATTTTACTTCGACCACAAGTCGGCTGACCTCTTCAACCTCTAAGTCGGTCGGTTGACTTACTTTGGTATGGTTTTAGTTTAAACATACAGATTATGTTTCTTAGTCTAAAAGACTTAAGAAATTAGAAATGCTTTTCATGTGTGAGTAAGATGAAGTAAAAATGGACACATTAACAATCCAACATAACTTATAAAACATATACCCAAATATGTAGGAAGACTTGAGTCGACCAATATGCAGTAAAACCTGGAACTTCAATTGAGTGAGAAATTTAAGGATTCTTGTTCTTTCAGTCAACCATAATTGTAAAAGACATTTACACTGGTAAATCTGGAAATATTGTGCCCCCAAATAAACATGCATTCAACCATAAACTATTTCTTATATATATAACTTGTGTGGAAATAACAAAGGTATTACAAACTTGTCTGTCCACAGAGCTTCACCTCTTCGATTGAATCACATACACAGAAGCTTGAGCTTCAACTTCTCTTTCTCTCCTTTCTCACCCAGAGTTCTCTCTACTCTCTCTCTATTGTGTCTAGTGACTTACTTAATTTACAATCTTCTTCTTTTGTTTATAGGCAACCTGCAAATTGCTTCTACATGAATCGACTAACTCTCCATTAAAGAGTGTAATAAATATCTACCTAACAACTTAGCTTCAGAAATAAATTCTATTGGTTTACATTTCCGAATCGTGGACTCTTCCCTCTTGTTAGACTTACCCACAAGATATTGACTGAAACAGACTATAACATATTCGGGTGAGAGTAAAGTACGGATCTGCGAGTGCTTAATATTTCCAACAAAACACTCTCATGTCGTGGATCGTTTGGAGCAAAATATTCTTTCTCCACATAATAAAGCAATCACATTATTTCGGTATGAAAACAAAAAACAAATATACCATTATATTATAAAGCATGAGCATTATTCTGATATGAAAACAAAAGGCATATATCATTATATTATAACTGGGGACAAAACATGAATTATATTATAACTGGGGACAAAACATGAATTATATTATAAGTGGAAGACAAAACATGAAGTATATATACAAATAATAAATTATTTAGTTTTGTGAAGATAATGGTATAAATAAGATTAAAATATATAATTTTATATTTATTATTCATACTAAATATTTTTATTATTTCTACCAAACTTTTTATTATTCCTCCAAATATTCTTAGAGTTAATATAAATATTCTTCCAATTAATATGTCATCAAACAATTATTATTTAATAAAAATAAATATAAAAAACCGAAAATAAAAACAAATTGTTATATACTTGGTATATAAGTTAATTGTTACATATTTATTAAATAAGTTCTAAGTTTATCTTGATCAACTCTTTCAAATTTTATTTAATAAAAATAAATATAAAAAACTGAAAATAAAAACAAATTGTTATATACTTATATATAAGTTAATTGTTACATACTTATTAAATAAGTTTTAAGTCCATCTTGATCAACTCAAATAATGGTTAATCATAAAATCTAAATCTAAAATAATATCTAAATACTTCAAAAGTAAATTTAAAATAATATCTAAAAACAAAAACAAAATATTTAAATAAAATTTAAATCTAAAATAATATCTAAATACTTTTAAGAAGAGTAAATTTAAAATAATATCTAAAAACAAGAACAATAAATTTAAAATAATATTGAAAACAAAAAGCATAACATGAGTAAATTGAAAATAATATTGAAAATAAAAACAAATTGTTATATATCAATTAAATATTAAAAATAATATTGAAAACAAAAACAATTGATATATAAGTTAAATCTAAAATAATATCTAAATACTTTTAAGAAGAGTAAATTTAAAATAATATCTAAAAACAAAAACAATAAATTTAAAATAATATTGAAAACAAAAAGCATAACATGAGTAAATTGAAAATAATATTGAAAACAAAAACAAATTGTTATATATCAATTAAATATTGAAAATAATATTGAAAACAAAAACAATTGATATAAATTTAAAATAATATTGAGAACAAAAACAAGAACAAAAACAAATTGTTACATACTTGATATATAAGTTAATTTAACTGTTACATATTTGATATATAAACTTGATATATAAGTTAATTTAATTGTTACATACTTGTTTCATACGTTAATTTAATTGTTACATACTTGTTTCATCAGACAATAGTTAATCATAAAATCTAAATCTAAAATAATATCTAAAATACTTCTAACATAACAAGAGTAAATTTAAAATAATATCTAAAAATCTATAGAATAACAAGAAATAATATCTATAGAATAACAAGAAATATAGAATAACAAGAAAGAAATAATATCTATAGAATAACAAGAAATAATATCTATAGGTCTCGACTAAAGGAGAGGTAAAAGGAGAGGAATGCTAAGTTGGTCTCGACTAAAAGGAGAGGAATGCTAGAATAACAAGACATAATATCTATAGGTCGTCTCGACTAAGGAGAGGAATGCTAAGTTGGTATTAGTGTTGTCATATTAGTGAAAGGTTAACCATGCTATTAGCTCTGATTGAGTTCAATGAGGGGTGTAAGTCCTGAGTGAAAAGATGGGTTATTGAAATGCATTTGAAACAAGGAACCCTAGGTAAGCCAGGTAAGCCAGCAACCAAGGATGCTAGGTGCTTACTATGGGATAAGGCCATTAATGTAGTTAATGCAAACTGATGACACATGCACCTCCTCCAAGCTGACTTTACACTTAGTTGGGTATGGCATGCCCACTCATTTTTCTTTCTTGTACTTACTTGTACTTATGCCTGGAAGAATTGTAATAAATACTGGACTTATCCCAAGAGCTAGCTACTGTATTTGGGAACACAAGAAAGAGCTAGCTACTGTATTTGGGAGGGAACACAAGAAAGAGATGAAATGGACTGGGCCTGCCAGCAATGATGGATGAGAAAGAGTAAATTTAAAATAATATCTAAAAGTCTATAGAATAACAAGAAATAATATCTAAAAACCTATAGCATAACAGGAGTAAATCTAAAATAATATTTAGCATATTATTTTTATAGCATAACAAGAGTAATTATCAATTAGAGTAGTTATGAATATTATCGATAAAACCTTAAAATATGGAGAAGACCTCAAGATCTGAAGAATATTTCAATGGTTCAAAACATGAAGAAGATTTCAATAGTTCAAAGTATAGAAGGTAACTCTCTAAACGGAAAAGATAATTATATCAACTGTGTTTTAGACTTGAATAAAATCTGTGAACATATAGCAGGAGCACACATCTTTAAGGTTAAGGTAAATGACAAGTAAACTGAAGAACTATTTTGGGTGTTCTAATTTTTTACTGTAACTGAGGATCTTCTATAACCAAGAACAATAAAAATATATCCTGTTACAAATAGGCCTGCTAGTTACAGGCTAACTAGTAGCCTGATATAACCAACAACAACAAAAAATATACCCTATTAGAAATAGGCCTGCTAGTTACAGGCTAACTAGTAGCCTGATTTGTACTGGTGAATCCCTTTCTTCGTTTACTCAATTCTGCAGGATGACAAATACTTGACACATCTAACACAAGACATCCTTGAGAAGTTTGTATCGACGGTTGCTAGGTCTTGCAGGGGACGGGGATAAGACTATCTTGCCCTTAGCAGCCTTCACAAAGCAAGTACTCTTTTCAGAATACTTTGTACTGCATTGTCCAGCTGCATTTGGAGCAGTCTCTGATGTCGACAGATCTGTACAAGAATCATCAGGTTTCGTCTCATGAAGGGCATCTTTCTTCTCTTCTAGTGGTTCTGTTCTTTCCTCCCCGTTTCTCCGCTTGCATGCAATAGCAGCTAGTACTGGCGTTCTCTTCTTTCCTTCACAATGGCTGCACCATTCACACACACCAACCTTCCAGCCAGCTTGAAGATATGAACTACTGCAGTACCTGCCATACAAATTAACAATGTGGCTGCATTATCACACATACAAGAAATGAATAATCATAAAATTATGAAGCAAAGCAAACAAAGAAACTGTTACGAAGTGCAGATTATATCAAAATATTATACGAGTGCTGGAACCGTTGCAGGCATTTCTTGCATTTAAACAGCTGATCCTGAAACCCGACGTCCCCACAAATACAACAGATAGTGCCTTCAGACACTGAATTCTTTTTCACCGGACGATCATAATCATCAACCCTATAATCTTCTCGTCCAGCGGCCATTTTGAAGCACAAAGAAACAAAATTATCCCCGGCAACCTGTCAATCTTCTTCCAAAGCTCTGCAATGGAGTTAGATACAAGATAGCTGAGCCTCTTTGGGCCCTCGTCTTCGTCTGATTAAAGGTCTATATATAGAGCATGTCTGGTCCATGATACAGATATCTAACTAGGACACGCAGAGGAACTTCGTATAATTAGGTCTCTTGATCAACACGTTCGGATAATTAGGTTTCTTGATCAACACGTGGTGGATGACTTGCAGGTGGTCACTAGCACCAAGAATTTCGAAAAGAAATGTCTTAGAAAACGGGTTCGATGAAGTGGGCCATAAAATAGGACTCTCTCTCACGATAGGGAATTGCGAGTAGGTGGATTAATAGTTTTCTCTGGTCGAAATACCGGTGGACCAAAATTCTGAAACTGGGATTGATCGCTGGCTGTTACAGAAATCGTCGAATACTAAACGTGGAAGGACGTGTGTCGGCTTCTACTTAGTAACAGCCAATACTTCCCGAAATATGTGCATAAATAGCTGCGACCTATATACACCAAAACCTAACACTCCACATATGGAGCTAACAGATAAGAAATTTGACAGAGGTTTTATTGAAAATCCTAATTCCACTATACAAAATTAATTTCCCAACCGTTTCTATTTTCATTCACTGTTCAACGTCAAGCACTGATGCACACCAGCTTGAAATATTGGCAAAAGCATCCAGTCTTGTTAAGTGAAAGGGATCGATAATTGATCAGAAGTGTGGGTGATAATTCCTATGAAAGGAAATTAGTACGCCATCTGACATTTTTGGCCCAGTACAAACCTGTTACAAAGTCATTCTAACAAAAGAGATTTAAACTCTGCAATGTGCACCTTTATCCAGCCAAAACGATGCTATTAACAGTCATTGCCCATTAAAATATCATTTATTCATGGCTTGCCGCACAGTAATGAATTGATGACCTGAACAGAAATAGAATTAGAGACAAAACTCATTAATATGAACTCATGAATTCTTATTTTTTTCGTTACTTCTTGTTACCTCAATCAATCAAGTATAACACATGCAATTTTATCATTCTTGGCCTGATTTGTGCACTTGGTGTATAAATAATGTTACGAAATGAAATGTTGAGAGGTACGATAAAACAAGATAGTCTTCAAGCGTTCGTGTTTGGATGTGGCATTAAAATTGAATTTTTATTATTATCATAAAATTTTCATGGATATAAAAAACAAAATTAATACATACAACCAAAAAAGTTTGATTTATTTTTATAAATATTTTATCATTATTATTATTATTTATTTAATAATGATAGTTGTACCATACATGCCTCCTAAGTGAAGAGGTTCTATTGTATATATTTGAGTTAATATTTATCAATATTTGTCCATATTGTTTAGAATCATTTAAAGTGACACAAAGTCATTTTAGTGGAAAGTAGATTAACATAGTTTAAAATTTTATTTTTTTGAAGCTGAGTTTATTTGTATGTCTCTTAGTATCATGTTTAATTTTATCCATGAAAAGAAGGTCATTTTTTTTTGTCCAATTTGATCCATATCTATCGATTAAAAGGTCATTTTGTGTTGGAGAAATGTACATTGGGAGTTGGCTTTTTTAATGATTGATAAATCATTTTTTTATTTCACTACAACTTTGTTTCCTAAATGCCATGGCCACCATTCCATATCCACAATACCACTTATCTTCCAAATATTTTACCATAAAAGACCAATGTAAAATATTTGGAAGAGAATTAGTTATGTGGATTCCAAATGGTGGTTATGGCATCTAGGAAGAAAAGAAAGTTTTAGTGGAATAAGAAAGTATGTGTGTGTGTGTGGTGTTTGATTCAACTTGAATCTTGACATAGGTTTTGATTATCTACCTAATTATCCTATAGCTTGGTATCTAACTCAATAGGTAGGAAATTCTTTCTAAAATAAATTATAAAAATGATTTAATTCAATTTCAATTTGGAAGCGATTATGTTGTTAATATATATATTTTTGTAGTTGTTTGGTAATGCACATAGTATTGAGGTAATGCACAAAGGATTGAAAACAATCCATTGATACATGATTGGAAATAAAATGACTGAGTTAAACATTTCCATTCCTTTCTTTAGTTTAAATTTATTCACTTTCAAATAATTAATCAACAATGTAAACACTTCCATTTCATTCCTTAGTTTCAATTTATTTAGTTTCAAATAATTAATCAACAAATAATTTTTGAAAAATGTGTTAGCAAGCATAAACTCACAGTGTTTACATTGTTGATTAATTATTTGAAAGTAAATAAATTGAAAAGAAAGAAAGAAATGGAAATGTTTATGTCATTGATTTTATTTTCAATCATGTATCAATGAATTCTTTTCAATCCTCTTTGCATTACCAAACATATGCAAAAAAAAACCAAATCCAACAACATTTAAATTTTTTAATACATAGTTGGAATAAAAATGGCATCATAAACATTGTCAATTACAACAATTTTAACAAAAAAAATTAAATATTGAAAACATAATTGCTTCCAAGTTCAACTTTAATTAAATGATTTAAAAAAGATATTTTCCTACCTCTTCCGTTAGGTGCCATGCTATAGGCTAGTTAGGTAGGTGGTCAAAACCTATGTTAAGATTCAATGTTGGATCAAACAGGAAATTGGAAATCTTGTTTATGCACAAGGAATAAGTGAGGAGATCTTGAAGTGATTTGGTGTTTCCCACTTTGATGAGATGAATGACATGTAACATTTATGAGTCATCATTCTTAAACCTACCAAAAGAGGGGGTTATCAAGACAACCATTTAAGGCATCAACAACAAACACTAGATGGAAACAAAAATGTCATAAATGGAACAAAAAGAGGAATATGAAGGTGAACAAAGAGGTGGGGAAAAGAATAAACCATATGGGCATGCTTGGTAAGACGACTTGACAAACTTTTCTAGTATAGAGAGGTCCAAGTGGCCACCATTTTTCTTTTCTGAAATTATTTGCAAACACAAAAGGAAATTAAGGTTTCCCTCTTCCTTGAGATGAGTGACCATACCAGGTGTTAGTCTCTTGATACATGTGTTTATACCAGCATGAATTCCATTGTCAATTTATTGCTTAGTGTCTCTTGGTCATTGCTTTGGTTTTTTTTTTGTAAATAAAGACTTTATATTAATTCAACAGAGGGTCATTACAATATAGTTATCAAACTTGTCCTTCAAAAAGTCGGCATGTTCTTGACACAACACGACGTCAAGCCTGTTCTCCCATCCCGATGGGACACACAGATTCCCCTTCCCCTTAAAGTAAAAGCATAGTTAAATCTGAGAGAGGCACGAGGGCCTTTAAAAAAATATGTAAAAAATAAACTGTTCCAGATACAGGGCCTGATTCCACCAAAATTTTCTAAACCCGATAGACCACCATTACTACCTAAGATATAAGATGAGATAAACATAACCCACAGGAAATAAAACCAGCTTCTTGAAAGCTGAAGGAAAATTGGACATCATAGCCTGAATAGGAGTAGCAGCAACGCTTGGGGTGGCCGCATCAGGCTGGATGTTTGGACTGTTACTTGTATGGGATTTTCCGCACCTGCCACAATGATCTTGTGGCCATGCAAAATCCTCAGTGCCCTTTCTCGCAGCATAAAACGAGACCCCAAGCTTGGTTGCAATGACATCCACCTTTTGATGAATCAGATAGCACTCACTATTGTGGGATTTCCAAGCTTTAACAGGATCTTCATCCCCTTTTGGTTTGGTGTTGGGATCAATGTATGAGTGTCCAACCATTTTCAGGTTAACCTAGTACTACATCAAGAGTCAGTCATATGCCGCAGCTTGACCAACTGTGGAGCTTGGGTCAAGAATCCAGTCCGCCACCTCTTGGTGAAGTTCCTCCTTAGGCATACTTTTGACTTCATTCCAGAGTTCCCCAACCCTTTCCTCAACTTCCAGGCATATGCTCAGAGGGATGTGCTCTTTGAAGGATTCAACCGCTTCCTGGGCCTGGAGTTGGGCCTGCATGGCCCTACGAGGATTCTTCACATTACCATGCCCCATAAGCTTCAGACCAAACAAGGCTTCGCCAGGGGATATAACCTTGTCCATAGAACGTTTTGCAACCATACTCCAATGGGAGGGGGAGCAGGATGAGCACATGGGCCGGGAATGACATAGAGACCCATAGGCAAGAGAGGAAAAGGGGCCATGGGAAAACTAGAAAAACAGAAAATCTAGGAGAGTGCAGGGTCGATGAATGCAGGGTGGCCCGGGAATATGAGAATAAGAAGGGAGAGGAAGCATAATTTCCCGACCAGGTTCGTACCTTGAGTGCATCATGGTAATGATGATAACAACATCCCGCATACTCTTTCCTGTAGTGGATCCCCTACCAGAAGTAATTTCCCAGTCTATTCAGTCATCACGTCATTCTCCATCCATCTCTTCGCGTCTTGTAGCACAGATACCATGATGATGAAGGAAAACCACATTTTGATATGCTCATTTGACAGAAATATTTTTCTATGCATTTTACTGAGGTCCGGTGAGGGCGTGCTCACGCCGTATGTCACCTCTCGCCACTACATCGTCTAGATGAGCCACTTGTGTCCCACCCTCATAGTCTTGGGCAACCACTTATCTACAGCGCTAGGCCCAATATTTGGCCTTGAAATACTTGAGAGGGCCCCATCAATGGGCTAGGTCACCATCCACACCCGCATTAGCAAGGAGGTCAACTTCCTTATTGACGTCCCTTATGACATGGCTGAAAGAGACAGCTATGTGGGAAAGGAGTAATTCATGAAGGGAGTTAAGGAAAATAGCAAGCCTCCAACTGGTGGACACTTTTCAACTGACTTGGCCACTTTCCAAGTGTTTCTCCACCTGGATCATGATGTTAGATTCCCCCTCAATGATTGCACGGAAGCATCCACCAC
This sequence comes from Pseudotsuga menziesii, assembly GCA_001517045.1. NCBI lineage: Eukaryota > Viridiplantae > Streptophyta > Pinopsida > Pinales > Pinaceae > Pseudotsuga > Pseudotsuga menziesii. The sequence goes on from LPNX010724046.1 coordinate 26,271, forward strand.
GGACTAGGCAATCCAAGCCTTGAATCAGACCCTCGAGCTCAGCAGAATTGTTGGTGTTCTGGCTGATTGTTCCTAGAAATATGAAGACGATCTACCCATGGTAATCCCTACAAAGTCCTCTGTGGCCAGCATCCCCAAGGTCCCCCCTGGAGGCCCCATCAAAGTTGATCTTGAACACCTGAGGGAGCGAAGCCGACCAGAGATTTGGGCTTGATGGTTTAATAATCTTGTCTTGCCAACGGAGCCTGGCCATCTGAGTTTTTTCAAGCCCCTAGTGGTCCGCAATATGTATTTCTTCAGCTGGGATTAGCTTGTCCTGGTCTTGCCAATGCATGCTCCTAATGGTAGAAAGGAGGTTGTCCCTCATGGTCTACCAGACCTTCTCAATGTTTTTTCTCTTGTCTCTAAAGATTCTCCCATTCCTTTCCTTCCATAGGCACCACATGGTCATGCCTGGAAAGGCATTCCAAATAGTCCTGATGATTCTATTTTTGAAAGCTTTAGGGTTCCATCCTGCCAAGGTTCTAGCTGGCTGAGCTCTTTTCTTGTCACTTCTTCGGAATCCCATGGCCCCCATATCCCAAATGGCTACAGTGAAGGGGTAGTTGTTTAGAAGGTGGCTCATGGTTTCCTCCGCTTGAAAGCACATGTAGCACTGATATGGCCCCTAGACTCCCCACTTTCGAAGATTCTCACAGGCAAGGATTCGTCCCTTGACCACCAACCAAGCAAAGAGGCCAACCTTGGGCAATTGATTCAGGGTCCAGATCTTCTTCCAAGTCCCTTAATCAGATTTCCTATCTGGATGTTGTAGGGCCTCCTTGATGGTGAAAGTTCCCTTGTCCGTATACCCCGACCTCAGAATGTCTGAGCCCTCCTTGACCATGATGAAACGATTGAGAATTTCCTTCTAGAAAACATCCCAATCTGTCATATTCATTTGGTCTGGTTTTTTTAGGAAGTCCCAACACCTTCGCCCATGAAGGTTTCTGTCTCTCCAGTAGTGACTCACTTGGATCTTACCATATTCCAGGGAATTTTCTTGGATAGCACGAGGACTCCACTTAGTGAACCTATCACATCGCACGTGTGATCGTGGAATATTAAAGAATACCCTTAATTTTGAGAGATATTGACCCAAAATATTTTTGTTGAAACCCCCTCCCAAATACTTAAAACCTCCTCCGCACCCCTTTTTATACCTCAATCCTTATAAACCACCCTACCCACCCCCACCTTAAACCTCTCATCCCCCCAATACCTACAATATATTGGTTCGATTTTTGATAATTTTAAAACCCACAATATGAACTAACGTGATAGGATATTAGTCAACAAGTGAATCCCTCGTGCTGGATAGGGGACCATCTCAGGATATCTCCAAGATGCGGGAGCTAGTTATAGGAATCTTCCCAGAATTTGGCATTCCTTTCGTCCCGAATTTCCCAGAAACTATGTCTTTGCACCAGGTTCCTTCCTCCTTTTTCCTTCATCCATATGGGGGAGCCCATCTGATCCTCATTGAAATGAATCAACTGAGAGGGAGGTCTGTCACGGGAATATTTGAAGCGCCAGAGTTTGTCCCAGGGCTTAGATGTGTGGGTTACCCAGCGCCACCAGAATTTCACACCTTGGACCTCAGCCATTATCTCAGGGTCTCTAAGCCCTAAACCCCCCATCAACTTGGGTCGACATAGACCCTCCCAACTTACTAGAGAAAATTTGGCCTTCTCCTCTCGATCTCCCCACAGAAAGTTCCTTTGCAGGCTTTATATTTCATGGAGGATAGACTTAGGGGATGAGAAAATTGAGAACATGTAGATGGGCATAGCTTGTAGCATCGATTTGATCAAGACAAGCCTACTGGGAAGGTTAAGGGGCCTTATGATCCAGCTTGAGAGATTTTGTTTCATTCTATCTAAGAGTTCTATCTAGGATGTTCTTTTCAACTTTCCCAAACCTAGGGGAACTCATAGGTACTTAGAGAAGAAGGTTCCTTTCGCGAATCCCAGGATGCGAATGATGTTCCACTGGGAAGTTGGAACAGTATTCAGGAAGAAGACATTGGATTTGTTTGGGTTAACAATGAGGCCCGAGGCCTTGGCAAAGAGAGATAGGATTTTTTTGACTCTTCTCGCTTCTTGGACTGAAGGGTGACCCATAATCATGGTGTCATCCACAAATTTCTGGTGCCTTTGTAGGTCCATGTCATCATGGATTCTGAGACCTCTCAACTCCCTGTTCCCTGCTTGAGTCCAAAGGAGACAACTCAATCCTTCTGCCATAAGAATGAAGAGAAAAGGGGAAAGAGGTTCACCTTGTATGATACCCCTCGATGGTTGGAAGATGCGTCTTGGGGCTCCATTCAGAAGGATGCTAAATAAAGGGGTAGAGATTAATCCCATAACCCATTCCACCTAGCCCTAGCAGAAACCATAAGCTTCCAGCATTTTGTTGATAAATTGCCAACTTAGTTTGTCAAAGGAATTTTCTATATTGAGCTTGATCATCATGCCTGGTTTCCAATAGCTTTGAAGAGAGTGGATGACTTCGTGCATGACTATGACCCCATCCAAGATCTAACGTCCTTCCACAAAACTAGATTGTTCTAGGTAGATGAGATTTGGGAGGAGGGGTTTCAATTGGTTGGAAATCACCTTGGAAGTTATCTTATAGATCACATTGCAGAGGTCTATAAGCCTAAACTTGTCCGAGCTCTCAGCTCCCACTTCCTTGGGGATTAGGGTTAGGAAGGTCACGTTGAAGGCTTTGAGAACCCCCCTTTTGCTTCTAGATTCTTCAACAATCTCATATCCTCCTCCTTAACAGGATCCCAGAAATGATGGAAGAAATTGGAGGTGAAACCATCTGGGCCAGGAGCTTTTCTGAGGGCCATTCGGTTGACCACTTCTTCAACTTCCTGCATGGTAACCAGTTTGGTGAGAATCTCATTGTTTTCCCTAGTGACCGAGGAGGGGATTAGGTGAGTGATTTTTTCTATGTCCCTTCCTCTATCATGATCCTCCTCTTGGAGGATATCCAAGAAGTGGTGGGCAATATCATCTTCAATCTCCCTTCTGGTTTCAATCCAACTGCCATCCAGCTTTCAGATTTTTTGGATTCTAGAGTTGCTCCTGTTCTGAATCACCGAGTTATGGAAGAACTTGGTGTTCCTTTCACCGTCCTGCAACCATTTAACCTTGGATTTCTTCTTCCAGTATATGCCTTCCTTCCTTTCTCTTGCCTCTAGTTGGCCCCATAGAGATTTTTCTTTTTCCTTCATGTCCTCATGCCACCCTTCATCCATGCCCTTCTGGATGAGGAGGTCGAGCTCATTTATCAACCTTTTTTATCTTCAAAGATATTACCAAACTCTTCTTTGTTCCATGTGTGGATTTTGGCCTTCAGTGTTTTGAGTTTCTGCTAGAAACGATACATAACTATTCCTATGGGGGGGACCATCTCTTGACACCACTGATTGAAAATATCTTTAAAGTCCTTGTGTTCCAGCTAGAACTATTCAAATATGAATGGTTTCCTCAAAGTAGAGCATGACTAATCCCAGTTAAGGATGATAGGCTAGTGGTTAGATCCTGCTGCTGGAAGGACATCAGCCATAATCTCACATGGACCATGGACAATATTCTCCAAGACCAAGATTCTATCCAAGCAAGAGGCCACCATATGCTCACCACCCCGCTTATTATTCCAAGTATACCAACCGTTTCCCGTTTCCAAATCCACAAAAGAGCTTTGGGCTTGGAAATCACAAAAAGAATCTTGGCATTTGTCTAGGGTTCGTCTTCCTCCCTTATTTTCTCTGAGTTTGGCTATGAGATTGAAATATTTGCCCATTACCCAGCTACCCCCTTCTGACTAATTTATGGTCTAGTTGCGGAAGTCTATGAAATCCTACTTCTCAGGGAAGCTACTAGGGCCATACACATTTACAATCGTTCTCTTTACTGTGAAGTCATGGTGGAGGAAATTGGCCATGAGTGCAAACATGTTGGCCCTCCATTCTGATAGCCCCACCACTTGGGGGCACCAAAAAATTGCGATCCCACCTGATTGTCGAGTAGCATTCAGGGCCATCAATTTTCTACCTTTCCATATTTTATTTATGATTGTTTTCAATCCCTCAAAACTACATTTTGTTTCCTGGAGTAGAATTATATTGGCGTTTTCCTGCTTAAGCTTCATATTTAGAGTCTTCCACTTCCTGGGGTTGCTACACCCCCTGATATTCCATGATATGAGATTCATTGAAAAACTTTGGAGACTTCAGAGAAGGTCACCTTGATCATTGGGTATTGGCCTGATTCGATGAGCTTGACTCCTACTTCTGTAATGCGCTGCTTATTCATTTTTTACCCTCTTCGTTGTTCGTCCTCTAGAGACTTCCTTTTGCATTAGAGGAAATTTCAACTCAAAATGGGCCTCCTAAGAAATATTAATAAAATAATAGTTAAAATAATAAAATAATATTTATTGATTTTGGAGGAAGAAAAGAAAAACGATTTTTTTGTTCGTATTTTGGACAAATCTCCTTGTGTTTTTACTCAAATTTCAATCGGGGTAGTGGGGCCCATCAAAAGTATGTTGAGTGCATACTCGTTGGATGTGGAATTTAATTCCACATCCAACGAGATATCCCAATCGAAATTTGAGGAAAAACACGAGGAGATATGTCGAAAATACGAACAAAAAAAGTAGTTTTTTTTATGATACCTATCCCCAAATTTATATTAAAAAATTGTTTAAGAGGTGCTCCCTTTTTGAATTTTAAATCATTTTGATTGGATAATACATGATGACATGGAATTTGTATTATTTTTAGAAGGCCCATTTTAAATTGAAATTTCCTCTAATGTTTCCTTTCTGCAGATGCAGATTGATCCCTAGTTTTGGATGAGCCCTAGCCTTGATTATTGCTTCCTGAAGGAGCTCAATTTTCTACCTAGAGACATAGCCTTGGCCCTTCTTTCCACATTCGACCTCTATCTCGTCTAGATCCGGTTCACCTAGCTCCATTTCCTCATACTTGTCTTCCTCTATTATTTCCATCTGTTGGACTTCCTCTTTCTCTAGGGCTCTGGTGTCCTCCTCCTGCTGTTCCGCTTCCTCCTTCTCCTTAGGGGTGTCTCCTCCCAATCTATCCCCCATGAATACGAAGGATTTTCTAGATTTGTTTTTCCTTGCCTCCTGATCTTTTTTGGCCTTTGATGCCCCTCCTCCTTTACTTCTTCTTATGTTCTTTACTTGGGTGAAACCATTATTCTCCATGGCTCCCACCAGCCAGTGCTTAGTGGAGGCAGCCATCAGGGAAAGCTTGGGGAAGTCTCTCCCTAAATTACCATGCTCGTGTTAGTACCTGCATCAGAAGGGTAGATTCTCATAGTCAATGGGCTGAATCCATTCCTCATCTTCCCAGCTGAGGCTTAAGGCTTTTGGAAGCTCCTTGGATAGATCTAAATAGACATAGATCCAAGAAAAAGAGGTATACCTTTGAGCCCTAGTTTTCTCTGTAACTTTTATGAAATCCCCTAAGGTATTCCCTATTTCCTTCAAAGTGTCCATATCCCATTATTCCCCTTGCAGTGAGAAGAGGTAGATCCACACAGAGGCAACTATCATGTCTTCAGTTTCTTGGTTGAATCGTTCCTTCCATGGGCTAAGGTAAATACCAACAGAGAAAAATAAGTAAGGTCCCCCTTCCAGAATGTAGTCAAGATCCTCTTGGATGAAGAACATGACAGTGAAAAAACCCTTAGAACCGAGGTGCAGGTCATAATGGCCTTTAGGGTTCCATACACTACTGATCCATTTGACTAGGTCTTTTTCCTTGGGCCAGATCCCCACAAACTTTTTGATCAAGTTTTCTTCCTTCCAGATCTCTATAGATTGTCTTTGACATTCTCCAATCTGATTTGGATTGCTGGGATGGTAGGAGATTTAGGCATACAACCCCCCACCCCAAGCTTCTGGCCGTCCATAGTTCCAGCCTGCTTCTCACTCTCGACGCTCATGGCTCCGTTAGTTATATCAAAACCCATTGGGCCCATCTCCACCATGTTGTAGCCAAGGGAGGCCAGAACACCCCTATGCAGAATGTTTCAAGAGAGCCACCCGCAGCCGAGCGTGACTCGTAAAACCCTAGGCTTGGTCTCTCAACACCGGTTCCACTAGTCATTGCTTTGGTTAGTGTGTATCTATCATTGCATTTATGTTATCGTTTCAATCATTACAATGTATTGTAGTTGTTGATTATTTTCCCATGTAAGTGTCGATTCATGTGAATAGTGGTGATGAAAAAGTTGATTGCTGGGTTTTCCTCATGTTTAATTGATGGAAATTAGTAAGGTGATTTACTTTCAAGTTATCATTCCATATCCACTTATTAACATGTGTGTTTTGTGGCATTTTATACACATTAATATTCAATTATGAATTGCTCAATAATTTTGAATCCTCCATGTGTTATTAAAGGATTGAAAATAAATTTACTACATTTATGCTTGCTAACATATTTCTAGAAAATATTCACAATGTTTACATTGTTGATTAATTATTTGAAACTAATTAAATTGAAAAGAAAGAAAGAAATGGTCACTGATTTTATTTTCAATCATGTATCAATGGATGGTTTCCAATCCTCTGTGCGTTACCAAACAACTGCAAAAAAAATACAACAACATTTATATTTGCTAAATTTACATAGTTGGAAATAAAAATGGCATCATAAACATTGTCAATTACAACAATTTTAACAAAAAGTTAAATATTGACAACATAATCGCTTCCATATTCAAATTTGATTTAATGATTTTAAAATAAAATTATTTTAGAAATATTTCCCTACCCCTTCGGTTAGATGCTCGGTTATAGGCTAGTTAGGTAGGTGATCAAAACCTATGCCAAGATTCAACGCTCGATCAAACACCATAACCTTTTTTCTTGATATATCTTTTCTTATTCCACTACAAATTTTCTTCCTAGACGCCATGGCCAGGATTTGGAATCCATATAACCAATTCTCTTCCAAATATTTTACATTGGAAATTAACGGTAAAATATTTGGAAGATAATTGGTATTGTGGATTTGGAATGGTTTCCATGGCATTTGGGAAAAAAAATTGCAGTGGAATAAAAAAAGGATTGATCAAGAATAAAAAAGCTACTCCCAATGTACATTTCTCCTATCAAACATGCACAACTATGGGATGCATGTAAATGATCCATATGCAACTTGGAGGCTATGTGGGAAGGCACCTTAATTCGTCATTGAATATTAACGTGTATAAAATGCCACAACACACATGTTAATAAGGGGATATGGAATGAAAAATTGAAAGTAAATCACCTTACTAATGTCCATCAATTAAACATGAGGAAAACCCAACAATCAACTTTTTTTATCACCACTATTCACATGAATCAACACTTGCATGGGAGAATAATCAACAACTAAAATATATTATAATTGTTGAGACAATAAAATAACAAAAATGATAGATACACGTGAACCAAAACAATGACCAAGATACACTAACAAAGACATTGACAATGGAAGTCATCTTTGTATAAACACAGGTATCAAGGATTGACACTTTGTATGGTCACTCATCTCAATGAAGAGGGAAACCCTAATTTCCTTTTTTGTTTGCAAATCATTTCAAAAAACAACAATGGTGTTCTCTTGGACCTCTCTATACTAGAAAAATTTGTCAAGTCATATTACTAAGTGTTGCACTACACCTGTACCTAGCGTACCTTCAAGTGTACCCCAAGGAGAGAGGGTCAATTCTTCAACCACAAGGGGTGTTATCGAGAAATGATGGTCATGGTTGGGCCCTTTGGTAATCCTTTAGGGGTACTATGGCTTAATGGATGTTAAAATATTGTAACTTCGGAAGATATTCTATTGTGCTTTTGTTTTCCTCCATTCGGAGATGTCCTTGATGTAATTGTTCATGTAAAAGTCATGAGGTAAACCCTCCATTGTAATTCGGGGCAATAGTACCCACATAAGTATATATAAAATCTATTTTGACTCTCCAAAGGTAGTCCGACCCTAATTAGGGAACCTGGACGACCTAGTTAGTTATTTGAGACACTCACCCAATGAATATAAATAGGTGAGGTGCCTCTCTCATTAATACACATCCTACACTCAAGTATTGTGCTAGAGAGAGAGAGAGAGAGAGAGAGAAAGAGTCTACTATGGAATACAAGAAACTATTGTTTTTGTTGGGATTTACACTATCTTGGTCGAATTCTATACTAAGGAATTTTTGTGGGGTTTTCTCCGTTGTGGTATCCCCAAGGAAAATCTTTGTGTTCTCTTGTGTTATCTTGTGTTGCTGCATTTGTCTTTCTTTCAGTGATCCTTTTCTTATGGTTATGATATTATTATTATAAATGTTTTTAGATCTTGTATAACCATTAAAAATATAACATGGTATCATATCTACCCTAAAATAATTCTTTGTGCAGTTGAAACAGTGCTATAGCTACAACTATTGGAGATTAGGGTTTCATGCTTGAAAACCCTAAAAAACCAAAACTACTAATTTTTGGAATTTCGCCATATCTCAATACTGGAGAATCCTTAGGAGCTGAAACTTTACCAGGATGAAGATAAATTCCTTATGTACCATGTGTAAAAATTTTAGCCTAATTTTCACTATAATATAGGAGATATGATTCCTCCAACTCAGAGTTGTAGCCTCTCCTAGATTTGAACCTTAAATAGGTGACCTAGGGATAATCGCTATATCTCACTCTATGAATATCCAAATGAAATTTCATAAGTTGTTCTAGAAATTGTATGGACTATAGTTTTGGTGGTAAAGGTTTCATACCACGAAGGAGAACCAGTGACGCGTGGAAGTCCGTACAAGTTCTCTATGATGAAAAGTCCTAAAATAATTCACCTTGGGAAAATTTGTATAAGTACCAATTGGTGAAACCAATTCTGATATAACCTATAATTATGGAAAGAGGACAGGAAATGATACCTCACAAATAAGTTTCATACATAGAGGAGCAGTACTTTCGAAGACATCGTAGAAACAAAAACAATCATTTCTGCAAAAGAAACCAGAGAAAAACTAGGGCTTGTTGTTCCAGGCACTTCCCTCCACCAATCAATTGGAAAAGGAGGACCATAAAATTCTCCCTAGGAAGGTACATCTCTCTATGTAAGAAGTTTCTGATTTTGTGCACTTTCATTTTTTAACCTAAACTGCTACTATAGAAAACTAGGGCATCATATATTTTGCAGTTCTGTCCATGGTTTTGCGAAAATAAGTATACTACTCAGCTTTCCTTGAGGAGGTGTATCTTTCTATCCAATCAGATCTAAAAGATACCTAATTTGAAAAATTAGGGTTTCTCTATCAAAACCTAGGTCCACCAGAAGCAGTCTTTCAAAAGGAAAGCATCAAGTTGAAGCATTCTCACTCATAAGTTTCATCCTCTTTATTTCCATTTCAGGTTCTCATTTTTATCATAATGACAAATAGTACCAAGCTTGAGGACAAGCTTGAAAGAGTCAAGAACTTCTAAGCATGGAATTATAGAGTGCTTACCATACTTGAAGAAGCATTAATAACTATGTCAAAGAAAGAGCTACAGATCCAAACAGAGATGAAGTCAAAGCAAAGAAAAAGAAAGACCTAATCGAAACAAAGATGAGTATTTTTGTCTCCATTGGATCTCACATGTATCATCCTTGAAGACTCCTAAGGATATGCCCAATGTAATGATCAACATGTACGAAGATGACCTTGAGAACTCAACTCTGTTAAGGTGCAATGTCAGAAAACATTGATGATTACTTCACAAGAAGATCTCATATCAAGGAGCAATTAAAAGCCATCGAGCACAATGTCAAAGAAGCAGAACCATAATTTACAACTCTGAATGGTCTTCCAAATTCAGTTGAAATATTTGTTCTAGTAGGAAGATCACATATGGAGAAATGCATGATTGATTGAATAAGAGATGAGAATCAAGTCCTAACAACTGAGGTCAAGAAGAGAAAGAATAAGAATGAAGAAAATTCCTCCCAAGAATAGAAGGACATCTCACAACTCAACAATTCAATTGTGATGTGAAAGGAAACTTTACGAACAAATGTCCCAAGAAGGAAGAATGGAAGGATGATATGTTTTAGAAGTACCAGTAAATCATACAGAATGATGTTTGGATATGAGCTCAATACATGAAGGTAAGTTCTATGAAGTATTCCAAGAAGGTCTACAAGATTGAGTATACTTCTGATCGAAGTATCAAAACATGTGAAGTAAGTTTCATGATTTCTATCAAGAAAGAGAGTTGATTATGGAAAGACACTGATCTAGGAACTAGGAACACCTCTTCATTAGTATATATTACACTAGACAATTGGTGTAATCAAAATTGAAGAAGAAATAAAAAAACCTATATGGTTTGAGACTCTCTACAGAGAATCACCTATGCATAGAAGGATTTGTACAAGCTCAATAGGAACCCATGGGATAGCACATACAGTCACATGAGAAACTTTAAGATCAACTAGAGTGATGGAGATCCCAACCTTGAATAAAATATTGAATATATAATCCTATAAATGAAAAGATAAATCTTGCAACAAAGTTCGATATGAAGGATCTTGATATTTAGTGACATAGATGGATACAAAGAAGACTAAACAGCAGCGGAAACTACCTATCACCCCAATGTCCTATTATAGATGCAGAGGAAGGATGGTACTCCACCTAAGAGGGAGTGACTATGGTAGATCTCAAAGTTAGAGAATCTTGACAGGATTCTTGAGATTAGAAGCATGATGAAATCCAGAAGACATTTTAATTATCCAAGTAAAATATGCAGAGAAAATGGTGTGGTACCTTAAGGATACTACAAAGGTATACTAACTTTGATTGAGTTGATAGTACTATGTACTCCAACATGCTGCAGAAAGCAGAGTGTTTCTCTCAATGCAACCAAGGATGAATATATTGCAGCTAAGAAGAAAGCAAGTAAATATTCCTCAAGTAATGAGGAATATGATCTAGAAGAATTATACCGATGAATATGAATATTATACTCTTATCTATTCCATCATTGGATATGAAGGGGTACACTGGTAGGACACACAGACACGGTTCTATGTGATATGTGGTGTAAGAAGACTTGTTCAGTAGTTCCGATCATGAGCAAGATAGGAACAGGTCCTCAAAATCAAACGATGAAGATGAACACATTTGGCAGATACTCCAATAGTTCAAGAAGACAAAGATCAATATGGAGTCTGCCAAACAAACAAAGATAAGCATTTGAATTGTCATTTCCTATATATTTAGTTGTTCAAGATGTGTACATAGATATTTTTCTAGATTCAGGAAATGTCTTATGCATATTAGAATATTTGTAGTATACTACTAATATGCAGGTGATGGGTAAGTGGTTTATGATGTTGTATAACCTTCGATTGCTACTTATGAAATAATGTCTTGGCAAGATGGAAGACATATAAAAAGATACTCTATATAGATATTTGTTTCATTAGCAAAAATAGTTGGATGACTATATGCCATATATCTTTATGTAGGTTACATGCTACAAACTGTTTCTAATCATACAATTGTATTCAATTTGTAGGAAGGATTGTATCCAAAAGAAGAATGATGCAAGCTGTGAATGTACGATACCATTGCAGATGTACAAGAGAAGAATGATGCAGTTATAGATACAGAAAAGAAGAATGATGCAAGTTGTGAATGTATGATACCATTGTGGATGTACAAGAGAAGAATGATGCAGTTAGAAATGTACACAAAGAGAATGTTAAAGAACAAGTTGCACAAAGGAGCTGTAAAAGCTCATGTTCCCGCAAAGGAACAAGTGGCAGATGAGTTGACTAAGCCTCTAGCTCATGTAAAGTCTGAATACTTTCGAGACATGTTTGGTGTAGTCCAAAAGGACCTCTCTTGAAAGAGGGAGTGACTGTAGATGGAAGAAGGATGCAGTGGTGAGTTGCTCAGTCTAGAGTAAGGTAAGTATGGCTAGGATAGTTTGGCCTGAAAGGGCTATTTAGACGAGTCCTGTTGATCATAGTGGGATTAGTATGTCTATATAGATCTGCTTAACCCAAGTGGGTTTTTAATCTAGGACAAGGCTTGTTGGTCCTTGGGAAGATCCATCTGTCTAACTAGGCTTGTTGGCTTGAAAGGGTTAGTAAGTTAGAAAAAATGCCCGAGTGGATCTACCTGAGAAATCACTGTGATGTTGCTTCGAGATAGTTAGAGGGCAGGATGGTTGTTACAATATTGCTATACTATTGAGATTTGTAGTTTAATATTGTTAGAATGATGACTGTTTAGCTCAATTTTGTTATACTGATGGTTGCTGATATGTTTTGTTCAACATTGATATGTTGAGATGTGTAGTTAGGTATTGTTAAACTGATGAGCTCAATATCAGGGATGATTTCAAGGAACCACACTTATTTAAAAGTGTATAAATGTTGGCGAATATTACCAATTCTTAAAACGCCAACTATAAAATGATTGGCGATATTTTGCAGAAAAAAAAAAATTCCAAGGATTTTATATCGTTTATATAATAATTCGGTGATTTTTAGGGTGAAAAAATTTTACCCCATCAAAATTGGGTGAAACAGGGCTTCAAAAAATGCAAAATGGTGAATGTTTTTTGGGAGAAAAACATGGAAAAATAGCCCACTGGGCTAAAATTCGCCCCTAAATTTATCCCTACTCAGTATTGTTATACCGATGGATGCTGAGATGATTAGTTCAACATTGCTATGCTAATTGTTGAGATGGTTGATTCAATATTGTTATACTGATGATTGATTGATATGTATGCTTTAGTATTGTTATACTAATGATTGTTGAGATGGTTGCTCCAGTATTGTTATACTGATGATTGATATGTATTCTTTAGTATTGTTATATTGAGGATTGTTGATATGGTTTCTCTAGTAATGTTATACTGATGATTGATGAGATGTGTGCTTCAATATTGTTATACCGATAGTTGATATGATAGTTTCAGTGTTAATATGATAGTTTCAGTGTTTCTACACAAATGATTGGTGATTGTTGAGATGTTCTCATTGGTGTCAAATTGATGATTGTTAAGATGATTACTGATATAGTTTCAATATTCCTATACTGATGTAGCAAGTTCATTATTCTCATAATTGTGATTGTTGATTGAATCAAAGTTTCAATATTCTTGTACTAATGTAGTAGGTTCAGTATTCTCATACTGATGATTGATTGATTGATGAGATGTTGATAGTTTCAATCTTCTTCTACTTATGTAGAAATATCAGTATTTCTATACTGATGTTGATTAGATAGTTTCAATATTTCTATACCGATATTGATGATTATGTTGCTTCAACATATGTATGTTGATGCTGATGATGCGGTTATGGTCCCAACACCTTGTGTTGATGATGTTGATGTGGCTGTGTTCCCAACACCTTGTGTTGATGATGTTGATATGGTTGTGGTCTCAGCACCCTATGCTGATAATGTTGATGGAGTTGAAGTCACAACACTTTCTACTGATGAAGATTAGGTTGTTTCAACATTTGTATGTTGATGGTGATGATATTGTCCCAGCATCTCTATGCTGGTAATGCAGATGATGATCTAGCATCACAGATGATTTGGTTTTCAGCACTAACATGCTAATTATGTTGTTGATTGTTTCATTATTTATATACTATTGATGTAGATGATGATGTTTCAGTATTTCTATACTGAAGATACAGATGATGATGTTTTAGTATTCCCATAATAGAGATACAAATGATGTTTCAGTACTTACATACCGAAGATACATATGATGGTGATTCAATATTTCTATGTGAAGATACAGATGATGATGTTTTAGTATTCCCATACAGAAGATGCAGATGATGATACTTATAATGCAGACGATGATGCTTTCAGTATTCACATACTGGAGATACAGATGATGATATTTTTAGTATTCACATACTAAAGATGAAGATGATGATGGTTGAGGTGATGATGTTACCGATGATGATTCAATGATTACACACTGATTTTGGAAAGTAGATGATTCAGAAGATGTTGATGTTATAGATGATGCTTCAGTGTTTACACAATGATGTTGGAAAGTAGATGATTCAGAAGAAGATTCAGTATTCACATATTGATGTGGCAAAAGAAGATTCAGTATTAACATACTAATGTGACAGAAGAAGATTCAGTATTCACACACTAATGTTATAGAAGAATGTTCAGAAGATGATTCAATATTCACATACTAATATGGCAGAAGATGATTCAGTATTCAAATACTGATGTTACAAAAGAAGGTTCAGTATTCAGAATATGATTCGGTATTCATATACTGACATGACAGAAGATGATTCAGTATTTACATACTAATGCTGTAGAAAATGATTTAGATGATTCAGTATCAACATACTGATACTATAGAAGATTATCTAGAAGATGATACTAATAGTAGATGATTTAGCACATACATAAGATGATTTAGTATTTACATAATGAGATTATAGAATATGATCCAGTTGAGATCAATGATGAAGATGTATGATGATGTTCCAAAAATTCCTATGACATATAGAGATTCACCAGTCAGTTGTATAGTTGTAATGATGTTTTTTGTTGATGTAGAATACCTTCATAGTTAAGAGGGAGTGTTAAAATATTATAATTTCGGAAGATATTCTATTGTAATTTTGTTGTATTCTCCTTTGGATATTTTATTCCTCCATTCAGAGATGTCCTTGATGTAATTGGTCATGTAAAATTCATGAGGTAAACCCTTCATTGTAAGTTAGGGAAATATTACCAATAGAAGTATATATAAAATGTGTTTTGAGTCTCCCAAAGGAGGCTGACCCTAATTAGGGAACCTGACTGACCTACTTAGCTATTTGAGACACTCAGCCAATGAATATAAATAGATGAGGAAACTCTCTCATTAATACACATCCTACAATCAAGTATTGCACGAGAGAGAGAGAGAGAGAGAGAGAGAGAGAGAGAGAGAGAGAGAGAGAGAGAGTCTACTATGGAAGATGAGCAACTATTCTTGTTGCTAGGGTTTACACTATCTTTATCGAATTCTATATTGAGGAAGTTTTGTTGGGTTTTCTCCCTTGTGGTTTCCCCGAGGAAAATATTTGTGTTCTCTTGTGTTCTCTTGTGTTGTTTCATTTGTCTTTCTTTCAGTGATCCTTTGCTTATGGTTATGATGTTATTATGCTAAATATTTTTAGATCTTGTATAACCATTAAAAATATAACAATGGAACTACTGACTACCCTTTATTGTGGTTTTTTTACCTTGGGGTTGGTATCTAGGTCTCTTAAGAGTTGAACACTGGGTCACATGGCTCCATATCCTATTTATGTGCTTTGTTGTCCTTTGCTTCAACTGTGAGACATTTGTCTCTCTTAATAGAGACTTAGGACACTCTCCTGGACCTTAATTCAGAGTGTTATTGCTCTCTGTAACCTTATCTCCTCACAGGAAGACATCCTCCATGCTAGGATGTTTTCTTTCTTTGAGGAGGGCGTTGAGGGATTTTACAACATTCTAGGGGTTAGATGAGGTATAACACCCTCCCTCCAACTCCCTCCAGCCTTTTGTTCAGAGTGATTCACTTATTTGAGCATGTTTTCACACCTTGGGATACAAACACCTCCGCTACCCTACCTTGATCCCACCTTAGGTTATATTTTATTATTATTATCTTTTAATTTTAAGTTGACATTTTATAATTTGAAATTGACTTATTTTAAGGAATGTAGGAGTGGATATTTTAAAAAGTGAGTGTGATATCATATAAATAGATATCCTCACTTTCATTTTAAAGACGAAACTTATGGGATAATACACTATGCACTTTTTTAACCCTTGCTACAGCTCTTTGGAGAGGTGTGCCCCTCTTGAGGAGTTTTTTCTGGGTTAATGCAAGATTTTTTCTCGTGATTCTTTGGTGAAACTCTTTGCTTGGTGATGTTTTGATTTGTTTGATGAACAAGAGCACAAGGAGGTCAAGCTTTTGATCTCTTTGTTTGAATGGTGGTTGATGATGCATGTTTTAGTCTAAGTGGTAGCCCTAGTGCTACACTTTTTCCATGGATATGCCATTACGATCCTTCTTGACACCTTAGCAAGGTGAAGCATGCCTCCTTGTGAAGGTTCTCTAGAGTTTTCTCCTTAGTTTTCCTAGGCTAGTTGTTTAACCTATGAACTCTTCCTCTTTAGGTTAGCTATCCTCCCTAGAAGCCTTGGGTTGTGGTAACGATTTTTCTAGGGTTAGTTTCTTTTGTTTTCATACAGTCTCTTTTCCCAAACCTAGTCAATAGGGTTAGATGCATTGATTTTTACGTGGTATATTAGGGTAATTTTAAGTCTGCATTTTTATGTTGAAAATCCTAAAAATTAAAAAAAAAATTAAAATTCGCATTTTTTGGCCTCCCTAAAATTCCGTCCTCCTTCCCTAAAAATTCAGCCTAGCCTCTGAAGCCCTAAAACCCTAAGGCAGAATTATAGGGAAGCATAAAAATATAAAAATTTCTAAAAACTTAATTTATTCCCTAAAAAGGGAGCTTAAACCAGTCCTAATTATGCCCTAAAATCCCTTTTCAAGTCCTTTCTACATATTAGCCTCACCTCTCTGCTTGTGTAACATCCCTAGGGATGTCCATAGACTCACATAATCCTCCAAAATATCCTTAGAGCTACCCTACCGCTTCCTTCTCTACCTCGAACCCCCTTTAGGGTCTGTGTCAGACCTTACCCCTTCATCTCAACCCTATTTAAACTATTAGGGTTGCACTTACAGTGGAAACCCTTCCTTACTACGCTCTTCTCCTTTTCAACCTTGCATACATATAATCAAACATTGGTCAATTAATTACATAATTGATGGTTTGAAATTGCAAGTGATAGTAGACTGCTAATACATGAATTTGCTCCTAATTGCATAACCATTATATGCTAACATTGTCTGATATAATCATTGTTTTAAGCCTATGAAACCTTTATGATAGTGCTGCTAACTGTTTGTTCATGCACATTGTTGTTTCTTATACTATCATTAGAGGAAATTTGGGGTCTAAAATGGGCCTTATAAGAAAATGTGCAAAGAATAAATTGTGTGAGTTGGAATTCAGGAACCTATAGAATTTCAATAAAATAAGTCAACCATAATGGTTGAATTGACATATTTGTCATAAAATAAAACTACTTTTTTTGTTCATATTGTTTACATATCTCCCTATGTTTTTACTCAAATTCTGAGTGGGAGATCTCGTTGGATGTGGAATTTAATTCTGCATCCAATTAGTACTCACACTGTATACTTTTGATGAACCTTGCCACCCCAAAAATAAGAAATACCTGAAAAATGTGATGATGACATCATCATCACATTTTTTAGGTATTTCTTATTTTTGGGGTAGCAGGGTCCATCAAAAGTATGCAGTGTGGGTACTCATTGCATGCGGAATTAAATTCCGCATCCAACAAACTCTCTCGCTCGGAATTTAAGTAGAACCACAGGGAGATATGTCAAAAATATGAACAAAAAAAGTAGTTTTTTTCATTCTTCCTCCAAAATTAATAACTATTATTTTATTATTTTCCTTAGGAGGCCCATTTCAGACCTCAAATTTCCTCTAATGGTTTGAATGAACAAAATTGCTTAGAAGGATTGGGTTGGAATTAAATAAAGTACTCATTCCTACTCTTTTTGTAGACTATAAACATAGTCATGGTTTGGGAAAATGGTAATGGAGGACTAAGAATATTGCTACTAATAATTCGCCTCAAATCTAATTTTAAGGGCATGGTTTTTCATGCTACTACTTACAGATAGTTATAATGGATATTTAAAGAAATGGATAATCAATACTATATGTTTTTACTTGATGTAAGCACTGAAACGTCTCCATATTGTTGTACTTACAAAATACTCATAGTTTGGAAATAATTACACATATACACACCCACTTCAGACTGGTGTTAGCTATTGCAAGTATGAAATTAGTTCTATTAAATGCACATATTGAAAGCCTTCAGAAATGTTAATGCATGACTAATACCTTGATTATATGACTGTTCATACTTCATTTCAAATGGTTAACTCTATTGATGGAAATTCTAAGGGACTGACAACTTAATTTCAGATCTAATATATGCTGAATACATTGCAAATAACATTTATTTGACGGCATTATATATTGATTGGTCATTAAGTTGATGATCCTCCACACTTGTGTGATATTGCATACTTGTTGTGAGACTTGGTTATTTCCTTATCATTAACAAACTAAGTGAATTCATTAATAACTACAATTGTATGTTTCATATGCACACTTAGTTCATCCTTCCCACACATTGATTTGACTCCAATAAGGAATTGGTTTCTTACATTCTCAAAAGAGGTGTCTTTTAGTTTCTTTTCAGAGGTTTAATAAGGCTCTCCTTTAGGAGGCTTAGGATTCCGAAGAATTTGGGAGAAGTTGACTAAGGTGAAAATGGTCACTTCCTCCACACATCCTTATTGATGGCTTGGAGTGTCATTTAAACAAGTATCATTTTGGTGTCATTGTCAGGAACCATTTCAAAATTGAAAGCAGTTGATCCAGATTCATTCACACCCTTTGAAAGAATGACATTCAGTAAGAAAATTGAGGTAAGTGTTACGGAGAGAAATTCCTATGGCTTGGGGTACCACAACAGACAGATTAACTCCAGAAATCAATCCTTCCCTATATGCAAGAGAAACCAAACATATAACACTAAAGGATCTCGATTCATACCTTATTCTGGATGGTTGATGTAGATCCCCGTTAAAATTTTCCACTCTCGCTTGTATTAGCAATTTGCTTCCTCAACATTCAACAAATAAGACAAGCATGCTATATAT
The DNA here is from genome assembly GCA_001517045.1 of Pseudotsuga menziesii. Classification (NCBI taxonomy): domain Eukaryota; kingdom Viridiplantae; phylum Streptophyta; class Pinopsida; order Pinales; family Pinaceae; genus Pseudotsuga; species Pseudotsuga menziesii. The sequence goes on from LPNX010724046.1 coordinate 45,234, forward strand.
AACTGTGTTAGACCTACTCTAGCATATATAATCAATAACATATAAGCATTTACAAGCATCCATGGATCAAATACTCATTTAAATACACATTATTGGACAGAAAAAGATATTTATATTGATATAAAACAGAGATTATAATAGTGACAACCTCTATTGGCACGTTTGCGAATCGGAGAAACTGAGTCCCCCACTTAGGCCTCCACCACTTCAACCCTCCATTTCTTGATAGAAAGCTCACAAGAAAAAGGAAAGATTGGGAAGAACATAAAGTGCTCCAAGGGACAAAGGGATGCAGACTCAAGTATAAGCTTTGGAAACAATGGACTATAGTTTTCTTGCACTTTAATTCCTTCCCTTTCAATGTATCCAAAGGGTTTCTTATATAGCTCTTCAATGGGGTAATGGAAGGTCAAATCCGAGCAATCTCAAGGCATATAGAAGGCCAAGAGGCAAGTGACTCAGATCCACATCAAGGAAAACTCCAGAATTATTTGTCCTTTTGTACACATCCTGATGTACGTGGTTTTAAGGGTCAAATCCACGTATATACGCGAGAAAGGGATTAAAATTCGTGTATGGAAATTATTGCATATGTTTAGGGATGATCTTGGAAACATAAAAGGTACAAAAATGGTCCATGGGGTCTAAAGAGTTTGTGGAGGGACAGAGAAGGCCATAAAAGTGTGATTCACCATATGTGGTAAAATCAACTATAACAGATGCCCCCTAATGTGTGAGGTCAGAGGGGTCATACGATGGCCAAAATACATTATAAGTCCATCCCAGAAGTGGAGTGATGAAGAACCAGGTGGAAGAACCAGCCATCCAATAGTACAATACAATAATCAAACTCTACACATAACTGTAAGTAGACATAGCAGTCCCAGATACATAAGAGTACAATGGCCATGAATATGAATGATACAAAATATGACCTATGTGGTCATCGCTACATACAATATAGATAGATCAGAATCTCCATGATGAAGATATACAAAGGACCATGATCTCCATGAAGGATGAAGATATATAATGGATCAAGATCTCCAAAATGGCTAGAAATATTTGACATATACTGGAATCAAGTCACAAGAGTGAAATCTCATGAACACTGGCATGATCAAGGAGGTAGCATATATGAGATACGACCAGTATGGAAGGTCTTCTACACAAACCACTATGAGTACATGTCCTACTATGTGAATAGAGGTGTCGAGGTCGAACATAGTAGTCCATCATCTGATTACTGATCATTGATGTATACCGCTAATAAACGCGAGATCACCCATCGATAATGAAAATGGGAATCAAGGTTGTAGAGTGAAAACTAAAAAGTGTGAATAAATGTGTTGATCTCAAACACTTGAGAGAATCCATCGATCAGGGGACATTTATGTATTCCCAAAATCTGTCGATGGAGAGAGAACCTGCCACTGATGACTACAAGTCTCAAGGCACTAAAAAATGACTCTAGATTCCTATCCCAAAATAAATGATCTGAAGTCAATGGGATGAAATCTGCTGGAAGGAGGGAATTAGGGAATCCCCCATCATCCAACACAAGGTAGTCAACAAAGCTGTATAATGTGGAAGGACTTGATCATCAAGTGCACGAACCAGTATCAGTACAGGGAATGGCTGACATGCAAATTCAAGATAATTGAGGAATGGTTGATTTAAGTTTCAACTTCATTTGAATAAGAGTATAAAGGAAAATGGTGACTGAATGTAGGTAGCACAGACTCAATATGCAAAAATGGGACATATCTGTGACACAGGAGGCATCGACAAAGGCTCCATAGGGATTGGAGGCTTAACCGGTCTGTGGAGATAAACTCATAGAAATGAGTACAACTCCTAAAGTCAAACTATTACCCCAACCAATGGATGTGATATATAGTGCTCTGTTCGAAGGTGACATGACTCAACTGCTTCCAAAGATAACATCTTTTCTTGTCCAGCTTTTTGGTTTTCTGATTATTTTTTTTGGACTTTTTCAAATATTTTGAAAATATTGAAAAAGAATAAAAGTTCTTTATAGTTACATACTAGGAGGAGATGAGTATCAATGGGAAAAAAAACTAGTTCCAAGTAGGGAACATACCTATGCTTAATGCAAGGACACATGTGTAGAATAATGACACTCGGGGGAAAGTCCCCTCCCAGTAAAAAATGGGGAATCAAGCTGCAAAAGATATATAAAATGGCTCTGCTTGGCTAGACATGAGACAAGATTGGGCTATATGGCTGATAATCAAAGTCAGGGAAACCGACTGAAGGCTCAATAAGGTAAGCAAAACTCATGATAATGCAATTACAACTTGAAATATACAAGGGAGTCCTGGGGAAATGCCAGCGTAAAGTTCAAGAGGAGTATGAGGCTCTTACTCAATGACATGGCAGGACTAAAAGGGACTCCCAGACCTAAGAGAGGACTCATAGCATGGGCACCAAATGCAAAAGGGAGCTAACTAGGAAACCCATGTATAGGAAAGCTCTACCATTCACACAGTACCATTTCTAACAACAACATGAAGGTTCTGCGATACCATGGACTGGGTTCATACCTAAGGTTAATATGGAATGGTCATAAGGCAATGCATAAGTGTAGGCTAATGTGAAATCCTAACCTATATGCCGGTTCAGACATAATACCTGTGATAGGAACAAACGGGTCGAAACCTCGGAGAGAGTGTACAAAAACGGGACCCTACATGACAACCATATTAGTCCAAAACAACCCAAAATAGTCAATAAAGAATCCAAACTATAGGGAATAGGGAGGAATGATCATGACAAATAAATTCAAAGGAAACAGTGCGATGGACGATGGGCCATAAAAATAAATGTAAAGTGTAGAACCAACATTTTCGTATCCACTACCACCCCCATGAGGGTGACCACTGGTGTAAATACTGAGGGAAGGGAGTCAACATCCTCCAAAAATGGAGTAGAGGGAAGAATGTGACCACTCCCAAATATATGAGTAGGGTAAGGGGCTGTGATACCCCCAAGTTTGACACCAAGGTCCGCACTAGGACCAAGGATGGGTGATAGGATGCCAGGCATGCCAAAAATAAAAGGAACCAAACTCAAGAGAGCATAAATATACTCAAATAAACATGATCCCAAAGGCCAACTAGTGCACAAAGAGCACACTCCTAAGAAAATCTATAGCCAAAATACAAGCAATCCAAGGGGAGGATATGTGAGCTCCAGAATGCAGCAGGTATGTCTCACCTAGGAGAGGCTCAATACTCCCATACACTACAAGTGGAGTTACATAACCAATTATAGTGGCCCTTAGCTCCAACGCATAAAGTGACTATGCTATCCGACCTCTACCTAGCTAGGACACCTATAGAATAACCTCTGCAAGTACCCCTTGTGTTAGATAGGTAAGGAAACTAAGGTCACCTCAATATAACCAATGCTCAAGCAGACATCGCAGGTGGGATTGACCGTATGGGCAAGGTAGCAAAACCCAAAACTCTCGAAAGAGCCCCCATATATGAATACAATCCTGGAAATATCTTTGGTGCTACTCAATTATGACTAGGGGTCATCCTAATCAATAACCGCTCACGCTGCCTCGTGCTTAACTCCCTTGTAAGAGGAGGATCCCGAGAAACACTAATTATACCAAGGAATTTCACACTCTCACCTGGACATACACATACATTTTTTATTTAATGGTCTTGGAGAATTTTCTCACAATGAACTATTCCAAGACCCTAAAACCTAATCTTGTTTGTGCACCCTATAAAAGAAAAGAGTGTAATTCATTTTATTATGCATTGATTTTAATTGGTTGTGATTACTCAAAGGGAAATGGTAGTGCAACTAGAGATATGAAGACTCAGTAGTGAAATAAAAGTGCACACCATAACAAACATTGGTAAGTGCAGTCTTTGTCAAATGAAAAATAGGGTATGCCACTACATGAGATGCATAAATATATATTCCTTTCTGAAAGCCAATGCAATCCTTCCTATATAAAAGCCTAAATAAAACTCTCATCCAAGCAATCCAATGCAAGCACCTCCTCAAATCCATATGAAAAAAATGCAACTACCTTGTATTTTTCAATATAAAACAATGAAAAATGCAATAAAAGTCATCTAAAACTATCAGTCTCCGCAGCAAGTATAAAACACAAGCCCAGGAAGACACCGAGACAAAAAAGAGTAATGCACTAATGGAAAAACAAAAAGGATAAATGACTAAAACTAATTTCAAAGAAAAATCAATGAAAAAACAATCTCTGGTCACAAAAGAAGCATCCAACAGACAACATCAGACCCAAGGAAGACCCAACCACACTCACAACCCACCCAACAACTTCCCACAACATCAAGCTCACCAAAAGGGAGGATGTACATGACTATTTAAAGAACAACTGTGTGTATACATGAATTTTGGCCAAAAATCGGCATGTATACCCAGATTTTGGCAAAAAACCTGCATGTATACATGACTTTTGGCCAAAAATCGGTGTATGTATGTGACTTTTGGCCAAAAACCTACCTATATAGAGAAGATAGTTGTAAAAATCAGTCCAAGGGTTAAACCAATAAATGGGAGTGCCAATGGATCAACATACTATAAAATGCAACACATAAACAAGGAGAAACAAAGAGCAAGTTAAGAATATCAAGCACATTGTGCCCCCAAACCCCAAAGAAAAACAAGGAACATCCCTAGTGGAGTCACCAATTCTATTACAAAGGGAAATTCCTATGGCTTGGGGTACCACAACAGACATATTAACTCCAAAAATCAATCCTTCCCTATATGCAAGAGAAACCAAACATATAACACTAAAGGATCTCGATTCGTACCTTATTCCAGATGGTTGATGTAGATCCCCATTGAGCTTTTCCACTCTCGCTTGTATTAGCAATTTGCTTCCTCAACATTCAACAAACAAGACAAGCATGCTATATATAATTGTGTTAGAACTACTCTAGCATATATAATCAATAACATATAATCATTTACAAGAATCCATGGATCAAATACTCATTTAAATACATGTTATCGAACAAGAAAATATATTTCTATTGATATAAAACAGAGATTACAATAGTGACAACCTCTGTCGGCATGTCTGTGAATCGAAGAAACTGAGTCCCCCACTTGGACCTCCACCACTTCAATCCTCCATTAATTGATAGCAAGCTCACAAACAAAAGCCAAGATTGGGAAGAACACGAAGTGCTCCAAGGGACAAAGGGATGTAGACTAAATTATAAGCTTCGACAACAATGGACTATAGTTTTCTTTCTCTTCAATTCCTCCCCTTTCAATGTATCCAAAGGGTTCCTTATATAGCTCTTCAATGGGGTAATGGAAGGTCAAATCTGAGCGATCTCAAGGCATATAGAAGGCCAAGAGGCAAGTGACTCATATCCATATCAAGGAAAACTCCGAAACTATTTGGCCTTTTTCACACATCCCGATGTACGCAGGTTTAAGGGTAGAATCGACGTAAATATGCGAGAAAGGGATTAAAAGTTGCATATGGCAATTATTGCATGTTTTTAGGGATGATCTTGGAAACATCAAAGGTACAAAAATGGTTCATTGGGTCTAAAGAGTCTGCAGAGGGACAAGGAAGGCCATAAAAGTGTGATTCACCATGTGTGGTAAAATTAGCTATAACAGTAAGTATTTTTTGGTATTTTCAAAATATTATTGTCAAGGACTAATATTGCATATCTTTCGTGGAAACACCACAAAGAAGAATCTCAGCAAGGCTTAAAATTTTGGCACCACTAATGGGGATGTCAAATTCATTGAGGTGACTTATTCAAGAAAAAACGACACTTTGGTAAGTCTTGAAGTCCTGATTCAATATGATTGCATACATTTTTTGAAAGGAGTAACCTGCAGACTTACCTGGAGACTCCACAAAGAACTCAAACCACCCCATCAATAAGGTATGCCCTTGTTTTGTTTAGTACTTTGGTGAGATCACAATAGTATTTGAACCCAAAATCCGACAACAGAATACGATGAAATCCAACGTAAAGTATGTTTTTGTTGGTTTATAATGATGAAAAGTAATGTACATTTCGATTTCTTTACGGATCGTCAAATTTTCGACAACTTTATCGTAGATTTTTTAACAACACTTTGCGACACTATGTCGTCAGATATGCGACATTAGCTTGTCGGATATGCGACATTAGTGTGTCGAATTTGCAACGACACTGGAAGGATGATGACGATGATTATGATGATGATGAGGTTCATCATGATGAAGACGATGGTGATGAAGATGACGATGACAATGATGATGATGATGATGATCATCGTCATCATCACCACCATAATTATCATCATATTCATCATGTTCATCATCATCGTCTTCATCACCATGATCCTCATCATCATCATCATCATTATCATCATCATCATAATCATCATGTTCATCATCATCATGATGAATGTCATCACCATCATCATCATGATTATCATGATGATGAAGATGATGATGATCAACATGATGATGATGATGATTAATATGATGGTGATGATGGTGATCATCATTATTTCCATCATCATCATCACCATCGTCATCTCCATTACCATAATCATCATCATCTTCATCATTGTCATCATCACCATCATCCTCATCATTATCTTCATCATCATCATCATTGTCATCATCATCATCACCGTCATCATCTTCATCTTCATCATCTCCATCATCATCAGCATCATCATCATCATCATCATCATCATCTTCATCATCATCATCATCATCATCATCATCATCATTGCCATCATCTTCATCATCATCGTCGTCATCATCATCATCTTCATCTTCCTCATCATCATATTCATCATCACCATAATCATCATCATCATCATCATCAACATAACCATCTTCCTCATCATCATCTTCATCATCATCATCTTCATCATTGTCATCTTCATCATCATTGTCTTCATCATCGTCATCATCACCATCATTATCAACATCAACATCTCTATTTTCATCATCATCATTTCCATCTACATCATCATCATCATCATCATCATCAACACCACCATCTTCATCATCATCATCTTCGTCTTCATCAACATCATCGTTGTCACCGTTGTTGTGATTGCCATCATCATCATGATCATCGTCGTCCTTGTTTTCACCATATTCACCATCATCGTCATCTTCATCTTCATTGTCATATCTCCCTCATAATAGAAGTCCCAACATGTGGTGAAAACTTCTTTACTTCAAAAGCAAGATAAGAAAATCATACAATACCAAACAACTGCCATTTTCAATGCAATATCAAAGAAGAAACTTGGTAATTAAATTCCATACTATCTTCCAAATCAAACCATAATCATCATAATATAACTACATACCCCAACTATAAGTTCATGGCCATGAATTTTTATCTCCTTACTTTATGAAACTGTGAACAACCTCAATAGCTTACAAATCATGTTACTCATAAAAAATCAATACAATCAAGATCCAAGTCAACTTTAACATTACTCGAAGTAAGAGAAAGGAATTTATGCAATATGACTAGATAATTAGTTATCCAATCTTAAGGCATATTTGTGATTGATTAAGGCATGATTTAATGATTAAGGAGGATCAATTCACTTTTGGACGAACAACATGGCACATTAGATGGGGAAGTACACACATTAAATGATGCGTAACAACATAAAGGTAAGGCAATACATTTGTTTTAAATAAGGCATTCAATGATTGAGATTGGTTTTATGGCCCTTGTCAACTTAATAAAACAAATTTAACATTATTGACACCAACTACACTATTCAAGACCTCTCGCACCTACGCAACATTCTCTACAGTGTTTTGTCCATCCTTCAGACCTCCGATGAGTAAGAAAACAGAGGAAGATACATTAGAGGAAATTTCAACTCAAAATGAGCCTTTTAACTTTTATTCAAATCCCATGTCATCATGTGTTAGCCAATGAAATTGCTTTAAATTTGAAATACCGTATAGGTCTTAAACACTTTTTTAATATAAA
>LPNX010724046.1:53489-74956 GCA_001517045.1 Pseudotsuga menziesii
TTGAAAAAATGAAATGATGACATCATCATTCCATTTTTTCAGGTATTTCTTGTTTTTGGGGTAGAGGGGTCCATCAAAAGTATGCCGAGTGGGTACTCGTTGGATGCGGAATTNACTGCCGATTTAGAGAGATCCATTACACTGGGTTCAAGTTTCAAATGCGATAGGACCTCCGCAACAGTATTTCGTCCATCCACGGTATTAGGACCTCCAACGAACAAGAAAATGGAGATAACTAGGGAGATTTGGAGTCATCTCTATCATTTCATCCATCCATAGTATCAAGACCTCTTAAGAGAAATAAAAGGGAGATAGGTGATTTCGAGGCAGCCAAGGGTTTGAGTTTGATTGCAAAGAGGTGCCCTCATTATCACACTGTCCTATTTTACTACTTGAGCTCTTATGTACAATGATTTAACCCTTCGTGTTCAATGGATTTTTTTTACAGGTGACTCCCAGGTTGGATCTTTGTGTTGAGTTTTCTAACGAAAGGATGACTATGAAGGGCCTACGATCAGTAAGTCAGTTACCATTCACTTCCCTTTAGTACATGTATTAAGGGAACAATAATTAGGGGTTTAATGGAGCATTCACCTGATATAGAGGATGGTTTCTAGCTTGTTATTAGCAAGCCAATTAAGCTATAGATGTTTTCTTAAGTGTTGTGTTATGAATCCCACAGCAAGGATTTGAATTTTTGACAGTGTCATTGTTTGCTTTATTCTGATTGATTTAAAATTAGTAGAATTTAAAAGTTTGTAGATCTAAAGAGAACAACATCAAAGAATGTTGATTTCAGGATATGCATTCAATTGTGAAGTAACTATGATTGATGTCTTCCAGATCCATAATAGCCTATAAGATAGGTCATGATTATTGTGATAGGTTTTATTGTTATCCTTGCGTTCGTTTTCTTCCAACCACAATGAATCACAATTTTATTAAACATAATAAAATTACCCTTAATATGATTTAGGAGCATTACATGTAGCTATAAAGTATAAACATATATTATATGCCTAAGTATAATTTTTTATTTGCTAAGGCTTATATGCCTAAACAAATCTTATATGCCTAAGGATTACACTGTTAAAAATAATGAAGGAGGTGATATTGTGGGAAATGGAGATTAAGATGACAGGGAAGACCCAAACACAATATTAAAAAGGAAAAGGTTGGGGGACAGGGAAGACAACCCTATCACCGAGTAGCATAGAGGTAGAAGTGCCATGGAACTACTAGCAACTTAGAAAGGATGACATTGACCATTCTACAATAAATGTGTATCCTAATTCAGGCAATTTAGATAAGCCCATCAATATTGATTCTGCTATAAGGCTACAACTAAGGTGATCCAACCATAAAATCCACTATCAAACTCAAGGAAATTGTCCTATTGTCCAGGATGCAACATTAATGCTTGATTCATTGAAGTATGCAAGAGGAATAGGCTAGTGCTAATTACTGGATGCAATGAATTTTGGATGAAATAAGAGATTTCAAAGTCAACAATATGCTTTGGATATCACAGGAACACCTCGATGTACGAAATTTGAAACATGACATATGTATTTTGAGTACGATAAAAAACTAAATTCTATCAGGGTGATGGTTGTGACAACCATAACTCAAAAACTTAGATCCGAGGTAAGAACAACAAATTTATGGTTTTATAACAACCATTTCCATGGTAGTACCCAATAATACTTGCACTAATACTTGTAGTGGTTCTCAAATATTTTTATTGAAGGATAATGTTCATCTACATTATCTTTCTTAGGATCTGCCCTAGATCTAGAAATATCGTTGATTTTTCTGAAACTTATTCACCAATAATGATAGGTAGCCACTTGCTATGACTTTCCAATGTGTCATGCTTCTATTTTGACACATGGTCTACAACTCTTGTTTTTGGAGAGAACATATATCCTAATTTCAGATAACATATCCAAACTTTAATATCATAGCGACAAACCATATCTTTGGTTTGGTTCAAGAATCTATACTAATTAAAATGGTATTTATAGTGTTAAAGTTTTTTCTCAACAAACTAGTTAGTTTGCAGTTGGCCTAATGCTAGCTTATTAAAGTTAATAATTATAGCCTCGTTAAACTTACCTTTTCTAAAGGAAAGTTGGGATATCCAGATTGAAACAAATAGTTCAAGTGTAACTTTCAATAAAGGCAGTCATGTATAACTACACAAACTAAGTAGCCTTTTGACTAAGGTGCATGGTGTTACATATATCATTTGTATGCCATTTTTAATGACTTGTCATATGTAGCTCTCTTTTCAACGGGACTAACTAGTGAGTAAACACTCTATCTATATGTGTCATCTTCTTGCTCATTACCCTCCAGTAAACAATAGCCAACACTTGCATAAATGTTTATAAAATCTATCGAATATTACTATTGAGTTTATATTCTTCTCTTTTCTTTTGTAGAAATATCCCCTGCTTTTATATGGGCTTCTCATATTTCTTGTAATGTCTAGCCCTTTTGACCTAGTTTGGAAACTTTATCTGGAAACTTTAATTTTTATTTATTTATAGCCCTTCATTTAAATCAATCATATTTTGATATGATTACTTTGACAATCTAATTTATTGTCAGTAGATGTCTATCCACTTGGATATATTTCCATTTAAAATCTATCCCAAGGTGTGGTGGCTCAAGGTACTGATTAGTCATCATGATAGTCTTTGAATTAAATGGCACCTTCTGTTTTCCATGCCCATGAAATTAAATGATATAATATAATTTTCTGAAAGGTAATCCTACAATTCAACTCTGTCACTTGTTTCTACCACTCAATATGTTGTTTCTCTAATCAATGGTAGGCCTAAACAAATCAACTTCCAACTTAGTGTACCTTTGTATTTTGAACTTATAACCCTAATACTATATTGGATTAGTCCATTTGACATATATTAAGTTGAATTCCATTTCCTAAAAAAACAAAAAAAAACATTGCTAAGAATAAATAAAGGTGATCAACAACTTCCTACAAGCTTTGCTATGGTCTACGCTAAAGCTTGAGGTGCATGCACTTCTTGACTTGTATTGTCCCTTATACATTTACTTCCCATCTTATTGGCTATATTTTCTATGATAACCCTTACTAGTGCCCTGCCAAAGGGTTGTTACAAGCCCTTTATGGCTCACTCTTAGCTCTAGTTATTCATGGAAGTATTATCATTTGACTTAATCTTAGCTCTAGTTATAGATGACATTATATTATTGGAAAAATGTAGTGAATGGTGTGTTGGTTGGTCTCAATTGAAGGATGCAGTTTTCACCCTAGGGTTAGGAGCTACATGTTTTATTTGCACTTTTTTCTTAGTATGGATTAAATTTGGCATGCTATTGGAACACAACTACATGCCCATTTTCATTTGATAAACTGTAAGGATAGGATAAATGATGCAATTTAAAAATTTCTAGCTATTAAGCAGACCCCTAAAAATATAGTGACCATCCAAAATACAGGAGGTTGAATCCCAAAGAGATAAGAGATGGAAAAAATCTTGTAGCTCGTCATAGGGATGTCCTTTAATTCTAGGGCCTCGATAATAAGAGTAAGGAATCCATGCAAACTTGCTTCTTTGCTGACTATTGTAAAATTTTCACTCGTTTCTACCAATCAATATTATCCCTTATACATTTAATTCCCATCTTATTGGTTATATTGTCTATGATGACCCTTACTAGTGCCTTGCAAAAGGGTTGTTACAAGCCCTTTATGGCTCACTCTTAGCTCTAGTTATTCATGGAAGTCTTATCATTTGAATTAATCTTAGATCTAGTTATAGATGACAGTATATCATTGGAAAAAAGGCAGTGAATGGTGTGTTGTTTGGTCTCAATTGAAGGATGCAATTTTCACCCTATGGTGAGGAGATACATGTTTGATTTGCAATTTTTTTCTTAATATGGATGAAATTAGGCATGCTAGTGGAACACAACTACGTTCCCATTTTCATTTGATAAACTCTAAGGATAGGATAAATGAAGCATTCTCAAAATTTCTAGCTACTAAGCAAACCCCTAAAAATATAGCAACCATCCAAAATGCAGGAGGTTGCATCCTAAAGAGATAAGAGATGGAAAAAAGATTGTAGCTCTTCATAGGGATGTCCTTTAATTATAGGGTCTCAATAATAAGAGTAAGGAATCCATGCAAACTTGCTTCTTTGCTCACTATTGCCTCTAAAATGAAAGGTTATGTGATTAAGAATTGACTCTTGATGAAATGACCATTTCCTTGATGGGTATAATGATGGTAAATCTATTGGCCTTAGTGGGTTCCCTATCATTTCTAGGAATCTACATGGGATTTTACCAGTCATGTTACTTCTCAAATCTCACACACATGTGGTATTTTTTCAATTATCATATCGTAATTGTTGTAGGAAGACATGTATTCCTGACCCCAAGGGCCTCGTGGATTTAGTCTTATGACCTCTTTTTGACATTGGCATGGAAATTCAAACCACTAGAATTATCCCTAGGGTTTATGACAGCCGCATTAGCAAGAATGTCAGTAAACCATTGGTTGCACTTTCTACATTTAATATGCAGTTCTTGCTCTCTTGTTCTTGACATCTAAGGGTTTGTTTCTCTTTCTCTCTCTACCTCACACATGACCTTATTGAGATACTAACTGTTGGTACATGATTATTAGATCTAGGCCATGACTATTTTGAATGTTTCTAGATATGGGTTGTGACTGTTTTCAAGGTTGCTAGGGCTGGGTTGTGACTGTTTGAGCCTGCCTAGGTTGGGTCGTAACCATTGTTGACCTGCTAGTGTTTTGTTGTGAATGTTATGATCCTGTTAAGGTTGAGCCATGACCATGGTTGGACTCTTAAGGTTGGTCCATGAACTTGTCACTGTTGTAATTTTACTTTAGTATTTTGGTTTATTTTATTTCCATTAAAGCACAAATTCGTTAAATTGTTGAAAAACCCTAATTACCCTAAAGCATTAACAACTAGCACTCACATTGCATGAGTAACCTGCAATTTATGAGGTTCCTATAGGTGAAAAATGCCCCATCAATATTGTAGGTTAAGTTTTTTTTTCATTTTCTAATTAGATAGGCATCTTTAATTTTTAACTTACTATAGGTGAGTTTACAACAAAAGACTCACTTACCATCACTTCAAGCATCAAGGTCAACCAATGACTTTGAGAATAAGGACTTCTGTACCCTAAATGAATTGTGGGTGATGCCACCTTTGTTTTACTTGTGAAATGATTTTCCCATGATAATATTCTATGTTTAAATGCCATGCTAAAAAGGAGGACTTGTATAAGAACCTTTTTACTTGTTTTAAATGCAACGACTGCTTGCTTCTTGTTTATGATAAATCTACCTCTACAGATTGTTTTGATCTATTGTACACTATGCATGAACCTAATATATCTACTGCATGGTGCTAGAATATACAATTATGCATGGAATTAGTTCTTCTGCATTATCAGAATTTAGGGCATCAAGAAGGTTTTCCATAGGTGTAGTTTCTACAATGACTTTACATTGTTTCTCCACCCATACTTTGTTTCTACAATGATTTTCCACTATTTCTCCACCCATAATTCCTCAATAGAAATTCATCTAGTCATAGGACAACTGTGATGTCCAAAATTCTTCTCAACCACCATATGGGCCATAAAAATTAAGAAGATGTAACTATTTACGTAATCCGTGACTATGAAAAATCATGTACAGGCCTGAAAATAATACAAATGAATTGGAAAGAGAGATAGAAGAGGTCCACGCAATCACCAAACCTCCTGAGAACCCATTAGCCTCCAATGAAACAAACTCCCAATTAGTAAACATATTCTTCATAGTCAAAATGACAGTGTCCCTTACTACCAAAGTTTCCTAAATGAACACTGCATCCACTTTATTCTAGAAAAATAGTCTTTTTGAGGGCCAATTGTTTGGCTCATCCCCCCAAGCCTATCACATTCAAGGAGAGGAGCCAACCTTGATGCATGAAAAGAAGGGGAAATTAGAGTTTGTGAAGGGAGTTAGTTTTGGAGAGGTGTAGAGAAGATAAAATGAGAATTTAACTTTGAATAAGAGGCCGTCATACTAAGGAAAATAACAACCATGAAAGGAAGATATTATAATCTTGGAAAAATCCAAGAACAATCAAAAATTTGTTGGAAATTAATGGATAGTAGTCTATAAAATATTAATAAAAAATATTTTTTCATGAGATAATGTAACGCTTTAGGACTGTTACCCCCTTTTTTGCATGGGTGGTCAATTGGAGGTTTGCTGAGCTAAACTTGGCTAATTCCTAGTGTTATTTAGAATGATTTTGCTGAGCTAAATTGGGCTAGTTCTTGGCATGATTCTTGGGATTTGTGTTGATTATATGTAAAATAAAATCTTGGATAGTCTTGTGGGATAGATCAACATTCTGAGCACATCACAACCTCTTGAGCATCAGTAAACAATATCTAGGTTTGGTACTGTTTTGAATAATTCTGGGAGCCTTATTATAAGTCCTAGTTCAGTTATGTTCGTAAAGGACAGCAGTAGGAGGCTTGGTTTTCAATTGTGGGAAAACTATGCATGTTTTCAGTTGCCTCTCTTCCTTCATAAAAACAGTCAACAACATTTTAGGGCATCTCTGACTTGATTTTTGGGCATGGCATAGACCTGGAATATGGTCTATCCTATGGAAGAAATGCATCAATACATTCACTTTCTCTCCCGACACAAGGTATTACAGCTTATTTTACCACGCATGGTGGATGACACCTTTCTGGCCTTACCTGTCCCTCTACAGACTCTTTAGACCCCATGGACCATTTTTTTACCTTTGATTTTTCCAAGATCATCCCTAAAAACATGCATTATTTTCCATACATGACTTTTAAACCTATTCTCATGTATGTACACGGATATGACCCTCAAAATTGCATACATCGGGATGTGTGCAAAAGGCCAAATAGTTTTGGAGTTTTCATTGATGTGGATCCGAGTCACTTGTCTCTTGGCCTTCCATATGCCTTGAGATCACTCAAATTTGACCTTCCATTACCCCATTGAATCAATATATAAGCAACCCTTTGGATACATTCAAGGAGGGGGAATTGAAGAGAAAGAAGACTATAGTCCATTGTTGCCAGAGCTTGTACTTGAGTCTGCATCCCTTTTTCCCTTGGATCACTTTGTGTTCTTCCCAAGCTTTCCTTTTCTTATGAGCTTGCTATCGAGAAATGGAGGATTGAAGTGGTGGAGGACTTAGTTTCTCCGATTTGCAGACGTGTCGACAGAGGTTGTCACTATTGTAATCTCTGTCTTATATTAATGGAAATATATTTTCATGTCCAATAATGTGTATTTAAATGAGTATTGAATCCATGGATGATTTTAAATGATTATATTTGATTGATTATATGTGCTAGAGTAGATCTAACACCATCATCTAGAATGCTTGTCTTGTTTGCTGAATGTTGAGAGAGCAAATTGCTAATACAAGAAAGAGTGGAAAAGCTCAACGGGGATCTACATCAACCATCCGGAATAAGGTATGTTTTGAGATCCTTTAGTGTTAGATATTTGGTTTCTCTTGCATATGGGAAAGGATTGATTTCTATGGTTACTCTGTCTGTTGTGGTACCCCAAGCTATAGGAAGTTTTCTCCGTAACAGAATGGGGAACCATACTGGGGACATTCCTTGTTTTTGTTTGGGGTTGGGGGCACAATGTGCTTGATCTTATTGACTTTCTCTCTATTTCTCCTTATTTATATGTTTCATTTTATAGTATGTTCATCCATTGACACTCCCCTTTATTGGTTTGACCCTTGGCCTTCTTTTTACCACCGTCTTCTCTGTATATGCAAGTTTTTGGATAAAAGTCGTATACATACACGGATGTTTGGCCAAAAGTCGTGTACATACGAAGCTATTCTTTAAACAGTCGCATACATCCTCCCTTTTGGTGAGTTTGATATTGTAGGAAGTTGATGGGTGGGTTGTGAGTGTGGTTAGGTCTTCCTTGGGTCTGATGTTGTCTGTTGGTTGCTTCCTTTGTGACCAGAGACTTCCTTTTCATTGATTTTTCTTTAAAAGTAGTTTTAGTCATTTATCCTTTTTGTTTTTCTATTAGTACATTACTCTTTTTTTCTCGGTGTCTTGCTGGGATTGTGTTTTATACTTAATGCAGAGACTGAGAGTTTTAGATGACTTTTATTGCATTTTTCATTCTTTTATATTGGAAAATACAATGTAGTTGCACTCTTAGTTGCATCTTAGATATGGATTTGAGGAGGTACTTGCATTGGATTTCTTGGATCATAGTTGTGTTTAGGCTTTCATATAGTAAGTATTAAATTGGCATTCAGAAAGGAATATATATTTATGCATCTCATGTAGTGGCAAACCCCATTTTTCATTTGACAAAGATTTCACTTAGCATTGTTTGTTATGGTGTGCATTTTTATTTCACTACTGAGTCTTCATATCATTAGTTGCACATCCATTTCCCTTTGAGTAATTAAAACCAATTAAAATAAACGCTTAATAAAATGAATTACACTCTTTTTTTTTCTAGGGTGCATCAACAAGATTAGGTTTTAGGGTCTTGGAATAGTTCATAGTGAGTCAATTCTCCAAGACCACTAAACAAAACAATTATGTGTCTGTCCAGGTGAGAGTGTGAAATTCCTTTATATAATTAGTGTTTCTCAAGATCCTCCTCTTACAAGGGAGTTAAGCATGAGACAGTGTGAGCAATTATTGATTGGGATGACCCATGTCATAACTGAGTAGCACCGGAGATATTTCCAGGATTGTATTCATATCTGGGGGCTCTTTCGAGAGTTTCAAGCTTTTCTACCTTGACCATATGGTCAATCCTACCTGCGACTGTCTACCTAAGCATTAATTATATTGAGGTGACCTTAGTTGCCTTACCTAGGTTATCAAGGGGGTAATTCACAAAGGTTATTTTGCAGGTGTCCTGGATAGGTAGAGGTCGGACATCACAGTCGAATTATGTGTTGAAGCTGAGGCCCACTATAATTGGATATGTACCTTCGCTTATAGTGTATGGGAGTTTCGAGCCTCTCCTAGGTGAGACATACCTGCTGCATTTGGGAGCTCACATATCCTCCCTTGGTTTGCTTGTATTTTAGCTATATATTTTCTCAGGAGTGTGCTCTTTGTGCGCTAGTTGGCCTTTGGGATCACGGTTACTTGAGTATATTTATCCTCTCTTGAGTTTGGGTCCTTTTATTTTTGGCATGCCTGGTATCCTATCACCCATCCTTGGTCCTAGTACGGACCCTGATGTCAGACTTGGGGGCATCACAACCCCTTACCATGCTCATAGATTTGGGAGTGGTCACATTCTGCCCTATACTCCAATTGTGGAAGATGTTGAATCCCTTCTCTCAGTCTTTACACCGATGGTCACCCTCATGGGAGTGGTAGTGGATGTGTGAACGTTGGGTCTACACCTTACTTTGCTTTTTATGTCCCATCATTCACCGCATTGTTTCCTTTGGGTGCAGTTGTCATGATCATTTCTCCCTATATCCTATAGTTTGGATTCTTTATTGACTATTTTGGGTTGTGTTGGACTAATATGGTTGTCATGTAGAGTCCAATTTTCATACACTCTCTCTGAGGTTTCAACCCGTTCATTCCTATCACAGGTATTATGTCTAAATTGGCATATAGGTTAGGATTTCACATACGCTTGCACTTATGCATTTCCTTATGACCATTCCATCTTAACCTTAGGTACAAACCCATTCCATGGTATCACAGAACCTTCACACTACTGTTAGAAGTGGTACTATGTTAATGGTAGAGATTTCCTATACATGGGTGTCCTAGTTAGCTCCCTTTTGCGTTTGGTACCCATGTTGTCAGTCCTATCTTAGGTCCGAGAGTCCCTTTTAGTCCCACCATGTCCTTGAGCAAGAGCTTCATACTCCTCTTGAACTTTATGCTGGCCTTTTCCCCATGAGTCCCTTATGTGAAGTTGTAATTGCATTATCATGAGTTTTTCTTGCCTCATTGATCCTTATGCCAGCTTCCCTGACTTTAATTATCATCTATATAGCCCAATATTGTCTCATGTCTAGCCATGCAGAGCCATTTTACATATCCTTTGTAGCTTGATTACCCATTTTTTACCAGGAGGGGACTTTTCCCCGAGTGTTGTTATCCTACACATGTTTCCTTGCATTGAGCATAGGTACGTTCTGCTGCTTGGAACTAGTTTGTTTTCCCCTTGACACTCGTCTCCTCCTAGTCTGTAACTATAAAGCACTTTTATTTTTTTTCAAGCTTTTTAAATATTTGAAAAAGTCCAAAAAAATAAAAAAACCGAAAAATCCGGAGAAGGAAAGATGTTATCTTTAGAAGCAGTTGAGTTGTGTCTCCTTTGAACAAAGCACTATATATCACATTCGTTGGTTGGGTTAATATTTTGACTTTAGGATCTATACTCGTTTCTCTGAGTTTATCTCCATCGACTAGTTAAGCTTCCAGTCCCTATGGAGCCTCTATCAATGCCTCCTGTGTCGCTGAGATATCCCAGTTTTTGTATATCGATTCTATGATGCCTACATTCAGGAACCATTCACCTTTATGCTCTTGTTTGAAGGAATTTGAAACCTAAGTCGGCCATCCCTCAGTTCTCTTGACTTTGCATGTCAGCCATTCCTGATACTGATACTAATTTGTGCACATTATGATCGATTCCTTACACATTATATAGCTTTTCTGAGTAACTCGTGTTGGATGATGGGGGATTCCTTAATGCCCTCCTTTCAGCATATTTCATCCCATTGACTTCAGATCATTTATCTTGGGATGGGAATCTAGAGTCATTTTATGTGCCTTGAGACTTGCAGTCATCAGTGGTAGGTTCTCTCACCATTGACAGTTTTGGGAATACATCAGTGTCCCCTGATCGATGGATCCTTTCAAGTGTTCAAAATCAACACATTTATTCGCACTTGTTTGTTTTCACTCTAGTATCTTGATTCCCATTTTCATTATTGGTGGGTGATCTCGCGTCTGTTAACGGTATACATCAATGACCGGTAATCATATGATGGAATACTATGTTCGACCTAGACACCTCTATTCACATAGTAGGATAGGTACTTGTAGCGGATTCTGTAGAAGACCTTCCAGATTGGTGGCATTTCATATATGTTACCTCCTTGATCATGCCAGTGTTCATGAGATTTCAACTCTGGTGACATAATTCCGGTGTATGTCAGATAGCTTCAGCCATTATGGAGATCTCAATCCATTGTATATCTTTAGCCTTCATGGAGGTCATGATCCTTTGTATATCTTCATCATGGATATTCTGATCTATTTATATTGTACATGGCAATGACCATAGATGTTATATTTTGTATCATGCCTATTCATGGCCATTGTACTCTTATGTATCCAGGGACTGCTATATGTACTTGCAATTATGTGCAGAGTTTGATTATTGTATTATACTGTTGGATGGCTGGTTCTTCCACCTGGTTCTTCATCACTCCACTTCTAGGATGGAATTATAATGTATTTCGGCCATCATATCACCCCTCTTACCTCACACATTAGGGGGCATCTGTTACAGTTGATTTTACCACACATGGTGGATCACACATTTATGGCCTTCCCTGTCCCTCTACAGACTCTTTAGACCCCATGGACCATTTTTGTACCTTTGATGTTTCCAATATTATCCCTAAAAACATGCGTTATATGCCATACGTGACTTTTAAACCTATTCTTGCATATGTACGCGGATATGGCCCTCAAACCCGCATACATTGGGATGTGTAAAAAAGGCCTAATAGTTTTGGAGTTTTCCTTGATGTGGATCCAAGTCACTTGTCTCTTGGCCTTCCATATGCCTTGACCTTCCATATTCCTTGATATCGCTTGAATTTAACCTTCCATTACCCCATTGAAGCAGTATATAAGGAACCCTTTGGATACATTGAAGGAGGAGGAATTGAAGAGCAAGAAAACTATAGTCCATTGTTTCCAGAGCTTGTACTTGAGTCTACATCCCTTTGTCCCTTAGAGAAATTTGTGTTCTTCCCAAGCTTTCCTTTGCTTGTGAGCTTGCTATCAAGAGATGGAGGATTGAAGTGGTGGAGCCCAGGTGGACTCAGTTTCTTTGATTTGCAGACGTACCGACAGAGGTTGTCACTATTGTAATCTCTGTTTTATATTAATAGAAATATCTTTTCCTATCCAATAACATGTATTTAAATGAGTATTGAATCCATGGATGCTTTTAAATTATTATATGTTATTGATTATATATGCTAGAGTAGATATAACACCATCATATAGAATGCTTGTCTTGTTTGCTAAATGTTGAGAGAGCAAATTGCTAATACAAGCGAGAGTGGAAATTCTCAACGGGGATCTACATCAACCATCCGGAATAAGGTATGTTTCAAGATCCTTTAGTGTTAGATATTTGGTTTCTCTTGTATATGGGAAGGATCGATTTCTGCGATTACTCTGTCTGTTATGGTACCCCAAGCCATAGGAAGTTTTCTCCGTAACACAAGGGGTGGTCAGAGGTTACCAGAATATTTCTCTGTCTATTTTGGGAAATCTTTGGCACACCTTCAATGATGGACCTATAACATATTATCCATTGGATGGTCTCTGAGGAATATTTAGTGTGCACATCAACGATTATTGGTGAGAGATCTTGTATTTTGATTAAAAGTGGCAACTCGAAGTGTAGAAAGATGGTTACTGAGGTGACAGTGGGTAACACCTTTAGGTTATAGTTGGGATAGATTGTTTTTAGGGGCTTAATCACACATGATAGTTGAATTTGTAACAAGGGATTTGTAAAACTACTTTTGGTAGAGTTCATTAATAAATCTTTGACGGAGTTGATTGTGTGCCAAACTGTAAGCACAACTTCTTGTGTTTTTTTAGCTGACATAGCTCAAGGCCTAAATGTAACCCCATGATTATTATACTAGGTGTAACCATTAGATTTCATTGTCTTGATTTGAAGAGAAGGTAGGATCTACCCATACATACAAAATTGTAGTTTATATTGTAGGCTAGATATGCCTGCTTTCCATTTACCTTGGAGACATATGAATCTTTTTGTAACTTATGCTCTAATTTTTTATGAGATTTTCTTAGGATGTAACTTAGTTAGCTCACTTTTATCATATCCTTGTAACACTACTAGCCAACTTTATATACACTAATAAGAATTGTGGATCAAACATGGACTTAAAAGATGGAAATTCAGAAGATACTACTAGTCTAGTTTAGATTCATTTTTGGGTTTTAGGTTTGTTATTATGGCGAGAAGATACTACATGGACTGAATGTAATTCATGTTTTAGGGTTTTTATTATGCTGAGAATTGTTTTTTGAGATATGAATTTCAAGAATCCACCTCATTCTGCATAATATAAGTCTGAGAATGACCCTTAGTAAATGCCAAAAATTCGCCCAATGTTTATGATAACAAGGCTGCCATGTTTATGATAATTCGAATAAAGTTTAGAACTAATATTTAGTCATTATTGTGTTTACTTCAATGCTAAATTTCAACTTTTGGGGTGCCTTTATTCATGACGAACTTTTACTAAGTATTAAAAGGATGAAAGTTTACGATGCACTTTACTATTTTGACATAGTGTATAATGGTAATGTTGATTGATATATATTATGCATGTTGCATTTTACCTTTTTATGGTATACATATTCTTGTCTTTGTTATTGAATATTTTAGTGAGATCTTTTCTAGTAGTGAGCTAACATAGCTTGCTTTTATAAAAAAGGATGGAAACTTTCTTAAAGGGAAAATATTATAATATACTATTTATATTGTTAGTCATAAATAACTATATATGAATTCATAGATGTAATACATGTTTTTTTTATGTATGGAAGATGGAAAGCATGTGGGAGAAAAATAAATTGATGCATAGTTGATTCAAAGGAGTGATATGCTCAAAGTATACCCAAGTTCAAAGGTCCGAGCTAATGGAATAGTAGTATGGGGGTTCCAACCATGTCAATCATTGTATGATTACTAGTAGTTTAGCACCAATGTCAAAGGAGGTTGGGGGGACAATCATAGGAGACACTATGAACTTAAAGGGGTTCTTCACCTTCAAGTGACAACAAGTAGGTTCAGATGTTTCTTTATCTCAGATTGTTCATTTGGTTGAGACAACTCAAATGGCTAAAGCCCCAATTCAGAAGTTTGTTGATTATGTAAGCTCTTGTTAAACATATCTTTGTTAAATCTAATAAATTATATTGAACACAAGCCATAGTGTTTCTAAATTGGCCTCATGTTTTACAAATGTTTGCAGAGAACACTAAGAAGTCATTTGGAAATAAGAAATCAAATTTTGAGATTCATATTACGATTAAGTAGTATTTTCATTAAACATGTTGTTGTGTTGTACTTGCAGATTGCCAATGTTTTTTTTCTTGTTGTTGCATTGGATTTTGTGACATGGTCCTGGTAATATTTTTCAAATCCCTTCCTAACATAATTTTACTTCAGAGCATACGTTCTTATAATTTTATTTTGTTTGTATGTTTTATTTTTGATGTAAAAGAACAATTGAACAAGTTGATTACTTTAGTGCCCTCTTTCTATATGTATCTTGATGGAGTACTTGATTCCTATCCAAAAGAATGGCTACCACCTGCTAGTAATCACTTTGTTCTTGAACTTATGTTTGTTATCTCATTTCTGGTCAGGGTAGGAAGTTGATGCTTATGAGAATGATGGGTGTGGTCATGAAGGTCCTTAACAATCATGAGTATATAATATACTTCTTGCAAAAAAAATAAGAGATGATATTTAATCATGCCAAACTACGCTCCCATCTCGAATTCATAGATAAAAAATGCATTGAAGCTTCCAAGGTATGAACATTACTTCTCTTATTTCACTTCATGGGAATTGGTAGTGTTTTTTTAATGAATGAAAGGATTTTTTCCCTTGGCTTAGTCCTAAAATGGATAAAGTTCTTTTAAGTTTGTTGTTTTCCCATTGTTTTCTGATTTTTATGTAATGTTTATTTCTTATCTCTTATGCGGTCCATGATACCCTGTTCTAGGCTCGCATGATTTTTGGTTTGCCTATGTACTTCTAAGTGGATTTTACTATGTTGGGACCTCTATCAAATATGACACTGAGGTTCATATGTTTTCCTTCGTAACGACTATTATTGGTAATCTACCCAGTGTTATAGATAGGATATTGTTCCTCAGTTGTGAATATTAGACAGGGCATCAGTCAAGGGGAGGGTTAAGGATGAGTTTAATGATTGTCACAATGTTTTATCTGTCATATTAAATTCCCCAGATACCTTAAATATCTTGAGAACACTAAATGAGGATTTTTTACTTTTATTGGATCTTAAAGTTTAGGCTTAAAAATTAATATTTTAAACCAAGACTCGTATCTTGTCTTTGAGTTCGTGGAAAATGGGTATCTCAGAAACTGGATCTATGGAGCAAGGTCATGTGTTGGGGATTTGAGTTCTAACTTGGAACTAGAGACTTTATATTATCATGGACATGGCATAAGGGTTAGAGTATCTTCAAACTTTTGTGTAATGTTTGCATTGTAAAGTGTTTTTTTTCAAAATTTTTTGTTTGTTTGACCTATGTGGATATACCTCTCCTTAAAATTGGGTGGAATTTACTTCTTTGTAAACTCCACATGGATTTTGTGGGAGGTGGGAAGAAATCCTCAATACGGGAACAAAGCCTCAGTAGGCCATGAATTGTATTATGCATTCATTCATATGTCTGAATCAAAGGGAAAGTGATAGGATTCCATAGGATACCAATAATGTATTCCATTCCATGATATCCCAATCCTTCAATAATGGATTTCACACATGAATTCCTCACACAAAACCTTACTGTTGGAAATTTATTAAAATATACCCATTCATTGCCTCATATAAAGCTACATTCATACTGTCGTGTTATATTTGGGATCAAACTAACTCCTTCAATTAGGGTAAACAACAATATTTCCATTGGATAAGAACTTACCGTCATTATCAATATTTTCCCCTTCCAACTCCAGCTCAATACCTAAACAAAAAGGAATGTCTAAAGGATTTTACCTACACTCCCTATTATTTTTGTAAAAAACATGTGTTTGGGCATGAAAACTCATAGTCCTATTAGTATTCCTTATGCCTATATCCATATAAAAAAGTATACCTTATTCTAAATATACCTTTGAAATCTTGATCATCTCTTAGTCTCATGCCTTGTCCATCCCATAACCTCATGCCTCAGCACACTACTAAGTAGCTTCTACGAAAATATTTGTTGTAGGTAAAAGTATCAAATAGAAAGTAATATTTGTATAGGAAATCATCTCCAAAAAGACTCCTCCAAATTCTTTTATCGTGCAGAGCATGATTTAACCAGTCCAAACACTTGAGATCCCAACCTCCCATACATTTGGGTTGAGATATACTTTCCCAAGATGGTAAATGAAATTTTGAATTCTGTAAATTACCATATCATAAGAATTATAAGATATTATTTTGAATGTTATTGGTGACTGAGTTTAATGAAAAGGAATTTAATAATTGATACAACTAAGAATTTGGTGACTTCATACCAGCTTTGATTATAGATTCACATGATCAACCACTATTAGAAGGGGCTAAAGTTTAAGACCACCATGGATAATATTTATATCAATCCAATAATTTAAAGAGGATACATAATAGAGTCCAACCCTTATCTATTCATTTTAAATGATAAGGTGATCAAACATGAGTTTGAACAGTGGCTAAACATTGCAAAACTAGAAACAAACCAAAGAAATAATTTATGCCTCCCCATGAAAATTCTACAAGAAACTAATGTCAAAGATTTTGATAAAGTGCTAATATATTGAGAAAACCAAAACCAAATGAGCCTGTTCTCTCTTGAACCAAGAAGAGGAAGGATATATCCCATAATCCACAAGCCATCCTAGAATTAGTTGAGATGGAAAAAGGAAAAAGACAAACATCATGTGTTACCATCTTATGTTAATTATCCTTCAAGATTATGAACATATTGAAAAAGAAAAAGGAACCCTACATAAGAATGAAAGTAATTGAGATAATCATAAAATTAATAAACTTATTAGCCAGTGGCTCCATTGCAAAAAATATCCATACAAACTATGTAATACTATAATTTTTGTTACGGAGAAAACTTCCTATGGCTTGGGGTGTACCACAACAGACATAGAAACCGTAGAAATCAATCCCTTCCCAATATGCAAGAGAAATAAAACATCTAACACTAAAGGATCTTGAAAAATACCTTATTCTGAATGGTTGATGTATATCCCCATTAAGATTTTTCCAATCTCACTTGTGTTAGCAATTTTCTCTCTCAACAACAACAAACAAGACAAGCATGCTATATAATGGTGTTAGACCTACTCGAGCATATATAATCAATAATATATAAGCAATTAAAAGCATCCATGGATTCAATATTAATTTAAATGCACATCATTGGATAAGAAATGATATTTCTATTAATATAAATCAAATATTACATGAGTGACAACCTTTGTCGGCACATCTATGAACTAGAGAAACTGAGTCCTCCACCTAGGCCTCCACCACCTCAATCCTCCATCTCTCAATAGTAAGCTCACAAGAAAAGGAAAGCTTGGGAAGAACACAAAGTGCTCAAAGGGACAAAGGGATGCAGACTAAAGTATAAGCAAGCTACGGCAACAATGGACTACAATTTTCTTACTCTTCAATTCCTCTCTTTTCAATGTATCCAAAGGGTTCCTTATATAGTGCTTCAATGGGGTAATTGAAGGTCAAACTCAAGCGATATCGAGCCATATGGAAGGTCAAGAGACAAGGGACTTGGATCCACATCAAGGAAAACTCCAAAATATTTTTCCTTTTGTACACATCCAGATGTATGCGGGTTTAGGGGTAATATCTACGTATATACATGAGAAAAGGTTTAAAAGTCGCATACAACAAATAATGAGTGTTTTTAGGGATGATATTGGAAACATCAAAGGTACAAAAATAGTCCATGGGGTCCAAAGAGTCTACATAGCGATAGGGAATGCCATAAAAGTGTGATCAACCATGTGTGGTAAAATCGACTATAACAGATGCCCCTTAATGTGTGAGGTCCGAGGGCTAACATGATGGCCTAAATACATTACAAATCCATCCCAGAAGTGGAGTGATGAAGATCCAAGTGGAAGTACCAGCCATCCAATAATATAATACAATAATGAAACTCTGCACATGACTGTAAACACATTTAGCAGTCCCAGATACATAAGAGTACAATGGCCATGAATAGTCATGATATACAACTGTGACATGTGTGGTCATCGCCACGTACAATATACAATATATCAGAATCTTCATGATGAATATATACAAAGGACCAAGATATCCATGAAAGCTAAAGATATACCATGGATCAAGATCTCCATAATGGTTGAAGATATCTGACATACACTAGAATCAAGTCATAAGAGCTGAAATCTCATGAACACCGGCACGATCAAGGAGGTAGCATATAAGAAATGCCACCAATATATAAATTCTTCTACACAACTCGCTATAAGTACATGTCCTACTATGTGAATAGAGGTGTCTAGGTCGAACATAGTAATCCATCGTCTGATTACCGGTCATTGATGTATACCATTAACAGACGTGAGATCACCCACCGATAATGAAAATGGGAATCAAGGTACTAGACTGCTATCTAATAAGTATGAATAAATGTGTTCATGTTGAACAATTGGAAGAATCCATTGATTAGGGGACACTGATGTATTCCTAAAACTATCGATGGTAAGAGAACCTACTACTGATGACTGTAAGTCTCAAGGCACTCAAATGACTCTAGAATCCTATCCCAGAATAAATGATCTGAAGTCAATGGGATGGAATCTACTGGAAGGAGGGAATTAAGGCATCCCCCATCAACCAACATGAGGTACTCAACAAGACTGTATAAAGTGGAAAGACTCGAACAAGATGTGCATGAACCAGTAATAGTACCGAGAACGGCCGACATGGAAAGTCAAGACAACTGAAGAATGGCTGACTCAGGCTTCAACTTCCTTCGAATAAGAGCATAAAGGTGAATGGTGATTGAATGTAGGTAGCATAGAATCAATATAAAAAACTAGGACATATCTATGATGCATGAGGCATCGACAAAGGCTCCATAGGGAATGGAAGCTTAACCAGTCAGTGGAGGTAAACTCAGAGATACAAGTACAACTCCTAAATTCAAACTACTAACCCAACCAACGGATGTGATATACATTGCTCT
This sequence comes from Pseudotsuga menziesii, assembly GCA_001517045.1. Lineage (NCBI taxonomy): Eukaryota > Viridiplantae > Streptophyta > Pinopsida > Pinales > Pinaceae > Pseudotsuga > Pseudotsuga menziesii. The sequence goes on from LPNX010724046.1 coordinate 72,864, forward strand.
ATTCGAAGGTGACACGACTTGACTGCTGCCAAAGATAACATCTTTCCCTGTTCAAATTTTTGGTTTTTTTATTTTTTTGGACTTTTTCAGATATTTTGAAAAGCTTGAAAAAGAATAAAAGTGCTTTATAGTTACAAATATAGGAGGAGATGAGTGTCAAGGGGGAAAAAAACTAGTTCCAAGCAGTGGAACATACCTATGCTCAATGCAAGGGAACATGTGCCAGATAACGACACTCGGGGGAAAGTCCCCTCCCAATAAAAAATAGGGAATCAAGCTGCAAAATATATATGAAAAGGATTTGCTTAGCTAGACATGATATGAGCTCGGGCTATATGGCTGATAATTAGAGTCAGGGAAGCCGGCTTAAGACTTAATAAGGCAATAAAAACTCATGATAATGCAATTACAACTTGACATATACAAGGGAGTCCTAGGGAAAAAGGCCAGCATAAAGGTTAAGAGGAGTATGAAGCTCTTGCTCAAATTCATGGAGGTACTATACAAAGGACTCCCACACCCTAAAGGAAAAATGTTGGCATGGTCACCGAATGCAAAACATGATCTAACTAGGGTACCAATATATGGTAAAGCTCTACCATTTATAACCTGTCACTTCTGAAAGAAACAAGAAGGTTTTGTGACAAGATGGAATGGGTTCATACCTAAGGTTAAAATGAAATGGTCATAAGGACATGAAAAATGCAAACAGATGTGAAAACCTAACCTACATGCCAATTTAAACATCATACTTGTAGTAGGAACAAAAGGATCAAAGCTACAGTCAAACCACACTCCAAACGGACTCCTACATCATCAAATTAGTTCAAACGGTCCAAAATGGTGAAAAACTATAGAAACTCAGTAAAAATTTCAAACTTTTCTGTAAATAGTAAAAAATTTCAAAAGTTTTCATATCATTTGAAATTTTTACCCAACATAGTGTATTTGAGTTCAAAACTTCTGAAGCGAATTCCGGGAGCATCGTTTGGTGGAATCTCTCCCGTTTGATCCAGGTAGGTCCTCATGCCCTCCTCTTCCTATTTCATGCAAATTTTTTGAATTTTCATGGTCTAATTAATTTTTTAAGCCATTCATAATTGTGCATTTTGGCCCACATGGAAATCAGGGTTTTTTCCATGTATAGGGCTCTCCATATGCGGAAAAAGTACCCAAACCCGCGTACATGCATGGTTGTTTTGAGAACAGTTGCGTATAGGGCCGCAAACAAGGTTTTCAAAGGAAATAATTGATCAAAATTTTGGTTTTTTGTGCAGGATGGTATTAGAGTGGAGGGAAAGAGAGCATAATGATGTGGAGGAGGCCGTGCAAGGTGATCTTATGGCCCAAAAAGCATTACGAGCATGTGGTCTATACAAGTTTTTGCGCCTTGGTAGCCTGAGGGCCAAACCAATACTACTCCAGTTGCTAGTGGATTACTGGGATCCATAATATGAGACATTTCAAATTGACGATATGTCGAGGTTGAGGACATATACTTTATCACTGGTTTGTCCTAATGAGGAGAGATGGTGAATCTCTAATATCGTGGGCCAAGAGGTGGGTTGACTATTGACGAGTACATAGTTGTGTACTGTTTTCTGGAGAAGAAAAAGGTTGGGAGTCAAATCCTGACAAACTCTATCCAGATTCTGGGACTGAAGCCCATACTATTGGCATTAGGCAAGATTGCGGGGTTAGCTTCACTCCACAAGGCCTCGTGGAAAATAATGTTCTATGCGGTGGAGTGTATGAGACCTACAATTTATGACTGGAGCATGACGCTATTGAGCAACATGAAATAGCAGCTCAATGACTGCAAGATGGCAGGGTGCAGAACTTTGGGTTCATCAGCATACTTAGCATGCTCTTCTTTGAGCAGGTACCAGGTAGAATCCCTAGAGTGGATATTGTTCCACACAGAGTTCGGGATCTAGCCCAACAACATTGGGAAAATGTTATGCGTAGACTGGGTGGAGGTAGGGTGGCTAATGTTGGAGACATTTACCATCATACACACTCTTTCGGTCAAATTGGCCTAGTTAAACCACTATCCTAAGTTTAATTGACATAAGTGGAGCATTAATTACCAT
>LPNX010724046.1:76074-141851 GCA_001517045.1 Pseudotsuga menziesii
TAACCCCTACCCAACAGACTTCTTTCCATGGTGGTGAAGATAGATCGTCACCATAGATGACTACCCCTATGCAGGCATAGACATCCATTGAGATTTGGATATGCCACTACCACCAAGAGTAGCTTATGACGACATAGGTAACAAATCCCAAACCCATTTTTTATGTTTTTGAATTATTTATTTTTTTTGTGTTTTTTGATATATTGACTCAAAAGACATATTTTTTGTGTGATGACACATAGTGACAATCTGTCATGTATATGCAGATGTAGGACCACAGTGGCCAGAAGGTTTCCCTCGTCATCGATGGAGGGGAAGAGGAGAAAATATCATGGGTGCAGATGCGGAGCAAACACTCCAAAGCATTCACATGAACTTTGTTCACTTGACACATAAGGTACCCATGGGACAAGTCGAAGAATTTCCTGAGGCCATGCAGCATCAGTTGTTTGGTGTACCACGAGCATGGGTTCGACTCTTTCGATGGCTAACTAGAGCTGTAGTGCTATATCATGATCAGAACACCCCTCCTCCTTAGGCTTAAGGACCTCAGTGTATTCATTTATGTATGACAATGTATTATATTTTGGTGGCTCGGAAGGTCCAATTTTATATACGACACTTATGTATTATGATGTCACTTTTTGGATATTAATAAAAAACTTTTATGATGATCGATTTTATTTGTATTTACATGTGTGTAAAATGTCTGTTTGTGATAAGCTTATGGTCTATGAAACAAATTCCAATCGAACACATAGTTAGCATATGAGTCAGCAACTTGATTAAAAACTCTTGAAACATGAATGTATGGTATATTCTCATATTTTCGTTCTAGCAATATCACACGTAAGAATCTTCGTAGTAATATCAGATCCCTAATACGATATAAGCTATTAAGCTATGAAACCACTAACTGCAAATCAAGACATACCTCAAGAGAGAGAACACCATGTGAAATGGCATCACACAATAACTCAATAATGGCACTATATTCAACAACATTGTTTAAAGAAGGTCGTAAACATATGCCTCTTGAAGACAATACTTGACCCGTACGAGTATAAATCACCCAAGCAGCTAAAGCTGATTTTTGAGTGTGGCGGCTAGCACCATCGGCGAATCCTATGTAAACGAAAGAATCCATCAACATCTGCCATAAGAAATGAAATCTAATCAATAAACCTGATCACCATAAGAAAACCTAAATATGTAATTCAAAAACTGTACAATAATATACAACAATCATCCTTGGCTGAAGATCATGCATAGTATTTTTTGAGATAGAGCCCATTTCTAGGCTCTATCAAGGATGTCCCTTAATAATCAACTAGCTCATAAGATCCTTTCTATAAGACCCATTTAACCATGTAAAAACCATGCCACATGGGATTAAATTTCCCTGCCCCCAAGGGTTCTTCAGCTTGATCCCACAAAAGGATCAAGTCACATTCATTAAACCTCCTTGGACAGATAGAATTATCATACTGGACCTTGACATGACGCTTGTTAACCTCCAGAGCCACTAAGGAATCTTGACGCTGCTCATCAAGCTTCTCTAAGTGGACCAAATTTTCTTCCAATGCGAAAGTGTCCGGCAAAATCTCTACAGCTATCTTTAGAGAATGGATTTCACATTCAACCGATAAAATTGACTCCACCCCATGCACAAGCTGATATGGAGAGAAACCGGTGGAAGTCTTAATCATGGTTCTATAGGCCCACAAAGAATGATACAACATAATATGCGAATTGGTCTTGCTTCATGTGATGGTTCACTAGAGAATAGACTTAGTGATTTATTCATTGCTTCAACCTGTCCATTCGCCTGAGGGTAATAAGAAGATGAATCTTCTTGCTTATACCCTAACTTGGAAGCCAACTCTTCCATCATTTTATTTTGAAAGTTCCTACCATGGTTAGTGATAAGTTCTTTCGGAATACCAAATCATGTGAAAATCTAGTTGAACACGAAATGTGAGGCTGTTTCACCATCGGATTTAATTGTGGGAATAGCCTCTGTCTATTTCATGAAATAATCAACAGCCACTATAATGTGATGATGCCCCCCAGCCGAAGCTGGGTTGTAATCCATAAAGTCAATACCCCACTTGGTGAAGGGACCATCGGTGACAATAGGATGTAATAGGGCTAGATGCAAGTGCATATTGTGTGCAAACACCTGGCAAGGGTGGAACTTCTTGATCACATTAACACAATATTTGAAGATGGACGGGAAAAAATATCCTACTCTCAAGATGTTTTGGGATGTAGAAAGCCCAAATAAATGACCACCACATGCCCCTCCATGGCAATCATTCAACACAACCTTAGTCTCATCATTGGTTAAACAAAGACACATAATGGAATCTACCCCATGATGAAACAAAGTGTTATCCACTATAAGGTAGTTCTTAGCTACATGACATAATCGTCATCACTCATCCTGTGAAAGGTGACTAGGGACCTTCAATTTCTGCAAATATACAATGATATCCTTGTACCATGGGTCCAAAGTTGAGATAAGGAAAATATGCTCATCAACATATGTATCCTCATAAACTTCCTCCTCCTCCAAACTTGGAAAATTGGATATGAGCTCCGTAAAGATAAAAAAATTCTTCAATTTCACTGAAATGAACTCGAGATCAAACTCTTGCAAAATGACAATCCATTTATTGTATTTTTCCCCAATCATCCTTCTAGTAAGGACGAACTGAAATGGATTGACATGAGCTACGAACAAAGTTTGGTGAAGAATAATGCAATGCCTCAAACGTTGGACCACACGAACGGTGGCTAAGGAAAGCTTCTCCACATGGGAATAACAGATTTCTGCATCAATAAGGTTTCAGCTCAAATAATATATGACATGCTCATTGAGCTCCTCATCCTCCTGAACCAAAACCATACCAACTGTCTCCATGGAAGCGACCACATAAATCAATAAATAATGGCTATAGTTAGGCAGACTAAGCACGGGGTCCATTGCTAAGGCTCACTTAAGAGCATCAAAGGACTCATGGGTTCACTCATCCCAGTAAAAAGGGGTATCCTTCTTCAAAAGATGCATAAAACCTTTATTCAAATTGGAAAACTTAACCATAAATATTTGCAAGAAGTTTTCCATACCTTGCAAACACTAAAGATGTCTAATATTACATGGGGGAGACAATTGAAGTATTGCCTCAACCTTTAAGGGATCAACTCTTATACCATCCTTGGACACAATGAATCCTAGCAAGTGACTGATAGTCATGCAAAATATTCACTTATGCAAATTTAAATGAACCTAGTAATGATGGCATATTTCGAATACTAATCTCAAATAATATGGATGACACACCCTCAAATGAGAGTGAGCAGCGATATCATCCAAATACACTTCGATAATCATTTTGAGATTGTGAAAAATTAAGGTCATATCCTATTGAAATGTAGCTCCGGTGTTTTTAAGGCTGAAAGGCATCTTTCGATATGAAAAAATACCCCAAGGACAAATAAATGCGGTTTTATGTTGATCTTTGGGCTTAATTTTAATCTGATTATATCCAAAAAAACCATCCATAAAGGAAAATACCTCACTCTTGACACACTCATCCAAAATATGATCAATAAATGGTGCGGGGAAATTATCCTTAGGACATGCGCGATTTAAGTCATGAAAATCAGTGCATATACGGATTGCTCCCTACTTCTTATCTACCAGAACAGGATTTGAAACCCACTCCATCAAGGGAATGGGATAGATAAAACCATCTTTCAAAAGTTTTTCTATCTCAGCCTTAATGGCGGGTGCTTTTCTAGGATTCACCGCACGTAAATGTTGTCAAACAAGTTTCACATCCGGATAGGTTTTGATCTCATGTTTGACAATACGAGGGTCAATACCTTGCATCTCATCGTATGAACACTCAAAGATGTCACAAATCTCTTTAAACAGTATGGTATACTCCTTGATCTCATCAAGGGAACACTTCGCCCCAATGTAGACATTCTCAACCTTGCCAGGATCGCAAGAAATATTGATAGGAATAGTTGGTGATAAATTTTCCATGTTCGCATCAGCCATCTGACCAGGAGAGCTAAATGGAACCATAGGCCTACCAATATTGTCACTAAGGATCTCCCTAAAGTCATCACACTCCACATGGTCAAGCTCAAGAAGAAAATGTGATCGATGATGCAACTCTTCCCAAGGTGGTTCAACCCTAGACATGGCCTCAATAATGGCTTCATTCGATAGAAAAACATCATCAAGGAAATCATGTGCATGAGATGACTCAACTTCCCATGCAGGAAACACATATGGGTCCTCCTCCTCCATCTGCGAAGAGGAAGGACTAGGCTCTGCAACCTGATCAATATTTGCTTGATATGCTATCATTGTTGCAGGCAACAACACGTCTGTTTCAATAGGTCTAACCAAAGAACTCAATTAAGGAAGGATCCAAGGGTCCTCCATATGGGTGGTGTGAAAAGACACCGAATTCATCGAGGACGAAGCCCCACCAAAAATGGACCCAATCATAAGCATGGGCGCATGACAACTAAAGGTTCCCATAAGAGAAGGATACATACCCACACCCACACTCCCAGTTTCCAGCTGAGAGTGATCAATAATCAGTATAGAAGCTCTCGATGATGGATTGACACACGGATTTTGGAATGACGTCTGACCAATCGTAACAATATTCCCATTAAACATAAAGCATATCACTCGAAAGAGTGAGGAAGCTACAACTTGCATACTATACATCCAATTCTGACCTAGTAAAAGATTATAGTCAGGGGGCACATCAACCACCTCGATCTCGATTGCAACGGTCTTCCCTCCCAATTGGAATTTTAGAGAAAACACATATTTGATTAAATTTGGAAATATTCTATAACAAGGACTTCATCCACATTGAGTTTTTTTGTAAATCTCTAAATACATATTCTATTAAATATAGAAAAATCAACTCAAATAACTAGTCCATTAAATTTGGAAGAATTGATCCAATGAACTGTTTTCTCAATTAATATTTTTTTAATTATTTCAAGTAAAACTTTAGTATTCAACCATTCAAAAGAAAATACTACATCTCAATTAGAAGTAGAGGAAATATTACATCTCAATTAGAACTAGATGGTTAGGTCTAGAATTTAGAACTTCCGCTAGATTGAGTTCTTTCAAAATGAGGAAAGTCATAGCCTTTGAATCCTTACATAATTTATATTAATATTATTTATAGTTTGCATTAAATTTTAAGTTGATTAAATTATTTTATGACATAATACCAACATTGTATTTTTTTTTTCAGATGGAAAGATCCACGGGAAACCCAGCAATACTTCCCCACATTCATGGATGGTAGAGGTGGTAAACCGCCGGCCATCCTAGCAGAAGGCCTAACCCCAAAGGACTCAAGTCTCGAACTCGTGACCTCCCCCCGAACCGAGAGAGTGTACACATGGTCTTACCAATTGAGCTAACCCTTGTACAACAATTATAAACATTGTCATAGTAATTATTTTTGTCTTTGTTGAGTATGTTGTTTTATTTTTGGAAGTTGGCACCATTTGTAATCAAAACGAGAAAATATTTTATGACTTTAAAGTCTAAGTTTTACCCTTGTAATGATTAAAATAAATTATGAATTAAAATAGCAACATAATTTATTATTATTGTTGTTGGTAGTGGTAGTGTATTAAAAACTAAGTTCATGAATGTCTACTTTATGAATAATAGATTAACGTGAGAAATTTCTTACCTATAAATTTATTTAATGATATTGATGTTAATAAAGCCTCCCTTATTTATTAATATTAATTATTTTAACAATCAAAATCAATTATGAACTAGAATAGCATTAGTGCACTACAGTTTGATTTTTTTCATATACAAGAGGAAAGGGGGGAAACCAAATGAACTAATTATTGCAAGACTTGTTCATTATTTATTTATGAAGTATTTGAACAATGTATTTAATTGAAAAAAACATATTTATATTGAAAATATAGATATCTTACAATATTTATATTATCATTAATATTTTATATCGTCTATTAATTTATGTTAGGGCACGGACGAATCGAACCACCATCCTTCTGCTTGTAATGCAGGTTCTCTTCCATTGAGCTAGCACCCTTTAAAACATGAAGGGAGAGGGGATGAGTTAAAACCTAGATTACACATTTCTAATCCTCTGTGACAAATCAAAATGATGAAAGTATTAGACTTTGATTCTTTCAAAATGATGAAATTCTGAGACTTTGATTCGTTACATAATTTCTATTAATATTATCTATAGTTTGTATTAAATGGTAAGTTGATTAAGTTTATGTAATGACAATAATATTGTATATGTTATTATGATTAAGCAATTGAATTATAATTTGATATGGTAAGTAGTACATTGTTGGTGTTGAGTTCCTTTACTAGTAGAAGGTTGGCACAATTTTAGAATGACCCATTTAAAAACTATTTAATGACATAATACAATTGTGTTTGTTACTGTAACAATTTTAATTCTCGACATAGCAAGTAATATTGTATGTGTTGAGTATCATGTTGTAATATATTAGAAGGTTCGAAACATTTTACAAGTGACAAGAAAAACTATTATATATTAAGTGTTACTATGCTAAGTTTATTATTTTAATGATCAAAATCAATTATACGTTAGAATAGAAATATAATTTATTTATATTACTATAATTTATGTTTTCTAATAAAAGTTAAGTTGATCAATGATTATATCACCAAAAATATATTGTAGAATTTTTTTTATATATTATTATTAAAGTTATTTAATGACATTAATAATCAATGTTTGTTGCTATTATTACCTTGGAATTTCATTTAATTGAAACTATGTAAACTAATGTGTCTAGGTTGAGTTACCATAGTGAGTCTAAATATTTTTTGAGTATGATGTTTTATTTTTGGAAGTTGGCACCACTTGATAGTGGACAAGAAAAAATATTTTCTGACTTAGAGTAAAATAAAATAGGTTTTATCTTAGTAATGATTAAAATAAATTATGAATTAGAATAGAGACATAATTTTTTATTATTATTGGTGGTGGTGGTGGTGGTGTATTAAAAACTAAGTTAATGAATGTTGATTTTATGAATAAGAGATTTATGTGAGAAATTTTACTTATAAATGTATTTAATGATATACTTTGATTATCATTAATATATATATATATATATATATATATATATAAGTATTAAAACAAAAGTCACCAATATTTGACTAGTGGATTATTAATAATTTGTGTAAGAAATTTCCTACATAATATAAAGTTATTTAACAACATATTAATATTGTGCTGCAACTATTATTAACTTATGTAGTAAAGAAATTAAATGTTAATATTTGGCTAATGATTTTTGAAATTAAGCTATGTGAAATATTTTCAAACCATAATGAAATTTACATTGTTCCCCTGACGATCATGCATGGAGTGCCCACTTGAAATGTTGGTTTGGAAAAATCAATAACAACTTAATCCAGAAAATCATTCACAATGATGACAAGCTGTGAAAGCCTACACTCTGAAAATGTTACTACTTTGTCTTTGTTGAGTATAAGATATTGCACTAGTACAAAGTTCGCACCACTTTAAAGTCTAGAGAAGAAAATATAATATTAATTAGAATGCAACAGAGTAGAAAATTTAAATTTATATCAATTATAATAACAATTAATAGGGAAAAGTCACTTCAAACATTATTGCAAGTGCCATACTTTTATTCACAGAGGAAGTCTAGAAGATGTTTTAAGGTTTATTACTGAATATGATTATGCACATTTGATATATTGACATGTTGAGTTTATGTAAAAAACAAATTGAAAAGTTAAAAATTTAATGGTGTTATCTAAGTCACATAAAGTACCATCACATGAATTAACATAGACGTTGAACAAAAATTTTCATATTAGTAAATAATATAATTTTTTCTCAAAAAAAGGCTTGAAGAGAATATTTGATATACAACAAACATTTAAAAGTGTTTCTTCTTGTATATTAATAACTCGTTCAAAGAGAAAATTACATTCATGAGTCATCTCCACCTAATCTCCTTATATTCAGTCAAGCAAATCAATTACAACTTGTACACCACATTTATTTATCGTGGTCTTCCTACAATCTTCTTTCTTTTGCATCCATGCCCAAACTATGGTATTAACTAGAATAGATCAAAGTCATGTGTCATCAAGGTTTGGTACCCAATATTGTTCTAAAATTTTCCCTTGTATTTCCCTGAACTAGGCTTCCATCAATCAACCTTTACATGAAGAGTCTCACTTTCATCATTCTAGAAGATATATGAGGTGGATTTTTCCATCAAATCATCTCTCCTTCATCCTCAGTTCATGATCTAACTAGCAACATCTTTCCTTTCTCAACTTCAATCATAGGATTCAATCTTGGATTTAGCTTGTTCACTTGGGTCTAACATATACTAGTTCATCCGTCACATTATTAAAATCTCCATCCATAATACTTATATTACATGCAGTGCATTGCGATCAGCATTAAATCTCCCATGGATTAAATTGTCTTTTTGATGCAATGAAGTTGATGATAATGTCTAACATGAATTAAAGCTAACATGATGTTACTACTTAATGATTTCTTTTCTGGATTAAGTTATGTGAAATATTTTTAGTCCACAATGAGTTTTCCATGGTTCCCATAACAATCATGGGTGGAGTTTCCACTCAAAATGTTGGTCTGAAAAATGTTCACACAGTTTAATCCAGAAAATCAATCACAATGAAGACAAACTGATAAAGCATTCACACTCAAAATGTTAGTACTGTATTTATTGAATATAAGTTAATATACTAGTACAAAATTGGCACCACTTTAAAGCCTACACGAGAAAATATAATTATGAATTTGAATACAACATAGTAGTACAATTAAATTTATATAAACTATAATTACGAATAGTAGGGAAAAATCACTTCAAACCTTATTGCAAGTGCCTTACATTTATTCACAAAGTAAGTCTATAAGATGTTTTAAGGTGCATTCACATAAAATAACATCACATGAATTAACATTGAAGTTGAACCAAAATTTTCATATATGTAGCAAATAATATAAAATTCCTCAAAAGGTAGCTTGAAGGGAATATTTGATATACTACAAACATTGACAACTTTTTCTTCATGTATATTGATTAGTCATTCAAAAAGCAAATTTACATTCCTGAATCATCTCCACCTAATCTCCTTATATTTTGTCAAGCAGATCAAGTACAGCTTGAGGATGAAGATTTCCACGGTTAAGCATAATGACAAAGAGAAATTATGAAATTAAATTGTGTGTATTGAAACGTCCCTACATTTCGAGTGGGCATTCCACCAGTCATCAGGGGAACAAAATGAAAATCTCAAAGTGGTATTGAAGAGAGTGAGCAAAAGCTAATAATAAATAAGGTAAGGGTTTTGTACATGCATTAATGAATATAATTATGCACATTTGATATAGTGAGATGTTGTGTTGATCTAAAAGACAAATTGAAAAGTTAAAATTTGAATGGTGTGATCTAATTAGCATAAAGTATCATCACGTGAATTAACATTGAACTTGAAGTGAAATTTTCATATATGTAGTAAATAACATAAAATTCCTCAAAAGGTAGCTTGAAGAGTATTTATTATACTACAAACATTGAAAAATGTTTCTTCATGTATACTAAAAGTCATTCCAAAAGAAAAATTACATTCATGAATCATCTCCACCTAATCTCCTTATATCTGCTCAAGATGATCAAGTACAGCTTGTACACCACATTTATTTATCTTGGTCTTCCTGCAATATTCTTTCTTTGGCATCCATTTCAAAACTATGATATTAATTGGAATAGATCCAAGTTCTATGTCACCAGGATTTGGTACCCAATATTGTTCTAAAAATTTTCCCTTGTATTTCCGTAAGCTAGGATGCCACCAATCAATCTTTACATGAAGGTTCTCATTGTCATCATCCTGGAAGATACATGAGGTGGCTTTTGTCATCCAAATCATCCATCCTTCATCCTCATTTCTTGATATAAAAATCAACATCTTTCCTTTCTCAACATGAATTCTAGGATCAAATGTTTGCTTTGGTTTGTTGCACTTCGGTCCAACATATACCGGTTCATCTGTCAAACTATCAAAATCCCCATCCATAATAATTGATATTGCATGGAGTGCATTACCATCAACGTTAACATTTTGCCTCGTCTTGGGCCAAAAATTGTCAGAAGAATAATCACTTTCATCCAAGGGTGTATGGTCATTGTAGATTCCTTCTAATGCATCAATAACTCTTTTCCACTACCCTAGTTTTTTATTCCATTCCTTTGTAACAATTGGTGAATTCTCATTTTCAATAGTCTCTTTCCACATTTTTATGTATGATGTTATTCCTTCCTTTATTTCTTTTAAATGAACATCATTGTCTTTGGGACGTAAGAAATATGGCTTCCCTATGGGAAATATAGGTGGACCTTCATCATCTATATTCTACAACTCAACTGGTTCTGACCACTCAATGTCTTTGATGGATTCTTTATACCTCATAACTGGAACATCATTGAGTACAAGAAATTGGAAGTACTGGACATTAAGATGTCCAACTAGTGCATTTTTCCCCTCCTTTATGTACCCATTAAGAAAACTTTTGAAGTCATACACTTTGTAAATAAGTTTAAGTGGAAACACCCGGTTTTCTTCTATTGTGTGATATGTATCCATCATCTTAGGTAAAGAATATATATCTTTAAATTTCAAGTTGGAAGACATTCTTCTGTAGGTTCCATCTGTGTCTTCATGGGTGTGCCCCACAAGAAAGAACCCAACCTCAATAGTGATGAAGACACCAAGTGCATTTAATAATGATAGAAACATGAAAACATAACGATTCTTATTAACACTAGTTGCATTGTCCAACTGTAACAAAAAATGTGGAGGAAGATATTTAAAATCAATATTTTTATTTTTTGAGCTTCCATTTAAAGATAGGAAAGCATCTTTGTACACTCTACATTTTGAGTAAATAGAGTTTTGAAGTAATGCATTTGAAAGTGGGTTTCTTGAACTTCCACTCTCATAAAGCAAATCACCATACATATGTAATGGTAAATTGTGATCCCATGTGTACAAATGGTAGGGAGAAATGACCAAAATATCTTGTGATATTCCCTAGTGTTAGCATACCTGTCAACAACATGCCCAAGTTTGTTCCTGCAACAAATTTTGATTTGACACGTAATCTTGGGATTGAAGTCTTTCTTTTGTCTATTTCATCATGGATAATGCTCAAGTATTCCTTTGGATACCAATCTGACATAATTATGTGGGCATAGTAACAATATCTTCCATGCATAACAATATTGTTATGTTTCTTCAGTCTAGCTCGTGCCTTTTCTTCCAGCTCTTTTGTAGTCGTTGTCTTCATCTGTGCTTTCAACACCATACATTCACTACATTTACTGAAGTTAGTGTTGCTTGAGAATGCCACATTTGGAAAATAAGTATTGCAAATCTTGCTCATTGTTGGTTGTGATATTGATGGAAAATTAAGCTCTTGAAGAGCCTCTTTAATCTCTTTTAACAAAGAACTTTGGGTGTACGTTGATGGAAGCAATCTTAAAGGAGCAGACATTCCATATCCTTCAACTTGTTTTGTTTGGTTCAATGAAAATCTTAATTATCCATTACAATTTTGTGCAATATTTCTATGGTTGTGACAGTATTTTCATGTGTTTTGCATTTGTTGGTGTTACCATGAATTCCTTTGGCATGTCCTTGTTGGAAATTATGTTGGTAAGTATAGAAGGTGCTTTGAGAAATATTATGTATCTTGTACCATGCTTTCTAACAAATAATATCTTCATTAAACCTCATGCCCTTTACTTTCCTAACAGTTGGAGGTAGGCCATGCCCATGGCTCTTTGACATGATTGTGTTAAAAAGGAGTGAATTCAAGACGAATTCCCTAATGCCATTTTTTTTAAGAGTTTCATACCCCTTCTAGCAGTTGCAATGACTTACCTATCCACATGTTGAAGACAATCTTGTTTGCAACATTCATCCACTATCAAAATTCGGATTTCTTTCTCTTCATCTCTCTGTATTTGAAAGTTTCCAACTTCTTTTGTAGCCACAACTTGTTTAATCCTTTTATATGGCCTCGTTACATGCATAGCAATTGAGTCTGGATATTTTTTATTATAAATATCACCATCCCATGTGTTTAAGGGACTTGTGTCCTCTATAAGATCCCATACCACCATTTCCTTGGGTGCTCCTTGAAATTTGCATTCACCCTTAAATATATCACCTTCATTGTCCTCCAACTTATTTATTTACCATCTAACCAAACAATGTATAGACTTATCCAAAAACCTACATCTTTCACAATTTCTATCTATGTCTTCCACAAAAACATTGAATTCATTTTCACCTAACATTTCACCTCCAACCATGTCATCCTCACGGACATTAACCATGATCCCTTAGCAATGGACCTGCTTGTTCCTGTGAATTCATGTGTAAGAGAAACCTTTTTACATGTGAATCTAAGCCTATGTTGGAGAGTATTTATTGGATGATAATGACAATGAGGTTCCAAATCTGATTCTGGCAAAATATTATAAGATCCCAATGCACCACCTAGTGTATTCTCAAATCCTGTTGGATGTGGAAAAAGAGCATAATGTTTTAACACCTTCTCAATGTTAACCACTATGGATAATTTATTTACCATCCTTCCATGCACCTTATGACCAATCTTTGAATTGAATATGGAACCTTCACCCACCTTCACTCCACATTGCAAAACATCTACCTTGTCTTCAATAGAAAATGTAGAAGAGACATTCGCATCTATACAACAAATTAAACAAACTTAGTATTTTCTCAAAAAAACAAGCAATGTACTATAAAAAACACTTAACATGTGCTTCAAGATTTTGATTTTTCTTTGTTATGCTTCAAATCTATGATTTTCCATGGATGTAAGTCCCCTTCATCAACATCTTCCACAATCAAATTTGGCTCAATGAAATCAATTATCAAAACTATAACATATACTAAATTAAACCTTTCTCCACCATAATGAGTTCTAGTCTCTGTAGATTCAACCCTTCCTAGTCCAATAACTTGACCATTAATTAGAACGTCAACATAGTCCCCTCTTGTCAAATTCTTTTTTAACAACATGGCATGATGAGTTAAAGCTAATACGTGTTAGCTTTCATAAGGTAGTTTTTCATGTAACACAACCGCATTATCATCAAGCACATTGCACCGTGTTGGAAATCTAGCTAGAGTTAGCTTTCATCCTTAAATTGTTGCATAGTGAGTGAAATCTATTGTGTGTAAGATTTCATAGTGTATTTTTCCATCTAGCACAACCATATTTTCATCAATCACAATGCACCGTGATGGAAATCTAGATGGAGTTAGCTTTCGTTCTTAAAACATTGCAATGTGGGTAAAGCTAATATCTGTTAGCATTCATAAGGTAGTTTTTCATCTAACACGGCCACAATTTCATCTAATACATTACACCGTGATGAAAATCTAGCTGGAGTTAGCTTTCCTTCTAACAACATGGCACTATAAGAGAAAGCTTATGTGTGTTAGCTCACTACACCATGATAGAAATCTAGCTGGAGTTAGCTTTCCTTTTAACAGCATGGAACAATGAGTGAAAGCTAATGTGTATTAGCTTTCATAATGTAGTTTTCCATGTAACACAATCATATTGTTATCAATCACATTGTGTCGTGTTGGAAATTTAGCTGAAGTTAGCTTCCATCCTTAAATCGTTGCACGGTGAGTGAAATCTAATGTGTGTAAGCTTTCAAAGTGTAGTTTTTCATCTAGTATAGCCACATTGTCATCAATCGCAATGCACCATGATGGAAATCTAGCTGGAGTTATCTTTCATTCTTAAAAATTTGCACGGTGAGTAAAAGATAATGTCAATTAGCTTTCATAAGGTAGTTTTCCATCTAACACAGCCACATTGTCATCAAATACATTACACCATGATGGAAATATAGCTAGACTTAACTTTCCTTCTAACATGGCACTATGAGTGAAAGCTTATAAGTGTTAGCTTATTACACCAATATGAAAATCTAGCTAGAGTTAGCTTTCTTTTTAACAACATGCTAGGATGAGTGAAAACTAATGTGTATTAGCTTTCATAAGGTAATTTTCTATCTTACACAACCATATTGTCAGATTGCACCATGATGAAAATTTAGCTGGACTTAGCTTTCAACCTTAAAGCATTGCATGGTGAGTGAAATCTAATGTATATTAGCTTTCATAATGTAGTTTTTTATTTAGCACAACCACATTGTCATCAATCAAAATGCAACATGTTGAAATCTAGCTAGAGTTAGCTTTCGTTCTTAAAACGTTGCATAGTGAGTAATAGCTAATCTATGTTAGCTTTTGTAAGGTAGTTTTCCATCTAACACAACCACATTGTCATCAAATACATTACACCATGATGCAAATCTAGCTAGAGTTAGCTTTCCTTCTAACAACATGGCATGATGGGTGAAAGCTTATGTGCGTTAGCTTTCATAAGGTAGTTTTCCATCTAACATAGCCACATCATCATCGATCACATTGTACAGTGATGAAAATCTAGCTGGAGTTAGCTTTCATCCTTAAATCATTGCACGGTGAATGAAATCTAATCTGTGTTAGCTTTCATAATGTAGTTTTCCATCTAGCACAACCACATTGTCATCAATCACAATGCACCACGATGGAAATCTATCTAGAGTTAGCTTTCATTCTTAAATCATTGCACAATCAATAAAGCTAATGTCTGTTTTCTTTCATAAGGTATTTTTTCATCTAACACAGCCACATTGTTATCAAATACATTACACCATGATGGAAATCTCGCTGGAGTTAGCTTTCCTTCTAAAAATATGGCACTATAAGGGAAAGCTTATGTGTGTTAGTTCATTACACCATGATGGAAATCTAACTAGAGTTAGCTTTATTTTTAACAACGTGGCACAATGAGTGAAATTTAATGTGTGTCAGCTTTCATAAGGTCAGTTTCCATGTAACACAACCACATTGTCATCAAGCACATTGCACCGTGTTGGAAATCTAGATGGAGTTAGCTTTCATCCTTAAATCGGTGCACAGTGACTGAAATTTAATGTGTGTAAGCTTTCATAATGTATTTTTCCATCTAGCACAACCACATTGTCATCAATCACAATGCACCATGATGTAAATCTAGCTCGAGTTAGCTTTCATTATTAAAACATTGCAAGGTGAGTAAAGCTAATGTGCGTTAGCCGTCATAAGGTAGTTTTCCAACTAACACAGCCACAATGTCATCAAATACATTACACCATGATGGAAATCTAGATGGAGTTAGCTTTCCTTCTAACAACATGGCACTATAAGAGAAATCTTATGTGTGTTAGCTCATTAAACCATGATGAAAATCTAGCTGGAGTTAGCTTTCCTTCTAACATGGCACTATAAGGGAAATTTTATGTCTATTAGCTCATTAGACCATGATGGAAATGTAGCTAGAGTTAGTTTTCCTTTTAACAACATGGCACGGTGAGTGAAAGCTAATGTGTGTTAGCTTTCATAAGGTAACTTTCCATGTAACACAACCAAATTATCATCAATCACATTGCGTTGTGTTGAAATTTTACGTGAAAATAGATTTCATCCTTAGATCATTGTACTATGAGTGAAATCTAATGTGTATAAGCTTTCAAAGTGTAGTTTTACATCTAGCGTGGCCACATTGTCATCAATCACAATGCACCATGATGGTAATCTAGGTAGAGTTAGCTTTTGTTCTTAAAATATTGCATGGTGAGTAAAATCTAATGCGTGTTAGCTTTCATAAGGTAGCTTTCCATCTAGCATTGCCACATTGTCATCAAATACATTACACCATGATGGAAATCTAACTGGAGTTAGCTTTCCTTATAACATGGCACTATGAGTGAAATATTATGTGTGTTAGCTCATTACACCATCATGAAAATCTAGTTGGAGTTAACTTTCTTATTAACAACATGGCACGATGAGTGAAAGCTAATGTGTGTTAGCTTTCATAAGGTAGTTTTCCATCTAACACAGCCACATTGTCAAATTGCACCGAGATGGAAATCTAGCTGGAGTTAGCTTTCAACCTTAAATCGTTACATGGTGAGTGAAATCTAATGTGTGTTAGCTGTCATAATGTAGTTTTCCATTTAGCACAACCACATTTTCATCAATCAAAATGCACCATGTTGAAAATTTGGCTAGAGTTAGATTTCATTCTTAAAACGTTGCACGGTGAGTAATAACTAATGTGTGCTGGCTTTTGTAAGGTAGTTTTCCATCTAAAACAACCACATTGTCATCAAATACATTACACCATGATACAAATCTAACTGGAGTTAGCTTCCATTCTAACAACATGGCACGATGAGTGAAATCCAATGTGTGTTAGCTTTCATAAGGTAGTTTTCCATCTAACACAACCACATTGTCATCGATCACATTATAGCGTGATGGAAATCTACATGGAGTTAGATTTCGTTCTTAAATCATTGCACAGTGAGTGAAATGTAATGTGTGCTAGCTTTCATAATGTAATTTTCCATCTAACACAACCACATTTTCATTAATCACAATGCACCATGATGGAAATCTAGCTAGAGTTATCTTCCATTCTTAAAGCATTGAACGATCAATAAAGCTAATGTCTGTTAGCTTTCATAAGGTAGTTTTCCATCTAACACAGCCAAATTGTTATCAAATACATTACACCATGATGGAAATCTAGCTAGAGTTAGCTTTCCTTCTAACAACATGGCAATATAAGGGAAAGTTTATTTATGTTAGTTCATTACACCATGATGAAAACCTAGCTAGAGTTAGCTTTCCTTTTAACAACATGGCACGATGAGTGAAAACTAATGTGTGTTATCTTTCATAAGGTATTTTTTCATGTAGCACAACCACATTGTCATCAAGCACATTGCACTATGTTGGAAATCTAGCTGGAGTTAGTTTTCATCCTTAAATCGTTGCACTGTGACTGAAATCTAATGTGTGTAAGCTTTCATAGTGTATTTTTTCATCTAGCACAACCACATTGTCATCAATCACAATGCACCATGATGGAAATCTAGTTGGAGTTAGCATTCGTTCTTAAAACATTGCACGGTGAGTAAATATAATGTCTGTTAGCCTTCATAAGGTAATTTTCCATCTAACATGACCACATTGTCATCAAATACATTACACCATGATCAAAATCTAGTTGGAGTTAGTTTTCCTTCTAACAACATGGCACTATAAGGGAAAATTTGTGTGTTAGTTCATTACACCATGATGGAAATCTAGCTAGAGTTAGCTTTCCTTTTAACAACATGGCATGATGAGTAAAACCTAATGTGTGTTAGCTTTCGTAAGGTAGTTTTCCATGTAAACAACCACATTGTCATCAATCACATTGCGTTGTGTTGGAAATCTAGATGAAGTTAGCTTTCATCCTTAAATCATTGCACGGTGAGTGAAATCTAATGTGTGTAAGCTTTCATAGTGTAGTTTTCCATCTAGCACAACCACATTGTCATCAATCACATTGCGCCGTGTTGGAAATCTAGATGAAGTTAGATTTCATACTTAAATCGTTGCACGGTGAGTGAAATTTAATGTGTGTAAGATTTCATAGTGTAGTTTTCCATCTAGCACAGCCACATTGTCATCAATCACAATGCACCATAATGGAAATCTAGCTGGAGTTAGCTTTGGTTCTTAAAACATTGCACGGTGAGTAAAAGCTAATGTGTGTTAGTTTTCATAAAGTAGCTTTCCATCTAACACTGCCACTTTGTCATCAAATACATTACACCATGATGAAAATCTAGCTAGAGTTAGATTTCCTTCTAACA
Organism: Pseudotsuga menziesii; assembly: GCA_001517045.1. Lineage (NCBI taxonomy): Eukaryota > Viridiplantae > Streptophyta > Pinopsida > Pinales > Pinaceae > Pseudotsuga > Pseudotsuga menziesii. The sequence continues at coordinate 94,030 of LPNX010724046.1, forward strand.
TGGAACTATGAGTGAAAGCTTATATGTGTTAGCTCATTATACCATTATGAAAATCTAGTTGGAGTTAGCTTTCTTTTTAACAATATGGAATGATGAGTGAAAGATAATGTGTGTTAGGTTTCATAAGGTAGTTTTCCATCTAACACAATCACATTGTCACATTGCATCATGATGGAAATCTAGCTGGAGTTAGCTTTCAACCTTAAATATTTACACGGTGTGTGTTAGCTTTCATAATATAGTTTTTAATTTAGCACAATCACGTTGTCATCAATAAAATTGCACCATGTTGGAAATCTAGCTAGAGTTAGATTTCATTCTTAAAACATTGCATGGTGAGTAATAGTTAATTTGTGTTATCTTTCGTGACGTTGTTTTCCATCTAACACAGCCACATTGTCATCAAATACACTACACCATGATGCAAATCTAGCTGGAGTTAGCTTGCGTTAAGGTAGCTTTCGTTCTTTCACTTGTTGCACTATGTTGAGTAATAGCTAATGTGTGTTAGCTTTCATAACGTATCTTTCATTCTTTCACTGGTTGCAATATGTTGAATAGCCTCTCATGAGTTCATCTCACCTTTGGACAATTAAGAGATAGTATTTCTCTAAAGCTTTCAAATGCTCTAAAGTATATAAAAGCATACTATGGTCCAACCTTGTTGTGGGTTAAAAAGGTTATGTCAATTCATAAAGGATCACTGAGGGGAACTCGAGCTGATATTGTGTCTCACCATGAGTACTAAAAAATTAGAACAACAGGTAGAACTTGCAACACTAAATCACATAGCAATCTATTACTCTAAGAGTCTGAAAAGAAAGAATCACGAAGCAATATGCTAAAAACAATAACTACCTAACATCACAATGAAGTGACCTAATTCTCTTTTATTGAATAAGAGACAAAGAAAGAATGCAATGTATCTGGACATCCTTTGATGCACCCTAGTTGACAGTGTCAACCCTAAACCTAATGCACTAAGGATGAGTGCATCCTCTTGCATGGATAATTCTACCTAGAATAGTGCCCTGTTGGAGAAGACTGAATGCATGAATGCCACTAAGCCTCCAAACTAAAGATCACTCATGCATTCCTTTCCTAAGGATCTGTGACCTGGGATAGTTCATGCATGCACCCTACCTAACTTAAGATAGAAATTCTAAAGATGATGCATTCATGAATGTGCCTCACTCACGCCTGGATGAGTAGTAATTATTGTTGCACCTACAAAAAATATCCTAGCACACCCTCTTTCCATCATATGCAACTTGCTGCACAAGTATCAAGGAACAACTGATGCATGTGTTGTTGCACTGGATTTTCCCATCACTCTTTGCCACCGCTGAAGCAGGATATCTAAAAGCAGATAGTAATTTTTCAGGCCATTTTGATACATATTTAATAGTTACTTTATCTTTAAATCATACAATGAGGAAAAATCTGAAAAGTGAACAAAATACAAAGACGTCCCATTTCTACCAAATCTTTTGTAAAGCATCCTCTTATAGGAACGAGTAATCAACAAAATCTAAGATGGATGAAGCACATAATAAAAGCAAAAGAAATAATATGTTTTAACTTTGGATTTTCAAAAGTGCGGTCTAAGTTTTTCACACTTGCTGCTCAAAGAATGAGTATTATTGGAATTTCTTCAGCACTTAATACAATATATATAAGGCTCAGTGGACCTTTATAAATCCCTTCAGCCCATAAAATATTGCATTATTTATTAATTTTTAGTTCAGGATCAATTGAAACATTGTGATCACAAAAAATAAAAATAGGTTAATCTCTCTAGCTGCCAACCAATGGAATTTTAAGCGAATGAATTATGAATAAGAGTAAGCCTAGTTTCTTTGCAGGCCTTTCAACTTCTTAAAGGATGAAAACTGGCATTCAATGAGGTCCATCCTGCATTGGAATCAATAGAATGTAAACATTCTTTTGAATTTTTCCAGATAAGAAATCCATTGACCCCAAATTTGGAAACATGGATAGAGAGTTACTCCTTTTCAATTGGTCTGTGGAACAAGTTGAAATTGTAGACTCAAAAATAATTACACAAAAAAATAATTTTGATCAATGATCAAAACTTCTGAAAGGAATAACAAAATAAATGCATCCAATACCTATCATATCCTTACAAAATATATCCAACTTTTTCTGCTTAGTATGAAGTATACCTTCAAATGTGTACTAATAAGTAACTAGCACTTACCTGCAAACTTTTGTATATCATAGATGGCATCTAAAATTATGTCAATAGAAGTAAACAGTTACAGAAAACCATATCCAAAAAACAATATTTTAGTGACATAATGCAAACAATAGTTAAAACATTTAAAATACTTGCATCATATTCCCAACCCATCATGATAGGGATCTGATAAACAAACATCTGGCCTTTCCAGCCGTCCCCTGAATATTCATCAATAAGATTCTGCTCGAGTTTCATTCTGAGAAAAAGATATTTGATCCTTCTCTTTGCACGTGACACTTCATCTTGTGGAACGTTTTGTGCCTTCTTTTTATTTTTTCTCCTTTGTTGCTTCCTCTTCGAGCCATCCATATTACTTGTTCCCACAGTTTTCACCTTTTTCATATTTTTAGTATCACCCTTCCACCTTGGCCTTCTATTTTTTCTCTGTTGTGGTTGTTCAGATTTCTGTACAACATAAGACCTCAAAGCAGAACTTTTACTAGATCTATTTTGAGTGTCATTCTTAATCAAATTTAATTTTGAGGCCTTCTGAAAAGTCCTTTTAACTAGCTTCCCATCTACAAAATTGGAGTTTGTTTTTGAACTATTGCTTGGATATTGTTTGTCTTCTAGCTTGGAATCATTTCTCAATTCAGATGCTTCACTTATCCTTTTTTTTTGTAAGAATTGAAGCAATCTTCTGAACATGTGACTGTAGTTTCCTTTCCCGCAACCTGCCAGAAATGTTTCTGGAATTGTTGGTATTCTGAATTACAGCTTTAGGCCTTAGCTATGATGGTGTATTTGACAATAATTTCTTCCATGAATGATCTAGAAGTTGTAGATTTAGAGATGTTGGGGATTCATATGCCCGTGTCTACATAGATTAGCTAACTATCCTATCTTTTTGTTTTTAGTAGCTTTTGAAATTTGCAATAGCTTTCTAAAATTCAAGCCTGTAGTCGATCCACCAATTGACCACTTAGTTGAGTTTTGTAATAGACTATCTATATCAGCAGTTTTTTTCTCCATTACTGAAAATTAGGGGTGAACCAGCAGTTATTTTCCTCCATTACCGAAAATGAGGGACAAGCGAATGATTTTCACTATTTTTTAAAGGGGGAAGTTTGGTTTTCCCTCTTTCACACTATTGGCTAATATATTTTACATAGTTTGGGGTTTAATAAAAATTGGGCTAATGTATTAAAATTCAAAAAACCTTTGCTATGTTTCAAATTCGCCCTGTACTTTTTGGTGACCCCTCTAATTTTTCCCATGCGATAAATTTTTCCCTATTTTTGTCCCTTTTATGGTCATATTATGCTCAAAATGAAGGATTTATTACCAGTGACTATTGTTGAGGCCACTACAGCGCCCAAAATTGTTGAAAACCTTCAATGATGCTTCAATCTTCAAAAAAGGCCCTAGTTCAAAATCCAACAGTCTACACATCCAGGGAATGTTAACTGAGCTCCTCCCCATCCAAGCTACCAACCCCATTAGCTGCCTCAGGAAACTTCATGACAAACTAAGTAAACACCCATGCAAATATGGGGGTAACACTACATAACCATGCTCTTATGGAGCCTTCGTTTCCACTTATTTGGTTGGCAGTCTATTAAATACATATGGTTTTCATAGATTTTTCCCAAAAACTATTGCGCAATATCTTACCTTTCAACATGCACCTTGCCATTTCAATTATTGTGCAATTCTCCCTCTCCACTACCCAATTCTATTGCAGAACATAGGTTGAAATTTGTTTCCTTTTTATTCTTCTGACATAGAGATATTTTATAAATCACCGTAATCGTATTCACCACCCCCATCAGTTCTAAGTATTTATATCTGCTTATCACTCTTTGTTTTACATTTTTCTTAAGGATTTTAATGAAAAAAGGTGCTTCAAATTTTTTTTCAAAAGGTATAGTGTACACCCAGTTTCTGTAGCAAAAATATTTTATATAGGTCATGATGTCATGGTAGAATCCAAGGCCTGAGCTGACATTGGTCCACAAAGATCTCTTTTTAGCAACTCCAATGCTTCTATAGTGCTATAAACCTTTCCAGGATTTCCTGCTCCAAAATTTTATGTATTATTTTCCAGCAACACAACCTTGACAATCATACAATCCAGCTTCACCTATGGAGGTGCAATTACTACTTGTTAATGCAATATATGAAGGTATAAAAATTTTAAATGAATGTACCTTTCATTCCACAGCATTTATTTTAGTTTGTTAACTGTTGCATAAGCACCATAGCTGATTTTAGGGGAGAATTATAGCCCCTGGGCGATTTTAAAGGAGTTTAAATTTTTTACTAGGCGAATTTAGTATATTAAAATTTTTTTTATAAAATATTAAAATCATCCACTAATTATTAATAAAATAATCCATTTCACCTAAATAACCAATGAAATAAATCCTCAATCTCCCAAATTCCTGACGTCGCCCCCAATTTCGAAAAAACAATTCCTCTGATTGCCCCGATTTCTACAAAAAAAACAAGCAGGATCTATGGCTCACCCATGATTTCCAACCCAATTTGATCCAGATCTTTGGCTCGCCCTCGATTATACAAAAAAAAAATCCTTTGGTTGGTAGGTTTCCCCGATACACAATACACAATGAATAGATACCTTATTCCATAACTATACCGGTGTTCTTCAAAAGATGGGTATTTGCAAATAGAATGGAAAAAAATGATATATCCATTCAACGGATATATCATATCAACCAAGAAGTGGAGCAAGAGGAAGAGTCTTTTAGATTCCTTACCATCTTGGACGAGGATTACAGTATAGTAAATTGTGGAGATTTTATAGTTATTTTCAACCAATAACTTAAGGATTTTTAAGGTAGAGTTTGGCCTTTGTACCTGTGGAGCTATGCTAGTAATGCTACTATGGCTATTTGTTGTATTAGTTTTGGATTCTTTGGTACTAGTGGCTTAGAAATAATATTTTAGCAATTCATCTTGGATCCATTAGTCTAAACCTAAGCATTGTTAGATGTTCTATTGATTTTTACATCAAATGCAGAAATTTCTATATATTTTTTCCAACTTTGGTCTAATGTTAAATATCCTTTGTACCTCGTTTATTTGTAAAGAAAACTCTTTGTACTGCCTTAATATCACTAAATTTTTGATACTAATTGTCTTTGTTTGGACTTGGTGAATACAGCATTCACACAATGTTTATAAATCTCATCGTCTTCTAATCACAATGAAGTTGGCCATAACCAATACAAAAAGTAATATTGGGCATGCCAGTCCTGCTTGCTGTAGTGACATCATTTCTAAGTTTTGTTGCAAAGGTAAGCAACAACATGCAGTTACACCCTTCATATCGTTCATTAATTTTATTAATACACTTATCATAGGATATTTTGAGAACCATATGGGATAAGAAGACCCTCCTTTACAAGTCTAAACACTGACTTCCACTTACTGCCAACTGAAACAATTGGCCTTAATGTGGTTGCCTTAAAGGCCCCTTTCCTTGCTAAGGAACAAAACTATTTTTTTTCTTTCCATTATGGTCCCATCATTCACTGGCAGCTACAAAATTTTTCTACTTTAACTGAGTTTTAGGATTTTAAGGGACCTCAAAAGGTGGACCATGCTTGATGCTAAGGCCAAGTGGTTAAGGCAGACTCCATATATGGTGTTCTTTCTTGAGTGCATAAGAGAACAACTCAATACCCAATTATCCTGCTTATAGTGCTTATCATTTCGTGGAGGAAAGATGGTGGTTGATTGTTTTTTTCTTCTAAATTTTGCACTGCCTTCCATGACTAGCAACAGTGGACATGCTGACCCATGTTCTCAGTTCACAGCCTCCAGCAAAGACATCTTATCCCTGCAGTGGCTGGTAGAGTCCATCAACAACAATTACTTGGCAGTTAGTACACATGTAAATAATTGATATTGCAAATATTCATAGGTTTCCTAAAATACTGATACAACTACGCTGACACTTATGAGGCGTCTTTACACAAATGAATGAAAATGAAGATTTTTCATAGATAGAAATCCTAGAGTGGCAGACATAAGAAGAATAGATGGGAAAAATAATGGATTAGAAATTATTCTGTGGTCTTTGAAGGGAGTAGAAACAGAAATAGGAAGGAATTCTAAATGGAAAAAATGGGTGACAACAAACAAATAAAAAATGAAGTGGCTAATACTGCAACATGGGCACAATAAAATCCTGTATTGAATAGATAATTGTTTTTTTTATTAATTATTGTGAAAGCATGGATTATATGGGTGCAGATAATAGGTTCTGGAACTTGAGAATAAGGAAAAATGTAGGCATAAGGATGGCAGGAAAAAGAGTACACTGATATTTTCTTGTTTATATTTGTTCTGTCTTTGATTTAGAGAGATGAAATATTGGAAGAGTCTAATGGAAGAAGAATAAAATGTGAAGTAAATTTACACATTGGAAGGATGAGGAATAGATAAAAACAAAAAAAAGTCAAAGAATACAAAATCAATGACTAACTGCTTTGATGTCACTTGTGATAAATCTATTGAAAGGAAATGATAAATATATAGTAAAATTATAATTGGAGGAAATACATTACATTAATATTCTATATTAGTTCTTATAAAATTGGATTTTCTTTGTATAAGGGTTCTAAAGGCTTCAGGTTGTTATGTTGTTGCTTAAGAGAGATGATACGTGTAAATTCAAATATGGTGTGAGGTTGTTTTATAAGTTTTATTTTTAGTTTGCAGTTGACTAAAGTGCAAGACTTTATCTTATCCTTCAGTTGGACTTGTCTTGCCAAAAACAACTTATTTGATTGTAAATACATTTTACAAATTTTCAGATTTCTGTCTTTTTTTTTTGCATGTATGAGTTTTATCTTGTATTTTTGTCTAAAAAATATTGTCTTTATTTCGTTCTTTTAATGTGTCTAGCCATTAGACAAAGAAATTTTGTAGAGTCTTCTCCTAAATCTTTGTGCACACAGTGCCACATAAACATGTTTAATTCAACTTTTCCTAGATATCGTGAAGCCAAAAACTAGGGAATTAAGAGAATATTCAGATGAGGCCACATCTCAAAAGGCTCTATTGTTTTCAATGGAAAGTAGTTTATACTTCTTCACAATGATCAAATGATAGGAATTATCTCAAAAACTATTTTCAAACTTGACCATTTAGGTGCTTAAAATTCAGATCTAAGACTTTCTTCAAGAGCCCATGCTAATTGTGTGCATGTAAGATCACCACCTCTTGTTTCTCGTTGAGTACTGTAAATTTTGGCATACTCGGTAACAAATCGTTTATCCATTGTTAATATTATATTTTACATGGAGCCATATTCAACACTGGAGTCATCATGTAGGACAACTTTAGAGTTGAAGAAAGCTGAAGGGAAAGAAAAGCACCTTGAAAAAACTATCTTTTCATGGTCTTTGGATGGTTCCCAGAAAGGAGAAATACCTCTGGTTGTGCTTCTAAATATTCTTAGTTAGCCACATTTCGTATGAGGCAGTAGTCAATTGGAGCAAGTGTTGCTCTGCATTTCACTAGATTTAGCTTGTCTTGCTTGTGATTCGATCGTCTTTATGTAGTTGTTGGACATAGTATTGTATTTAATATTTATTCAAGGCATGGCTATACCCAATACTAAACTACAGTCTTCCAAATGTGTTTTCGGATGTCATCATTTACTTTACACTGCACAGCTTATGGGTTTTCTCAATGTGGTTCTCAATAATGTTGAAGTCAAGGATGAATCACAATCTTCATATAGAGAGGATTTTTTGAATACGGGGAACAAAATTCAAGTTGGAGGTGAAGCTATGCTTGAAACAGTGTCTAATATGACTTCAGATACTAAAAGACATGAATATTTTATAGCTAGACCTGAAATTGAGATGCACAATACTAATGAGGAAACTAAAATGAATGGTGTTTTTGAGGCCTCCATATCTGGTATCAACAAGCCCATGAATCCACATGACATCCTTTCGCGTCTTTCTGAACTACAGTTACATAACATACGTAAACTTCTAGCACAAGAGGGGTGAGCATCAATCAATTTTACTGTTTGGATGTTTAAACTTTTAATATTAATGAATAATCCTAACTGGATGATATATGTTCTATTTGGAAGAAATCTTGCTACTTATAGTGACAACCTAACAATGTTTGGAACACTTTATAAGATTTAAATTAATAAATGGCATGAAAAATGGAAATGTGCGTAGGCTATTTGCTTTCCCAAATTAGATAATAATAAAAACTTTATGAGAGAGATAATATCATAATACTCTAACGTTTACTTACAGAAAATGGAAATGAAACTACCAAATTCCCCCCTCTTGTCACTGAAACCCGCCAAGATCAACATGCCATTTTTGTTTTCGATTTCTCGAAGAAATTCTCTAGACCTAAAAATAATGTAATGGTAGGTTTGGTCCTTGGAAATCTAACCCAAAATGGATCTTAAGTGAGGTAACCAAATAAATCAGGGTTTGAATCAGGGCACCATGGTTGAGGAAAATACCAACCATATCCCATAACCACAAGAACCCTCTCATAACCCTCCTCTGATCTTAAAGACTTCCAAAGTACAAGGCAAAAACTTCGGTAGAAACATTTGCATACCAAAGCCTAGTTTAAAAAGAGATGGAAATATCAATATGAAAATGCAAACTATCCCCAATAGCAATGGACCAGACACAAGAAGACACAGGCCATGTCTTTCCCCTCAACCATTCTCATAGGGTCATTCATGTTTAGGTCTACAAAAGGTCAATTGCTCTAAACTCGTGAATTCTACAAAGGTGAAAATGCAAATTGATTGGTGAATAGGGATTTATCACAAACATGGGCAAAGTCTCGCCCCTTTCACTGGTTAGATTTTCCTCTAGCGATTTGTCATTTTTTTTTTTGGTCTATAAAAGGTCACTTATTTGATACCCATTGTCTCAATATTTGTATGTATATGTATAGATGCACTGTAAAAGGTCACTCGGTCTCTCCTCATGAACTCTACAAATGTACCATTGAAAATTGATGGTAAACATGGATGTAAGGGAGGCACATGCCAAGTATTCCCTCAGAAACCATTCTCATGGAGTTCTTTGTGTACCGTATACAATTTATTTCTAATTCAGGTTAGGTAACATATTTTTTTACCACTGTGACTAGTTATATGATATATACTAAGATCCAATTAAGATCTGAGAAACCTCTAAAAGACTAAGAAATTTCTTAATAGCATAAGAAACCTCAATTAACGAAATTTCTTGTTGGAAATGCTAGGATCCGACCAAAGAACAATGTTTATTACTAAACTATTATTATAAAAATATTGACTTTAACACCCAGAATGAAACCATCCACTAGAGTTTGGATGCTCAGCAGGGCTTGCAAGTTGCAAGGACCATAGTAGCAAGATTTGGCTGTAATGGCCTTCATTGTACGAAATTGCTGCAATAGTATGAAATTCATCCAAATTTTTGTACTGTGCAGATATGGGATGGTCAACTTACTTTTAATTTTTTTTTATGATATACTTTATATACTTGATACCAGCCCATTCATAAACCCCAAAAAAATAGCCCAAAAACTTAAAAATATTTATTTTAACAACGAAATGTAATAACTAAAAACACCTGTAAATATGAACTAAGTCATCAAATTTTCAAGAAAATAATTATTATTTTTATTTATTGGACATACCTGGGATTCATATTAATATTCAAATCTTGCTACTATGGCAAGGAATTCTTTTGGAAACAATCATGAAGATGAACTTCCTAGCAAAGTGCTTGCACACTAACATTCATGATAACCAAAATAGCTATCATCTTGTCCCTACTCCACATCATTCAGCTCTAATATTCTGTAGGTGCATAACCTGCTGCTTTCATCTATTGAGACAACATTTCCAACTTTTCATAGATCTGTTGCAGTTGTGGGTGTGATCTATCTCCTACAGAGAAAGCATGCACCTGCTTATTTACCTCAATCTAACTACATTCAGGTTCCTTTCTTAGCCCCCCATCTTTCATCATTTTCCTTACCTTTTCGATGCCATCCCACTATCCTGCTGCAACATAGTTGTTTGATAGAGCCACATAAGGTGTGGCTTTTTGGATATCCAATTCAATGAGGTGTTCTGCAACAAATTCCCCTAGATTTATATTCGTATGGATTCTACATGCAGCAATCAAATAACTCCACACAATATAATTAGGTTTTATTGGCATTCTATTGATAAAATTGTGTGCCTTATCTAGGTGCCGAGCTCGGCCGAAAAGGTCAACCATGCAAGCATAGTGCTCCATTGTGGGTGTAATTTGATGATAGTGACTCATGCAATTAAAGTATTGCAGGCCTTCATCCACTAGGCCTGAGTGGTAGCACGCAGACAAAAATCTGACAAAGGCAACATGTTTCAGTGATATTCCACAGTGCTACATTTGTTCAAAGAGCCTTAGGGATTCCTTACCAAAGCCATGCACACCATAGCCTGCAATCATTGCATTCCATGACACCACATATTTGTGATCCATTTTGTCAAACATGTTGCGGGAAACTTCTATGTCCCCACATTTCATATATAGGTTTACAAGGGCATTAGCAACAAACAAATCAGATCAGATCCAGAGCCACCATGATCTGCCTACCAAATTTGTAAATGTATCTTGTAGACTTGAAGCACCCAGCATATGCGGATCTGAAAAAATACATTTCTTTAAAAAATGGTTAATTCCCATTTGTGCTTTCTTGCATAAAACTCTAAAATATTAATGTCAAAATCCCTTCATCAAAGTGTAGTACAACATACATAAATGGTGTTGTTCTGTGTATAATTGGAATGAATCTCATTCTCCTCTCAAGTTGTTTATGGAATCTCATAAATGTTGTTGTTGCTGTTGTAGAATATCATCCTACTCTCAACTAGTTTAGGGACTGAATCTCACTAAAATTATATTGTGACATTACTTTGAGAATATCCATAAAATTTTTTGTCTTGTGGATACTATTTATTGCTAGCGACCATAAACTGAGAATATGTATACAATTAATTGTTGTTCTTTATATACAATTTATTGCCAATTCAGGTTAAGTAACATATTGTTTTACTGCTGTGATTGGTTATATGATAATGATATATACTAAGATCCAATTAAGATCCAAGAAACCTCTAAAAGAATAAGAAATTTATTAATAGCATAAGAAACCTCAATTCATGAAATTTCTTGTTGGAAATGCTAGGCTCTGACTAAAGAAAAATGTTTATTACAAGACTATTATTACAAAAAAATTGACTCTAAAACCTAGAAGGAAATCATCCACTAGAGGTTGGATGCTCAGCGGGGCTTACAAGTTGCAAGCACCATAGTACAAAGATTTGGCTGTATTGACCTTTGTTGTACAAAAATTCTACAGTAGTACGAAATTCATCCAAATTTTTGTACTGTGCAGATATGGGTTGGTCAATGTACTTTTAATTGTTTTTTATGATATAATTTATATACTTGATACCAATCCATTCATAAACCCACAAAATACAGCCCAAAAGCTCAAAAATATTTATATTAAAAAAGAAATGTAATAACTAAAGACACCTGTAAATATGAACTAAGTCATCAAATTTTAAAGAAAATGATTATTATTTTTATTCATTGGACATGCCTGGGATTCATATTAACATTCAAATCTTGTTGCTATGGCAAGGAGTCAAGGAATTATTATGGAAACAATCATGAAGATGAACTTCCTAGCAAAGTTCTTTCACACTAACATTCATGATCACCAAAATAGCTATCGTCTTATCCCTACTCCACATCATTCATCTCTAATCTCCTGCAGGAGCATAACCTGCTGCTTTCATCTGTTGAGACATCATTTCCAAATTTTCATACATCTGTTGCATTTGTGGGTGTGATCTATATCCACAGAGAAAGCATGCACCTGTTTATTTACCTCAATCCAACTACATCCAAGTTCCTTTCTTACCCCCCCATCTTTCATCATTTTCCTTACTTTTTCGATGCCATCCTAGTGTCCTGCTACAGCATAGATGTTTGATAGAGCCACATAAGGTGTGGATTTTTGGATATCCAATTCAATGAGGCATTCTACAACAAATTTCCCTAGCTTTATATTCTTATGGATTCTACATGCAACAATCAAAGAAATCCACACAATATAATCAGGTTTTATTGGCATTCTATTGATAAAATTGTTTCCCTTATCCAGGTGCCCAGCTCGGTCGAGAAGGTCAACCATGCAAGCATAGTTCTCCATTGTGGGTGTAATTTTATGATAGTGACTCATTTAATTAAAGTATTGTGGGCCTTCATCCGCTAGTCTTGAATGACAGCACGCAGACAAAACTCCGACAAAGGTAACATGATCCGATGATATTCCACAGTGCTGCATTTGTTCAAAGAGCCTTAGGGCTTCCTTACCAAATCCATGCACACCATAGCCTGCAATCATTGCATTCCATGATGCCACATCTTTGTGATCCATTTTGTCAAACATGTTGTAGGAAACTTCTATGCTCCCACATTTCGTATATAGGTTTATAAGGGAATTAGCCTCAAATAAATCAGATCGAATCCAGAGCCACCATGATCTGCCTGCCAAATTTGGAAATGTATCTTGTAGAATTGAAGCACCCAGTACATGCGGATCTAGAAAAGTACATTTCATTAAAAAAATGGTTAATTCCCATTTGTGCTTGCTTGTAGAAACCCTAAAATATTAATGTCGAAATCCCTTCATCAAAGTGTAGTACAACATACATAAATGGTGTTGTTTTGTGTATAATTGGATTGAATCTCATTCTCCTCTCAAGTTGTTTATGGAATCTCATAAATGTTGTTGTTGCTCTTGTAGAATCTCATCCTACTCTCAACTAGTTTAGGGACTGAATCTCACTAGCATTACATTGTGACATTACTTTGAGAATATCCATAAAAATTGTTGTCTTGTGGATACAATTTATTTCTAGTGACCATAAACTAAGAATATGTATACAATTAGTTGTTGTTCTTTGTATACAATTTATTGCCAATTCAGGTTAAGTTACATATTGTTTTACTTCTATAATTGGTTATATGATATATACTAAGATCTGATTAAGATCTGAGAAACCTCTAAAAGACTAAGCATTTTATTAATAGCATAAGAAACCTCAATTCATGAAATTTCTTGTTGGAAATTCTAGGCTCCAACCAAAGAAAAATGTTTATTACAAGACTATTATTATAAAAAAATTGACTCTAACACCCAGAAGGAAACCATCCACTAGAGGTTGGATACTTAGCAGGGCTTGCAAGTTGCAAGGACCATAGTAGCAAGATTTGGTTGTATTGGCCTTTGTTGTACATAAATTTTGCAATAGTAATAAATTCAGCCAAATTTTTGTACTGTGCAGATATGGGATGATCAACTTACTTTTAATTGTTTTTATGATATAATTTATATACTTGATACCATTCCATTCATAAACCCCCAAAAAACAGCCCAAAACTCAAAAATATTTATATTAAAAAAGAAATGTAATAACTAAAGAAACCTATAAATATGAACTAAGTCATCAAATTTCAAAGAAAAAAAGTATTATTTTTATTCATTGGACATACCTGGGATTCATATTAATATTCAAATCTTGCTGCTATGGCAAGGAATTCTTTTGGAAACAATAATGAAGATGAAATTCCTAGTAAAGTGTTTGCACACTAACGTTCCTGATCACCAAAATAGCTATCGACTTGTCCCTACTACACATCATTTAGCTCTAAACTCCTGCAGGTGCATGACCTGCTGCTTTCATCTACTGAGACAACATTTTCAACTTTTCATAGATCTGCTATAGTTTTGGGTGTGATCTATCTCCTACAGAGAAAGCATGCACCTGTTTATTTACCTCAATCCAACTACATCCAGGTTCCTTTCTTACCCCCCCATCTTTCATCATTTTCCTTACTTTTTCGATGCCATCCCACTATCCTACTGCAACATAGATGTTTGATAGAGCCACATAAGGTGTGGCTTTTGGGATATCCAATTCAATGAATCCTTCTACAACAAATTCCCCTAGATTTATATTCTTATGGATTCTACATGCAGCAATCAAAGAACTCCATAAAATATAATCATGTTTTATTGGCATTCTATTGATAAAATTGTTTGCCTTATCTAGGTGCCCACCTCGACCGAAAAGGTCAATCATGCAAGCATAGTGCTCCATTGTGGGTGTAATCTGATGATAGTGACTCATGCAATTAAAGTAGTGCAGGCATGAATGGTAACATGCAGACATAAATCTGACAAAGGTAACATGATCCAGTGATATTCCACAGTGCTGCATTTGTTTGAAAAGCATTAGGGATTCCTTACCAAAGCCAAGAACACCATAGACTGCAATCATTACATTCCATGATGCCACATATTTGTGATCCATTTTTTCAAACATGTTGCAGGAAACTTCTATGCTCCCACGTTCCGCAAATAGGTTTACTTCGTAAATAGGTTTACAAGGGAATTAGCCACAAACAGGTCAGATTGAAATCCACCCTTGATTACTTCTTCATGGATCTCCAAGCCCTGCTCCAATGCTACCAGATCGGCACATGTTGCAATAAAACTAGCAAGAGTCATTGAGTTTGGCTTCATGCCGTGCCTTTTTATTTCTCGAAAAAGCTTCAGGGCCTCTTCATTTTGGCCATTATGTACATATCCTGCAATCATTGCATCCCACGATTCCACATTTCATAGTGGCATTTCTTTAAAGAGCTTCAGAGCCTCATCAATACACCCATCCTATTCATATCTTGTAATCATTGTAGTCCAAGAGACTAGATTCCTCTTAGGCATCTTCTCAAACAGTTTGTAAGCTTCATCAACAGGTCCATTTTGAGCATAACCCAAAATCATTGATGTCCAAGATACCACATTCCTTTTAGGAATTTCATCAAAGAGTTTGGCAGCCTCATCAACCATGCAATTTTGTGCATATCCCACAATAATTGATGTCTAGGAGACCACATTTCGTTTAGGCATTCAAACAGATCCAGAGCCTCATTAACATACCCCTTCTGCGCATATCCTGCAATCATAGCATTCCATGTGACAACATCTTGTCTAAGCAATTTTTCAAACACATAACGTGCAATGTTGATCTTCCGATAAAGGTTTTTCTAATGACCATATAACTTAGCTATCTTTCCCTATGTGTGTGGAGTTATAGAGAATAGGAAGGTAAGAATACCAAAAGTAAATGAGGAAGGCGAAATGTAGAAAGGAAATAGCTGTCCAAGCCTATTTTGGAAATGATTTGCATTGTTGGATTACCCTAAAGGAACAAGGGAAGGAAGGGAAGGTGCTTGCTAATATTATATTATGGAAGAAGGAAGGATTAGAAAAATCTTGAGGCTAAGAAGGAAGATAAAAACAAGGGTACATAGCAATATAGGAAACCTTTTATGGGACATTCATGGTAAGGAATATTGGAAAAATCAAAAGAGGACACCATAGGGGTTGGATAAATGAAGAAGGTATGCTAAATAGATGTTAAGGGGACACATAACATAGGAGAAAAGGACACAATCATTCATTAATACTATAAGCACATTAGTCAACCCAAAAGGAACCACCACAAACCCACAATTCTCAAACCAAAATGTTAAAGCAGTTTTCATGATATTTTCATCCTTTATTTATAGATGATCATACCCCAATCATAGATCAATATTAAAAAATATTGTGGCCCCTTTAATATAATAAAAATTTCATAGATATAAGGAAAGGGATATTGGTTATATACGGTGGCCTTAGTATTCAACTCTATGTAATCTATACACAACATCTAGGATCCATCCTTCTTCCTCACAAAGATAATCGATGTTCCCCAAGGTGACATGCTAGGTTGGATCAGCTCTAAATCCAAAAAATTATTCATATTCATCTGAAACGAATGAAATTAAAGCATGGGTATTGAATAAGGGAACTTATATATGGTCTATGGTTCAACAAATAAAACCAAGAATTGGGAGGAATCCCGTGCAACTATTCAAGAAAAATATCTGGAAATTCTAACAAGATGGGATACTGAGTCAAAACTATGCCACCACAATATGCATCTAGTATCCCTTCTTGGGAATTATTTTCAACTACAATAATGATACAAATTGCAAGGATACAACCATGTTTGTCCCTCTCAATACCTTTTCCTTCCCTTCATCATCTAAGAAATGGATTAAATTTCTTATGTAATCTAGCACAACTGAATGCACCTCCAACCAATCCATGCCTATGATTACATCATAAGATCCCATTGTTTTATAACACTGGGCTATTTGAGTCTCATGCATTCCAATATCCAAATCCATCAATCCAACCCCCTACTTGACTCATGGGGCCATCTCAATGATGTTAAAATCATATTTCCTAATAGCCACCAAGCCACATATATACAATGCATTTGGTAAAATAAATCTCTTAGATGTGGTTCTTGGATCAATTAAAATAGAAAGAGTAACATCCTTTCTTTTACTTGTGATCTCCTAGGATGTTAACTAGTGCACATGGTTGTTCATTGCTATATGGGTTTGGTGAGCTCTCCCAACATCTCCCACCATGGTCTAGTTATTAATGAATCTAGCTCTATTGATATTCCTTTGTAAAATTTCTCAAAATTGGTCTCTCCACATGTTCAACGACCTCCTTTTAAATATGTTCAATGTGTTCTTGGTTGGGAAAGATTAGTTCAAGCACTACTCTATTGAGTATGTTGAGGGAAATAATTGTTACGTTGTATGATAAGTATGAATGGTGGTTAATTACACCTTGGTTGGTTCTTTATAACCCCCATAATATTTCCTCTTGGTTCCTCTTTATGCCATAAAAGGTGGTTTGAAACTTCCTCATAGCAAATGACTTTGATGTGTTCCTCTAGAAACACTTCCCTTGATGGTCATATTCAATTTGTAAAAAAAGTGTTCACATTTAGTTTCTCTGTATTTAGATGAGGAGCATGCCTTGGCATCTCTTTGAATTGGGCCTCATACTCTGGCACCATCTAATTGGCTTGATACAACACATTGAAATCATTCAAACAAGACTATAAAAAATCCTTAGAAAGTTACCTCTACCAGAAATGTTCCTTGGACAACTCCCGTGTGATCATGGATGTCTCAAGACTAAGTTCTAGCTCCATAAGTTGAAATATGGCCTATTATATTTTTTTATTACTAGACTAATCCCTAATTGAGGAGAAAATTTCCATTATCTTCAATAATTCTTCATTTACCTCTCCTTTCATGGAACTCTAAATTTTTGTCAACTTCACCTTTTATAACCCCAATGATGGTCATGGATGTAGTGAAATATGAGCTCATCATGCATAAAATACTTAGTGATGGATCAAATTGTTCATCCCCACATTTTAAGGTAGATAATCGATAACAAACATCAGCCAAATGACACTTTACAAGGGAGATGTCAGAGATTAAGTTTAGCAGAGTTTGTGAACATATATGGCTATATTTTCTTCATGTTGATTGATATATAGATATTCCACTTTGTAGTCTAGTTGCTATGTGAACCACCAGACATACCTAAAAGTCCCCTTCAGCTATTACCTAATAGTATATATTATTAATGGTAATTCTGATCCCTTGAGCCAGATCTTTCAGTTCGACAACATTGTTGTTGTTGACTCCTAGATATCCATAATACATTCGAAGCATATGGCCTTGATCATTACGAAAAACCCCACTAAAAACAATTGGTCCTATATTAACTTTGGAAACATCATCATTTCTTACCGTTGTTATAGACAAGCCCTAATCCCTAGTGGGCCTTCTCAAAAAAAATTTCCTTACCTCGCGACAACAACTCATTATGAGCAAGAACTCATTGATTAACAACCTCTCTTCATCATCATCCTCATCAAATTTGCTTCTAAAAATGGTGTTTGAAAACTTCATGTATATGGATACTCTCTTTTGAAAGGTGAGGATGAGGGTGGTTGGGAACCAGGCGTGTTAAAGATTCAATTTCAGGAGGGAGGGCAGAGGAGGAGCAGGGTTGGGAACCGCCATCAGTGGCAGCCATGGCGTCTGCAGCAGAAGAGAACCCGAGAACCCTAACACGCGAGCTTAGCGACTAAAAAATTGTGGTTTTCCCTTATGTAAATATTCACATGAGTTCAATAAATGGTCACAAAAAGAACATGACCATTTAAAATAACTTCCATAGTTACAAAATTTAATAATTAATTAATTAATTTTTTTTTCAAACTAACACACAAGAATTTTCATATCTATAAAAAGGATAAATTGAATCACTCAAACATAATTCATTCTAATCACACCTATAAATTGAAAAAAAAAAACTAAAACTTAATTTCCCATATTTGACAAATATCTTTTGAAAATTTGAAATTTTAGTGGATATACCGTCAATGACAATGAAATCACGATTTTTTCTGATTTGTTGCGAAGAGAAATTGTTCGATCAGGTCGGTAATTTCAGTCATGGGTTGGAAAACTTCACCTCATAGAGTGTGGGGATCGACCTACATCCCCTCAGGGGTTGATTTCACTGTTTTTCATAGAGGGACTTTCACAGATGAGGTTTTGTTGCATTTTGGTCAGGATGAACATTTTAGGTATTTTCTCAATCTTCTGCGACAATATTTTTTTTGGCTTATTCATATGCATTTCAAATATTCAAACCAATTTTCTAAAATTTTAACAATGCTAAAATTAAGGTGCCCGCAAATAGATGAATACACAATTGATGAAAAAATATTGGTTGTACCAAAACTTGATTGCGGGGATGATAATGACAATGGAATACTCTTTCTTTTCTAACCATAATTCAATGAATTGGATTGATCCTTTCACTCTAATTCGTACTAGTTTTCCCTTAAATAACCC
This sequence comes from Pseudotsuga menziesii, assembly GCA_001517045.1. NCBI lineage: Eukaryota > Viridiplantae > Streptophyta > Pinopsida > Pinales > Pinaceae > Pseudotsuga > Pseudotsuga menziesii. The sequence goes on from LPNX010724046.1 coordinate 113,170, forward strand.
ACCCAATTTGGCTTGTTGTACAATATTCGTTTCCACCTGCCGCCCAATTGTCTCGATCAAGATTCTTGACGATGAAGATCAAGGCTAGGAAATTTTTTTCTTCTCAATCCTTATGGATTGGATCTGAATGTTTATCTTTAGAAATATATAATATAAATAAAATGTATTTTTTGATTCAGGGGCTCTAGGGTTAGAAATATTCAAAGGCGGTAGGGTTTGGATTCATGAGGTCGTCTCAATGATGTTAAAATCATATTTCCTAATAGCCACCAAGCCACATCTATAAAATGTGTTTGGTAAAATAAATCTCTCATATGTGGTTCTTGGATCAATTAAAATAGAAAGAGTAACATCCTTTCTTTTACTTGTGATTTCCAAGGATGTTAACTAGTGCACATGGTTGTTCATTGCTATATGGGTTTGGTGAGCTCTGCCAACATCTCCCACCATGGTCTAATTCTTAATGAATCTAGCTCTAGTGATATCCCTTTGTGAAATTTCTCAAAATGAGTTTCTTCACATGTCCAATGACCTCCTTTTAAATATGTTCAATGTGTTCTCGGTAGGGAAAGATTAATTCAAGAATTACTCTACTGAGTATGTTGAGGGAAATAAGTGTTATGTTCTATGATAAGTATGAATGACGGTTAATTACACCTTGGTTGGTTATTTACACACAGGAATGCCCAAATTTTGATCTTCCTTTTGACAACTAGATCAAGTATAGGGGGCGCAATATTCAATATATTTTCTTCATTTCAAATTGAAAGGGGTTTTGAGCATTAGGACTATCACCAGTGAAGCTGTCCAGATGTTAATTGGTGTCAAAGCAAAGTGATATTTTCAATAGATGGATGTAGTGAAAGTCGAGCTCATCATGCATAAAATACTTAGTGATGGATCAAATTGATCATCCCCACATTTTAAGGAAGATAATCGATAATAAACATCAACCAAATGCCATTTTACAAGGGAGATGCTAGATATTAAGTTGAGCAGAGTTTGTGAGCATATATGGCTATATTTTCTCCATGTTGATTGATATATAGATATTCCAATTTGTAGTCTAGTTGTTATGTGAACCACCAGACGTACCTAAGAGTCCCCTTCAGCTATTACCTAACAATATATATTATTAATGGTAATCTTGAGCCCTTGAGCTAGATCTTTCAGTTTGACAACATTGTTGTTGTCGACTCCTAGATATCCATAATACATTCAAAGCATATGGCCTTGATCATTACGAAGAACCCCACCAAAAACAATTGGTCCTATATTACCTTTGGAAACACCATCATTTCTTATAGTTGTTACACACAAGCCCTAATCTCTAGTGGCCTCCTCAAACAAATTTTCTTTACCTTGCAACAAAAACTCATTATGAGCAAGAACTCATCGATTAACGACTTCTATTCATCATCATCCTCATCAAATTTGCTTCTAAAAATCGTGTTTGACAACTTCATGTATATGGAGACTCTCTTTTGAAAGGTGAGGAGGAGAGCAGTTGGGAACTAGGCACGTGAAAGATTAAATTTCAGGAGGGAGCATAGAGGAGGAGGGTGGTGGTTGGGAACTACCATCAGTGGCAGCCATGACATCTGTAGCAGAGGTGAACCCAAGAACCCTAACACTTGAGCTGAAACCCTAGGAGAGCGGCTAAAAAAATGTGATTGTCCCCTATGTAAATATTTGCATGAGTTCAATGAATGGTCACAAAAATAACATCACCATTTAAACTAACTTCCATAGTTACAAAAATTAATAATTAATTAATTTTATAATTTGTTTTTCAAACCAATACACAACAATTTTCATATCTATAAAAATGTAAATTGAATCACTCAAACATAACTCATTCTAAGCACACATATAAATTAAAATACCCTGGACTTAATTTCTTTACAAATATCTTTTGAAAAAATGAAATTTTAGTGGCTATACGGCCAATGACAATGAAATCATTTTTTTCTCTTTCACTGAGAAGAGAAATTGCTGGTTGGGAATTTCAGTCATGGGTTGGAAAACTTCACCTCATAGTGCAGCGCAGGGGATCGACCTGCATCTCCTCAATGTTCGATTTCACTGATTTTTCATAAAGGGACTTTCATAGATGAGGTCATGTTGCATTCTCGTCATAACTAACGTTTTAGGTATTTTCTCAATCTTATGTAACAATATTTTGTTAGGGCTTATTCATATGCATTTCAAATATTTAAACCAATTTTCTAAAATTTCAATGATGCTAAAATTAAGGTGCCCATCAATAGATGAATACACAATTGATGAAAAAAGATTGGCTGTACCAAAACATGACTACTGGGATGATAGTGACAATGGAATACTATTTGAATTAGCCTAATCCTTTCACTCTAATTCGTACTGGTTTTCCCTTAAATAACCCACCCAATTTGGCTTGCTGTACAATATTCATTTCCACCTGCTGCCTAATTTTCTCAATCCTTCATGGATTGGATCTTAATGTTTATCTGTAGAAATACATAAAATGTAGTTTTTGATTCAGGGGCACTAGGGTTATAAGTATTCAATGGCGGTAGGGTTTGGATAACCAATAGGAATGATGGAGATCCGTGCTGTAATGTGATGAAGCCTATTAATACAATGGAATACTGTTCTACTTTAGTCTATGTGCTTTTGATGTATCTTGATGATGTGTTTATAGTTATTGCATGCATTATGCTCTATTACTGTAATTAAAGAATAAGTAATAATAATAATAATGTCTAAGCCTTTTGTGAAGATCATGTTGTTGTGAGAACTTGAGACAAGATTGAGATTGAGGCAGTTCTATCTTCGACGCATCCACCAAAAATCCAATTGTTGACCATGTTATCACCTTCTTGTCGCATCATCCAAGAGGAAAAGTGGGTGTTGTCGCATAATGCAAGAAGAAATAATGAATTCTCCCTTTGAAATTTGCAACAAATATTCCATTTTTCCCCTATTTCCTGTTAAATTTATCATGAACCCTTCAATTGCCACCGATTTCTAGTTGTAGAGGTTTTTATCAGCTAGATCGCCCCCGATTTCCACTAGAAGAGGTTTTTAGAAGCTAGATCACCCCGGATTTCTAGCAGTAGAGGTTCATAGTAGCTATATCGCCCCCGATTTCCAGTAGTAAAGGTTCATAGCAGCAAGTTCACTGTACAGTGTAAATCAAAGGTATGGTTGCAAGATGGAATGCTTGACAATTCCTCTGTTCACTAATCTCTTTCTTCCATTTGCAGATTTGGTACCTACTTGCTCGAAAAAGAATATTTTTTAGCATAATTACTCCAAAATCCAATAATTTCACCAAAATGTCACTGATAGGTCCCTTTGCATCAATGGTTAATCCTATTACAATTGTACTAAGCATGCTCAAATTAACTACTATAATACCACACATGATAGGTAAACTAAAAATGATAAAAACGTTGACTGTCTGGTACTCTGTCAAAACAAATAACAAGACCAACCCATAGACCAATATAAACCTAGATACAAATACTAAACATGCAATTGTAGATACAAATACAAATACTGAGCATGCCAAATCCAGCCCATAGAGAAATAGAAACCTAGATACAAATACTAAACATTGAACTGTAGATACAAATACTGAGCATGCAAAATCCACAACCTTCAAATTTCACCTAGCCTAGACCACCTCGAGTTCAGGATTATCCTTCAAATGGGGAACAGTCTAACTTAGGAAATCAAATTTTGGCTGGAAGTCTGCATAAAAATTACAACAAACCGATCGTCTTTTATATAATCATAACTCATTTCCTCTTTAGTTCTTGATATTCTACCCATTCTTACAACATAGAAACGCTCAAATAGTTTCTTCCATTTTCAACTATGTAGCAACCATGAAGAATAACTTCTTATTTGGTCCATATAAATGAGGTGAATTCCAAGCATTCTCGGGTATAAAAAACATGCTTCAAACAAAAGCATGTTTCCATCTAAAACAACCACTTTGTCATCAAAACATCTTTGATCAAGTCGTTGTAGAGACAAAAGCATACTAGTTTTGGATAAACTCTATATGTCCCTAGTCATCACAAACAATACCAGTGCATTTGAGACAATAAAAAATGTTTTAGTCATGACCATACAAAACAAAATACCAAAATAGTTTTAAGGTGCATAATGTAGTCTGCTAGTATCCAAAATCCATCTTTGTGTTGCAATAGAAAACATCACACGTCCCTTTTGTTCAGTGATCTGACAATTTTTCTATTTATTCTATCGTACTTGAGAAATGTAGCTCAACCAAAATATCCATACAATATTTAAGCTCACCAAATTCTAAACATCCTTGGTTGACATGTCATAAATTGCCCCTACGGATAAAAATCTTCAAAAATGAAATATTAAAGGAAAGAATGGCACCATTTCAACAACAGTTACTACTTATGAGAAAAAATTCTAAATGTGAGCCATGATCCCATCTTTTCAACAATCACAATAGTCACAAAACAGAGTAATAGAACTAGGGTTTCAACCAAACCTGGAGCATCTCATACTTCTTCTTATAGAAACCATATTTCTAAACACAAGCTACAATTTCTAGAACCACTTATGAACTAAAAACTTTGATCAAAATTACTATATTATGACTGCAAATTTCTTCATATGCTGAGAATGACTCTATCACTAGTGAAAAATGATAATGAACTTACTATGGATCCCAAATAAAACTTCAATATGGCACGTGATCATTATGGAAGATGGTATATATTTTCTTAAGGTTTGAATTCCAATGGACAAAATCTACTATCCCTTCACATTTAATATGCTTACTAAAACTGTAACAAAACATTTTGAATTTATCCTTATTTGAAAGCATAAAATCTCAAAATTTGCAAAAAGATTGGCTATCCGGCAAGTAAATGCCGTTGTTTTGATTAATCTAAGAGCCTTTTGTATCAGTTGCAAGATGATTACAAAGCCAAGAAGGTGCTCTTCTAAACCCAGCAAAAAATCTCAAGAACTTGAAATGTTCATATGCAAGTGCTGTGAGTTTCAAATCAGAGTAGTGATTTATGGAGAACATGGTGAATCTAGTAAGAATTTACATTAATTAGATAGGAAATCTCAAGCCAGGTAGCAGCCTTGATGCCGTTTAAATTTTTGGTGGCTCAAGGGTGGAATCTTAACTAAATCAGATCAATGTTGGGAAGTCTGGTGGAGTGAAGAACATGACCATTTACGGAACACAAGCCTATGTGGATTAGTTTTAGAGATACTACTAGATCTTTGCTTTTTCTTTTTCCAGTACTGTATTGTTTACCAACTTGGAATTTCAGGTGGAATCAAAAGCATTGGTGTATACCTACTCTCTTTGATATATGTAGTAATAGTCCTTGCAATATATATTGTCATTTTATATGCTCATGATAAGTATGCAGCAAAGCAACACATATACTACCATGCAGTTCAAGCCTTGGTCATCTGTTGCACAATATTAGCAATTATACTTCTGCTGCAGTCACTAAATTAGAATTGGTAGATTTGGTGACTAGTCTACTGGCATTCATACCAACTGGCTGGGGTTTGATATCAATTATTCAAGTGTTGAAGCCTTTCCTGAAATCCTCTATAGCTTGGAAGATAGTGGTTGCAGTGGCTCGGCTATATGAAATCACATTTGGCATCATTGTTATGATTCCTATGGCTATACTATCATGGTTGCTTGGTTTTCAGTCCATGAAGACTCGTATATAGTTCAATGAAGCTTTCATTAGGGGACTCCAGATATCTCGTATCCTTGCTAGCAAGAAGTCTAATGGAGGATTCTAGTCCAAGTAAAGTTGGAATATAGATAAATTCATATAGAACTTAAAGTTTCTTTTTTTTGTAAGTGTTGTAAAAATATTGATGTGATCAAACTTTTGAATCAATGGTTTTATTGTGTTCAAAATTTTAAATTGTTTCTGATGGTCTTAATGTGTTCAAACCTTTCAATTGTATTTGATGTTTTTAATGGGTTCAAACATTTTAATTGTTTTAATGGTGAAATACCTACTGAATTTAATAATAAAAGTTTTCAGTGGTTGTTTCTCTTTCTATATTTTTTTAAATTTGCATGTTCCACCCAGACTTAGCCCCTAAATGCAATACCGAAGAGTTAAGAACTTAAGACTATTGAAGTTTAAATAATGCTCGAATTTCAGATTTCCTTGCAACAAAACACGGGGAAGGTTTATATTTCTTTGCAACAAAATATGGTAAGGCTTTATATTTCCTTGTAATAGAACTAAAATGTAGTTGTTTTTCTTCCAGGTATAGGATATTCCAGTTACCAAGTTGTTTAAAGGAACAGTGCTGACAATCTTTGTGTTAATTGTGGTAACCTAACTTCTGAAGACCTTTGAAGTAATAAGGATAATCCAGGTGACTTCTTTAACTCAAGAGCACTTGCAGAGAGAAATTAGACCCACTTATTGTAGTAAACCCAAGGCCATAACAAGATAAAGTACTTCTATCTGATTTTTTAGTTTGGAATTATGTATTAACCTTACCATACCCATGAAAGTAGAATTTCTATGCCACAAACCTAATCTATAGATGGTGTAGACTATTTGAAACATGTTTAAGATACATGCCAGGATGATTTGGAAGTTGGAACTTGGGAGAAGTAGCCTATCCATCATAGATGTGTGCACATTCCGAAATAGAACAATAAAGCATCACATGAATATAGTGATCATAAGTATCTTTCATGCCTCATTCTTCTAAAACATAAGTATAATCTATACAAGACCGTTCAAAACATATTTTCTAATTAGTAACTGTGGAGTTCCCAATAGTTTCTAGTCTTGGATTTACCTTATTAGGACTCTTTATTATTGTTCATGTATACTCTCCATAGATCTTTATGTAATAGATTTACATGCATAAATGATAAATTATTAAATTTTGTAATGATGAAATATCAGGTTGCCGCACGGGTGTGGCTCAATGGCGGTTCCGTTGTAATGAAGTTGTTTGTCAATTGGAGGTCACGAGATCAATCCCACCCGGGTTTACCTGTGTCCCATGTCTTGCGGCGGGTGTGGGCACCTAGGGTTATAGTGGTAGCAGGAATGGATCCCTGGACCCCGTGTCACGCGAGTACCAGCCCGGCCCCAGTTGCCGATTCCCCTAGTCAAAAAAAAAAAATGATGAAATATCAGGTTGCTTAGATAAGATTTTAATATTTATGATATGGTGAAAAATATTTTACTCTTCCTGGCTTGGTAACTGAATATTCCATGAGTAGATAAGATAAGTTAATTATGTTGAGAAGGCACATTTGTATATCCTGGGTGGGGGAAATGTTTGTATGTCATGCTGAGAAGGCGCATTTCTATAGCCCGGGTGGGGGGAATGTTTATCTGTCGTGCTGAGAAGGCGCATTTCTACAGCTCAGGTGGGGAAAGTGTTCTTCTGTCCCATAAAAATAAAAATATAAAAAATAAAAAATTAGAATGCATGCATAATATACTGTAGCATAGTGGAGACAGGGTGGGGGGAAGTGTCCATCTGCCCCACTGCATACTATAAAATATATTCATGTGTCGTTATCAATTGATATTTTGAATGCACTATTTAGCCCTAGTTGAATATTAAAGGAAAATTTACAGTGAGGCAATACTCTACTGCACAATTATAATCTTCAAATTTGAAGGACATAAATCCCTTGTGATTTGCTTTGGCTAGCATGCAAATCAGAGAATCCCACTGATTTCTTCCAATATAATCCCCCACAAATCCTCTGACCTCTCAAAGAAGGTGTTTGCATTGAACCTAAAGTTCAATTCAAACAAGAAATTAAATCCATCTGATGAATGCTGAGAAGAATATGAGATCAGAAATAGGCACACAAATAAACCAGTGATTTCAAACATATAAACACAACATTTATCAGCATCGTATACTGGCGTTCACCTTCTCTACTCATTGATCATTTTCTCCGTAGCTAGCAACACAACAGCAGCTGGAAATGTGGGTTCAAATTTGATAAACAAGCATGAAATCCTGATGGCAATGGATTCTATAAAAACATTATATGAGTTGCAGAATTCTATTGTTCTTACATGGGTCAGAGTTAGGCAATAAAGACAGTGACATGTGATGCCACTCATCAAAGTTCCATTCCATCAAGGAAAGAAATAGGTTAGTGGGGTTAGCTAATTTAAATGGAAAAGTGCTCTTTGTTTCAATAGCTTAACTAAATAGAAATTTGGACCATAATTCCCAAAATAACTTCCTCTATACATTCCTTCTAAAATCAACTATTTCGAATGTACTACTGATATCTTTCATTTTAAGGCAGAGGACTCAACTATAAATCTATGGTTATTAAACATCGACACTAGTGTGGTCCACCATATTTGATCACCATACATGCCATTCTTCTCTTCAAAGCTATTACACATCATGTTCTTAAGCATTGAAGTATTCAGATGCATTCTCAACATTGAATTATTCAGATTTGATCATCCATGAGGTTGGATAGCAGGTAAACTAACAGCCCCCCTATAACACAGCAGGTGTAACAGAAAAGTGGCAATTCTTTTAATCAATGCCATGAAAAATTGGCATTGATGGTGAGCTGCTAAACAACCTAAAATGCATAGTGAATCCCGGTTAGTCCTAAAATATCTGGATTGTTTCAATATTTATTTTATTTATTTCAATTAATTTACTTTGTTGTTTTTCTCTCTTGTTTCTTATATGCAAAACCTGGAAATTTTGTTTCCCTTACTGTTCTTGTTTCTCATTCTGTAACATAGACTGATAGTAGTGTTGATAAGTATGAGGCTAGGTTCATAGCAAGAGGATTCTTCCAGAAAGAGACATTTTCTCCAGTTTCTAAGCATACTTCTATGAGAACCATTATGTCTTTACTATCAAATTATCAACATTTGATTGGCCTTTATATTAGATGGATGGTTAAGACAACTTTTCTTAATCGTTAGATTGAGGAAAAATAATACAGTAATCAGCTATGACATGTTGAGGTGCATGGGTGGGATAACCATGTCTGTAGGATGAAGAAGGTCCTTTATGGGTTGAAGTAGACACCACATGCATGGTATTCATAAATTGATAAGTACCTACAATGCTTGGGCTTCACTAAGATTGCTACAGATCCTAATTTGTATTAATTGTTTGATAAAATCTAATCTTCTTATCTTAGTGTTCAATGTAGATGACTTGAACCTTATCGATAGTTCAATAAAGCTCATAAATGGTGGAAGAAGAAATTGGCAAGTGAATTTGACATGATAGACATAAGCTTGATGCAATATTTTTTGGGTTTAGAGGTTTGGCAGTGTTCTAGGGAGTTTTTACTTATATAGGGGAAGTATGTAGTGGAAATTTTGATGCATGGATTTGTTGATTTTAATTGGGAAAGAGATGTAGGTGATAGGAAGATTACTTTAGGGTGTTGCTATAGTTTGACTTAGGAGTCATAACCTAGTTCAGGAGGAAGCAATCCTAAGTCGCACTTTGTTCAACATAAGTAGAATACATGACAACAAGTACTACTAGTTGTCACATTGTTTGGCTTTGCAAACTGATAACGTAGTTGACCAGTTACATGTTGGAGCCCATAGTTGTTTACAGTGATAATTGAGTTGCATCAAGCTATCCTAGAATTATTTATTTCATAATTGCTCCAAACACATTGATATCCAATTCCATTTCAACGGGGATAGAGTTCAAAAGGGAATAATAGTGTAGTGATCCTAGAGTATGTTCCTTCAAATTCATGGGTTGTTAATATTTTGGTGAAACCTCAGGTAAGGGGAAGTTTAAGATTCCATGGGAGAGGCTTTGTCTAGTTGAGAACCCTCTCCTTGCAAAGGGGTGGTGTTAGAATATCTACTTGTTGCTCCTAAACTCCCTTCCCATTGTACCTATAATAGGTTGTAGCAGCATCATAAGGGTGCATTAGTGTTTAAGGAACCAACAGTGAAGGTACATGCATGCATGTACCAGCCATAGATAGATGTGTTATTTCCATCTTCAGCTCATTTCTAAAATTAGATCTTCAATTCAGTTCTAGAATTAGGTTACAAGCTGATCAGAATTATATAGGTGCAGTTTTCCAGGAGAGTAGGGCATGTGCATGAGTTTAGTTCTATTGCAGGAAGGGTGCATTTACCAAAGATATGTGGGTTCTTAGTTCACTTCAGTAAGACATTCTTTTCTTGTCAGCTCTATTCATGAAGCATTTTATTCTAGGCATCTTGAGTTAGGGTTTGATACTGATGTTATAGCGGATTTCGCCACTCTAGGTGAATCACACTTTGTATGGCCTTCCCCTGTCCCACTGCAGACTCTTTAGACCCTATGGACCATATTTTATCCTTTGATGTTTCCTTGATCATCCCTAAAACTATATAAAAAATTATATACGTGGCTTTTTACCCGATAACCACGTACATACGCGAGTTTGACCCCTATAACCGCGTACATCGGGATGTGTGCATAGTCCAAATCCTTTTGGAGTTTTCCTTGACATGGATCTGACTCATTCGACTCCTGGCCTTCCATATGCCTTGAGATCGCTCGGATTTGACCATTCATTATCCCTTATGAAGCTATATAAGGAACCCCTTGGTACATTGAAGGCATATAGAGAGATTGAAAGCAACAAAACTATAGTCCATTGTTGTCAGAATTTATGCTTGAGTATGCATCCCTTTGTCCCTTTGGAGCACTGTTGTGTTCTTCCCAAGATTTCCTTTTGCTAGTGAGCTTGCTATCGTGAGATGGAGGATTGAGGTGGTGGAGGCCCAAGTGGGGGATTCAGTTTCTCCAGTTCGCAGACGTGCCGTCAGAGGTTGTATCTATCTTGTAACCTCTGATTTACATTAATAAGAACTATCTTTTCCTGTCCAATGATGTGTATTTGATTGAATATTGTATCCATTGGAATATGTCAAATGCTTTTACATTAATGATTATATATTATAGAATAGATCTAACACCATGATATATAGTATGCTTGTATTGTTTACTTGTTGTTGAGGAAGTATTATATCAATTCAAGCTGAAGATTGGAAAGCTCAATGGGGATCTACTTCAACCGTCCGGAATAAGGTACGAGGCTTGATCCTTTAGTGTTAGACATTTTATTTCTATTGCATATTGGGAAAGATTGATTTCTGGAGTCAAAGTTGTCTGTTGTGGTACCCCAATCCATAGTAATTTCTCTCCGTAATAGAATTGGCGACTCCACTGGGGATCGAACCTAGACTCTCTGGTCATCAGTGGCAGGTTCTCTCGCCATCAACAGTTTTTTGGGAATACATCAATGTCCCCTAATCGATGGATTCTCTCAAGTGTTCGACCTCAACACATCTATTCACACTTGTTAGTTTGCACTCTAGTACCTTGATTCTCATTATCATTATCAGTGGGTAATCTTGCATCTGTTAATAGTATACATCAATGACCGGTAATCAGACGATGGACTACTATGTTCAACCTCGACACCTCTATTCACATAGTAGGACATGTACTCGTAGCGGTTTGTGTAGAAGACCTTCCAGACTAGTGGCATTTCTTATATGCTACCTCCTTGATTGTGCCAGTGTTCATGAGATTTCAGCTTTCGTGACTTGATTCCAGTATATGTCAGACATTTCCAGCCACTATGGAGATCTTGATCTATTGTATATCTTCAGCTATTTTGGAGATCATGGTCCTTTGTACATATTCATCATGGAGATTATGATCTATGTATATTGTACGTGGCGATGACCACATATGTGATATCATGTATTATGCCTATTCATGGCCATTGTACTCTTATGTATCCGAGACTGCTATATGTACTTGCAGTTATATGCAGAGTTGTATTATTGTACTATGCTGATTGGGTGGCTGGTATTCCATTTGGGATCCTTCATCACTCCACTTCTGGGATGGACTTATAATGTATTTCGGCCATCGTATGACCCCTCTGACCTCACACATTAGGGGGCATCTGCTATAGCGGATTTCACCACTCTAGGTGAATCACACTTTGTATGGCCTTCCCCTGTCCCGCTACAGACTCTTTAGACCCCATGGACCATATTTTATCCTTTGATGTTTCCTTGATCATCCCTAAAACTATATAAAAAATGAGATACGCGGCTTTTTACCCAATAACCGCGTACATATGTGGGTTTGACCCCTATAACCGCGTACATCGGGATGTGTGCATAGTCCAAATCCTTTTGGATTTTTCCTTGACATGGATCCGACTCATTCGACTCCTGGCCTTCCATATGCCTTGAGATCGCTTGGATTCGACCCTTCATTATCCCTTGTGAAGCTATATAAGGAACCCCTTGGTACATTGAAGGCATATAGAGAGATTGAAAGCAACAAAACTATAGTCCATTGTTGTTGGAATTTATGCTTGAGTCTGCATCCCTTTGTCCCTTTGGATCACTGTTGTGTTCTTCCCAAGCTTGCCTTTTGCTAGTGAGCTTTCTATTGTGAGATGGAGGATTGAGGTGGTGGAGGCCCAAGTGGGGGATTCAGTTTCTCCGGTTTGTAGACGTGCCGTCAGAGGTTGTATCTATCTTGTAACCTCTGATTTATATTAATAAGAACTATCTTTTCCTATCCAATGATGTGTATTTGATTGAATATTGTATCCATTGGAATATGTCAAATGCTTTTACATTATTGATTATATATGCTAGAATATATCTAACACCATGATATATAGTGTGCTTGTATTGTTTACTTGTTGTTGAGGAAGTATTATATCAATTCAAGCTGAAGAATGGAAAGCTCAACGGGGATCTACTTCAACCGTCCAGAATAATGTACGAGGTTTGATCCTTTAGTGTTAGACATTTTATTTCTATTGCATATTGGGAAAGATTGATTTCTGGAGTCAAAGTTGTCTGTTGTGGTACCCCAAGCCATAGTAATTTCTCTCCGTAACAACTGACTTGATGCATGTAGCCTAGATTTATTGTTAGGCCCTTTGTTTGTGTTATAAAGACAAGAGTTCTATTCCAGGAAGGGTGTGTTTACGAAGGGCATGTGGGTGCTTAGTTCACTTCAGTAAGACATGCTTTTCTTGGAAGCTCTTTTAAATTGATGGCGTTTCAATTTGGAACTGTCATCATATATTTTAATTAGGCTGGAAGCAACACACCTGCTCCATTGGCATTTACATTTCAAACTTTCTTATCATTTGGTGAGGCAAGAAATTTGTATTTCAAGATTGAAAATTGTAACTTGTACTTGATTTGGAAAAATATAAGTGGATATTGAATACATGTCCAATTGTGCACTTTATTGGTGTTGATGTGAAGAGCTCCACCTCCAAGCTCACTGCCCTTGGTTTCACCTTTTTGGTCTACAACAACTATCTCTTTGAGGGTTCTACCTATCCATGGTCGAATCATTGCCACTGTACTGTTGGGAGAAATCACAACTGTCTGATCAGTACTGAATACTTAGATGATGCTAGGATGTTGAGTGGGTATAGTGAAAGTCCAAAAGGGTTTAAATACTATAAGATGCTAAGGACGTTTGAAAATCATGAATATTTCAATAGCATGTGGCACTTTCGTTAGCCCAACCTTGTGTGTATTTGCAGCATCCCTGCAAGGTTTCAATAACTCTTTCTTTCCAAGTGAAAACTATGAGATAGATGTTATCTCAAACCAAGCATGTGCTAAAGCTTGAAGCATATAAGAGCTTCAAAAGTTGTACAAAAGCAATATTTCAGAATAGCATTTCATGTTGGGTACAAGTCTGTCTGATATCATCTTCTTGTACACATCCATAGCTTCTCTTTGAAATCCATATCTTAACAGTAGAGCTATCAGGCCATTGTATGACATCCTATTCAGCACAAACCCAACTCTTTTTGTCTCTACCAAGGCTATAGGAGCTTGATGGATAAATCCTCTTAATCCAAGGGCTCAGAAAATTGTTATAAAAGTCTGGGAATCAGGCTTACAGTGTTGTTTTTCCATCAGATCAAGAACTTCTGTCATTTAGTTGAGAATGTGGGCTGACCCTATAATTTCTAGTGTGGAATTGTATGCCTCTGTGTGGTACAATAATCATGGTTAATGGGATTCCCATGTGAAGAAATCCAATGCTTCTTTTGGATCAGTGTATGATTTCAGAACTTGCACAACATGGTGTGAAGTTAGCTCTCCCTGCTGTATAAACATGTGGGAAACACTCAGAGGACTTGTAGAAACTGACCCAAATATTGAAGTTGTTATGAGTGATCCTTTGTTTGTTTGAGGCCTCACTGCACACAATGCCATTTTGGTGAGAACACTCCATTAAAGTAGATGCTTTGATAGGTGAAAATCCTATTCCTCTTATGTATGGCTTGAGATTTCCTTCCCTTCACTTCTATGCATGAAACCATATATGATAGGATGCCTTTGGGTGCCACCTTTAACAAACATCATCTACTGATGTATTACCAGAGATTTCAAAGATGATGCAGATAGAGGATGGTATAGTATGCTGTAGTGTCATACGTGAACCTGATCTAATCAGTAAATTCTTTAAATCCTTCTAAGAATTCTGCCCAATTTGAACTCTGTTGACTGTAGTTTTGTTGCCAATTTAGAAATATTTGAAAGAAAATACATAACAGTACTAGCTTCCAAACTTATGGGAAAATGTAAGTCTAGTATTTTAATGCTACAAGAAAATTTTTATTATGGTGAATGTATCATGGGGGATCTGTCTAATATTTTTAAGGGATGAAATTTTGTGGTGAGTGATGCTATAAGTTTCTTAGGAGGATTGATTATGGGATGGGGTTAAAAATATTTTAAATACTAATACCTGGGTTGTTGATATAGGTTTAGAGGCATCCTTGTTTTATCAAGATTTAGGGAAGGTTATCAATATTATCAACATATATGGACCCTACTCCAATAGAGAAGTGTTCTGGGAGAATAATTTCAATTCCAATTTACTTAATGAGGAATATGTGTTTGCTGGTGGTGATTTCAATTTCAATGTGGGGGAATATAAGATCCAGGGTGAAAGTGCCCAAAGTGACCCACTAGTTTCCTATTTTCTATGGTCTTTAGAGGAACAAGGACTATTTTATCTGGCCTCGATAAAACTTATACCCACTTGACGCAATATGAGAGTGGGTCAAGCTCATATATCCAAGGGGTTCAATAGATTCTTAGTAAACAAGGCCTTTTGGAGGGTCCTGGAGAATCAAGAAATTTGTTTGTGAAGGGGGGAATTAAAATCACTTCCTAGTCTTACGAGATCTTCCTTTAGCAAGGGCAAAATCCGATAACTAATTTAAATCCAACTCAACATGGCTGGATGATAAGGATTTAACATAATTGGCCAAGGAAAATTTGACCCTATGTGACCATGAAAACATGAAATCTATAGCCCTACAGTTTCATCTCAATCTCAAACATTTGAAACATATCACTACCACTTGGGTTGCACAGAGAAGGTATAGAATTCATCAGGAAATCTCAGATACTGAATCATCTTTTGAGGATTTACATTCTCAAGTGTTGGCATGTTATATTGATGCAGAGAACACAAATATTTTCACAGACCTAGAAGTTAGGAAATCCAAGGTACTAGAAGAGATGGAAATAATGTGGCACAATAAAAGTCTTGCCATTTGGTTGAAGCATAGAGATGAAAAAAAAAATTTTTTCACAACTTTGTAAACCATCGTAAGAATGTGAATATTATATGGCAGCTAGAATACGACAATGGAGAACCTATCACTAGATTTAATAATATTGATAGAGAAGGGATCCACAATTTTAGTACTCTTTAAATAGAAGATGATAGGTCCATCGTAGCTGACATGATCTAGATGGCATCATTTTCCCCATTTTTTGTTAATGAAGATGATAACACAACTCCAGTGGAGGCCATTTCATGAGAGGAGCTAAAGCAGGCATTATTCTCTCTACAATAGGAACAAATTCTCGATCCCGATCTAAGTTTTCAAATAGTTTTATGAGCTATTAGAATAATATCTTCTACTGTTAATGGAGGAATATTGTTAGAATCGTAATATCTTAGCAGCATTCAACTCCACTTTTATTACCCTTATCCTGAAATTTGACATCCTCACTAGCCTAGAGGAATTTTCTTCCTATCTCTCTAGTGTTTTCATTTAAAAAATAATTTTGAAGATTATAGCCAATAGAGTCATATCTATTTTAGTGAAATCCATATCTGAGAGTAGTTTTGTTTTATACTCAGTCATCAAATTCATGATACCATCGATATTTCCTATGAGACTACTCAACCCATTAAACGGTCCATAGGATTCCTGATTTTGTTCTAAAATTTGATTTATCCAAGGCACACGATAGGGTTAGTTGGATGTATAGTAGGCTCATGCTTTTAAAGACATTGTTTCAACTAAACTTTTTTAATTGGGTTATGTATTTCTTATAGTTGGTCTCTTTCACAATACTTTTCAATATATTTTCATTTGATTACTTTCATCCTAGAAAGGGAATTCAAAAAGGATTCTCATATGCCCATTTACTCTTTTTACTAGTAGTTGAAGGCCTAAGTAGGGTTTTTGCACAAGTCAACCTATCAGTATGTTTAAAGGGTATATATGTTGTGAGATTAACTTTTATTACGTGTCTCATGTTCATTGATGGCATTCTGGTTACAGTATGATTTTTAATATTTTGAAATCCACAATCTGTCACTTGAACAACTATGTTGAATTTTTGTATTGGTTATTTGATCTTTTACCATTACCATATGTTCCTTTGTAAATGTGGCTCAAATACTTGGGGTTTGTAATAAAACCTAATGAGTAGTATAAAGAAGATCGAACTTAGCTTATTGCTAAGGTAGAAAAGAGTTTGATGACTTGGTGTCACAAGTGTCTAATTAAGGCAGGAAGAATGATCCTTATTAAAGCTGTCCTGGAAGCCATACCTATTTTATGGACAATCGTTACAACAACGCCTAGAGGTATACTTAATACGATTAGGAAAATAAGTTACATATTTTTTATGGGCAAGTGTAGACAAGGAATACTTTTCTTTGTGTGGCATGACACATAATATCTCTCCCAAAATAATTGGGCAGCTATGGTTTAAAAATCCTCACCGTTTCACAAGGGAATTTGTTGCTAAAGGTATATGGCGATTGATTTAGGGTATTGGGTTGTGAGAAAAATTTATTAAAGAAAAATATATTTATCCCTTGTACATGGAAGAATGGATTCGTTCTAGGAAAAAGACAACCCATTCTAGTTCCTTAATGTGGAAGTCACCAGGATAGGCATTCCCTTTGGTAGGTGAATAACTTGTTTGGAATGTGGAGAATGGATTAAATTTTAGGACATGAGAAGCTCCATGGGTGTCTTGTAAAGGTAACTATCGTCTCCCAGTACCAATGGTTAGGAAACTAAGAGATACATGGAACATATAACTTTCACAAATAGCGAATGAAGTAAACAACTCTACTTGGGGTCAAGAATGGAAATCTATTGTTGCACTACGTTTTAAGGGAGAGGAGGCTATCTCCTAAAGTGCATATATATCATCTCTAAAAAATTGTCATATTAGACTAAAGGACCAACATTATGAGATGATGTGGTCAATAAATTTGATGGGAGGAAAATATACACCTAGGTTGTGGTATCTAGTCTTGAGGGATGAGGACGATAAATAAGATCCTCCTTGATGGACTTTCAGAATTTCAAAATTTAGTTGTCCTTGGTGGACCAACATGCATACTCATCCCACTTCAAGAAGTTTTTCCAAATTATTTTAAAATAGTGAAATGTGATTTTTTTTATAACTCTAAAAATGACACTTTTGTTGCTCTTAACTCTGAACAAAGGTATCTTAATGTAATAGGGAGAAGTAAAACAAGTCCACTATCTGAAATAATAATATCAGATCTTTCTTCCAACATCTTGTCCCTCACCGTACTATGATTTAAGGATGAAATATACTCCAACTAGATTTCCATCACGGTGCAATGTGATTGATGACAATGTGGTTGTGGTAGATGAAAAACTACCTTATGAAAGATAACACACATTAGCATTCACTCATTGTGCCATGCTGTCAAAAGGAAAGCTCACTCTAGCTAGATTTTCATCATGGTGTAATGAACTAACACACTTAAGCTTTCACTCATAATGCCATGTTCTTAGAAAGAAAGCTAACTCCAGCTAGATTTCCATTATGGTGTAATGTATTTGATGACAATGTGGCTGTGTTAGATGTAAAACTACCTTATGAAAGTTAACACACATTAGCTTTTACTCACCATGCAATGTTTTAAGAATGAAAGCTAAATCCAGCTAGATTTCCATCATGGTTCATTGTGATTGACAACAATGTGGTTGTGCTAGATGAAAAACTACACTATGAAAACTTACACACATTAGATTTCATTCACCATGCAATGAATTAAGGATGAAAGATAACTTCAGCTAGATTTCCAACACAACGCAATGTGATTGATGACAATGTGGTTGTGTTACATGGAAAATTACCTTATGAAAGCTAACACACATTAGCT
Source organism: Pseudotsuga menziesii (assembly GCA_001517045.1). Classification (NCBI taxonomy): domain Eukaryota; kingdom Viridiplantae; phylum Streptophyta; class Pinopsida; order Pinales; family Pinaceae; genus Pseudotsuga; species Pseudotsuga menziesii. Next base: position 131,722 of record LPNX010724046.1, read on the forward strand.
TTCACTCATCATGCCATATTGTTAAAATGAAAGCTAACTTCAGCTAGATTTCCATCATGGTGTAATGAGCTAACACATATAAGCTTTCCCTTATAGTGCCATGTTGTTAGAAGGAAAGATAACTACAGCTAGATTTGCATCATGGTGTAATGTATTTGATGACAATGTGGTTGTGTTAGATGAAAAACTACCTTACGAAAGCTAACACACATTATCTAGTACTCACCGTGCAACATTTTAAGAACGAAAGCTAACTCTAGCTAGATTTCCAACATGGTGCATTTTGATTGACGATAATGTGGTTGTGCTAAATGGAAAACTACATTATGAAAGTTAACACACATTAGATTTCACTCACCGTGTGACGATTTAAGGTTGAAAGCTAACTCTAGGTAGATTTCCATAACAGTGCAATGTGACAATGTGGTTGTGTTAGATGGAAAACTACCTTATGAAAACTAACACACATTAGCTTTCACTCATCGTGCCATGTTAACTGCAACTAGATTTTCATAATGGTGTAATGAGCTAACACACATAAGCTTTCGCTCATAGTGCCATGTTAGAAGGAAATCTAACTCTTGCTAGATTTCCATCATGGTGTAATGTATTTGATGATAATGTGGTAGTGTTAGATGGAAAACCACCTTATGAAAGCTAACACATATTAGTTTTTACTCATCGTGCAATGTTTTAAGAACGAAAGCCAACTCTAGCTAGATTTCCATCATGGTGCATTGTGATTGATGATAATGTGGCTGCATTATATGAAAAACTACACTAAGAAAGCTTAGATACATTAGATTTCACTCACTATGGAAGGATTTAAGGATGAAAGCTAACGTCAGCTATATTTCCAACACAACACAATGTGATTGATGACAATGTGATTGTGTCACATTGAAAACTACCTTATGAAATCTAACACACATTAGCTTTCACTCATCGTGCCAAGTTGTTAAAATGAAGCCAACTCTAACTAGATTTCCATCATGGTGTAATGAGCTAACACACATAAGATTTCTTTTATAGTGCCATGATGTTAGAAGGAAAGCTAACACCAGATAGATTTTCATCATGGTGTAATGTATTTGATGACAATGTGGCCATGTTAGATGGAAAAGTACCTTATGAAGGCTAATAGAGACTAGCTTTACTCACCATGTAATGCTTTAAGAACGAAAGCTAACTCCAACTAGATTTCCATCATGGTGCATCGTGATTGATGAAAATGTGGTTGTGCTAGATGCAAAAATACACTTTGAAAGCTTACACACATTAGATTTCACTCACCGTGCAACGATTTAAGGATGAAAGCTAACTCCAGCCATATTTTCAACATGGTGCAATGTGCTTGATGACAATGTGGTTGTGTTACATGGAAAACTACCTTATGAAAGCTAGCACACATTAGCTTTCACTCATCATTCCATCTTGTTAAAAGAAAATCTAAATCCAACTAGATTTTTGTCATGGTGTAATGAGATAACACACATAAGCTTTCCCTTATAGTGCCACGTTGTTAGAAGGAAAGCTAAATACAGCTAGATTTTCATCATGGTGTAATGTATTTGATAACAATGTGGCCATGTTAGATGAAAAACTACCTTATGAAAGCTAATAGACATTAGCTTTACTGATAGTGCAATGTTTTAAGAACGCAAGCTAACTATAACTAGATTTTTATCATGATGCATTGTGATTGATGACAATGTGGTTGTGATAGATGAAAAAATAAATTATCAAAGCTAACACACATTAGATTTCACTCATCGTGAAATTATTAAGGATGAAGGAAACTCCAGCTAGATTTCCATCATGGCGCAATGTGATAGATGACGATGTCGTTGTGTTAGATGAAAAACTATTTTATGAAAGGCAACACACATTAGCTTTCACTCATCGTCCCATGTTGTTAGAAGGAAAGTTAACTCTAGTTAAATTTGCATCATGGTGTAATGTATTTGATGACAATGTGGTTGTGTTATATGAAAAACTACCTTATGAAAGCTAACACAGATTAGCCATTACTCACCGACTCACTGTGCAACGTTTTAAGAATGAAAGCTAACTCTAGCTAGATTTCGAACATGGTGCATTTTGATTGATGACAACGTGGTTGTGCTAAATGGAAAAATACACTATGACAGCTTACACACATTAGATTTCACTCACTGTGCAACGATTTAAGGATGAAAGCTAACTCTAGCTAGATTTTTAACACAGTGCAATGTGATTGATGACAATGTGGTTGTGTTACATTGAAAACTACCTTATAAAATTTAACACACATTAGATTTCGCTCATCATGCCATGTTAAAAGGAAATCTAACTCCAGCTAGATTTTCATCATGGTGTAATGAGCTAACACACATAAGCTTTCCCTTATAATGCCATGTTGTTAGAAGGAAAACTAACTCTAACTAGATTTCCATAATGGTGTAATGTATTTGATAACAATGTGACTGTGCAAGATGAAAAACTACCTTATGAAAGCTAACATACATTAAATTTACAGACCGTGCAATGTTTTAAGAACAAAAGCTAACTCTAACTAGATTTTCATCATGATGCATTGTGATTGATGACAATGTGGTTGTGCTAGATGAAAAACTACATTATGAAAGCTAACACACATTATATTTTACTCATTGTGCAATGATTTAAGGACAAAATATAAGTCCAACTAGATTTCCATTACGATGCAATGTGATCGATGATGATGTGGTTGTGTTAGATGGAAAACTACCTTATGAAAGCTAACATACAATAGGTTTCACTCATCGTGCCATGTTGTTAGAAGGAAAGCTAACTCTAGCTAGATTTCCATCATGGTGTAATGAATTTGATGACAACGTGACTGTGTTGGATGGAAAACTACCTTATGAAAGATAACACAAATTAACCATTACTTATCGTGCAACGTTTTAAGAATGAAAGATAACTCTAGCTAGATTTCCAACATGGTGCATTTTGATTGATGACAACATGGTTGTGCTAAATGGAAAATTACACTATGAAAGCTTACACACATTAGATTTCACTCACCATGCAACAATTTAAGGATTAAAGCTAACTCTAGCTAGATTTTCAACACGATGCAATGTGATTGATGACAATGTGGTTGTGGTACATTGAAAACTACCTTATGAAAGCTAACACACATTAGCTTTCACTCATCGTGCCATGTTGTTAAAAGGAAATCTACCTCTGGCTAGATTTCTATCATGGTGTAATGAACTAATACACATAAGATTTCCTTTATAGTGCCATGTTGTTAGAAGGAAAGCTAACTCCAGCTAGATTTCCATCATGGTGTATTGTATTTGATGACAATGTGGCTGTGTTAGATGAAAAACCACCTTATGAAGGCTAACATACATTAGCTTTACCCACCCTGCAATCTTTTAAAAATGAAAGCTAACTCCAGCTAGATTTCCATCATGGTGCATTGTGATTGATGGCAATTTGGTTGTGCTAGATGGAAAAATATACTATGAAAGCTTACAAACATTAGGTTTCATTCATCGTGGAATGATTTAAGGATGAAAGCTAACTCCAGCTAGATTTCCAACACGGTGCAATGTGTTTGATGACAATGTGGTTGTGTTACATAGAAAACTACCTTATGAAAGCTAACACACATTAGCTTTCACTACGTGCCATGTTGTTAAAAGAAAAGCTAACTCCAACTAGATTTTCATCATGGTGTAATGAGCTAACACACATAAGCTTTCACTTGTAGTGCCATGTTGTTAGAAAGAAAACTAACTCCAACTAGATTTCTATAATGGTGTAATGTATTTGATAACAATGTGGCTGTGTTAGATGGAAAACTACATTATGAAATCTAACACACATTAGCTATTACTCAACTCACCTTGCAACATTATAAAAATGAAAGCTAACTCTAGCTAGATTTCCAACATAGTGCATTTTGATTGATGACAATGTGGTTGTGCTAAATGGAAAACTACATTATTAAAGCTAACACACATTAGGTTTCACTTATTGTGCAACAATTTAAGGTCGAAAGCTAACTCTAACTAAATTTCCATCACGGTGCAATGTGACAATGTAGTTGTGTTAGATAGAAAACTAATTCCAGCTATATTTTCATCATGGTGCAATGAACTAACATACATGAGCTTTCATTCATCGTGCCATGTTGTTAGGAGGAAAGATAACTTTAACTAGATTCCCATCATAATGTAATGTATTTGATGACAATGTGGTTGTGTTATATGGAAAACTATCTTATGAAAGCTAACTCCAACTAGATTTCCATCATGGTGCATTGTGATTGATGACAACTTGGTTCTTTTAGATGGAAACTACATTATGAAAGCTAACACATTAGATTTCACTCATCGTGGAATGATTTAAGGACTAAAGCTAACTTCAACTAGATTTTCATCATGGTGTTATGTATTTGATGACAATGTGACTTTTTTAGATAGAAAACTACTTTATGAATTCTAACACACATTAATTTTCACTCACCATGCAATGTTTTAAAAACAAACGCTAACTCCAGCTAGATTTCCATCTTGGTGCAATGAGCTAACACCCATTAGCTTTCACTCATCATATAATGCTTTAAGAACGAAAGCTATCACGTTTTTTAAAGAAAAGCTAGTTATAGCTAGATTTCCATCATTGTGTTATGTATTTGACAATGTGGTTGTTTTAGATAGAAAGATACCTCGTGAAAAATAACACACATTAAGTTTCACTCAACGTGCAATTTTTTAAGAACAAAAGCTAACTCCAGCTAGATTTCTATGATGGTGAAATGAACTAACACACATTAACTTTCACTCATCATGCCACGTTGTTAGAAGGAAAGATAACTCTAGCTAGATTTCTATCATGGTGTAATGTATTTGAGGACAATGTGGTTGTGTTAGATGGAAAACTAACTTATGACAACTAACACACATTAGCTTTTACTCACCGTGCAATGTCTTAACAATGAAAGCTAACTCCAACTAGATTTCCATCACGGTGAATTGTGATTGATAACAATGTGGTTGTGCTAGATGAAAAAATACATTATAAAAGCTAACACACATTAGATTTCACTCACCGTGCAACGATTTAAGGATGAAATCTAACTCCAACAAGATCTCCATTGCGGTGCAATGTGATTGATGACAATGTGGTTGTAATAGATGAAAAACTACCTTATGAAAGCTAACACACATTAGTTTTTTCTCATTGTGCCATGTTAAAATGAAAGCTATCTCCAGGTAGATTTCCATCATGGTGTGATATATTTGATAACAATGTGACTATTTTAGATAGAAAGCTATCTTATGAAAACTAACACAAATTAGCTTTCACTCATCGTGCAATGTTTTAAGAACGAAAGCTAACTCCAACTATATTTTCATCATGGTGCAATGTGATTGATGACAATGTGGTTGTGTTAGACTTAAAACTGCATTATGAAAACTAACACACATTGCCTTTCACTCACGGTGCAATGCTTTAAGAACAAAAGCTAACTGTAACTAGGTTTCCATCATGGTGCAATGTGATTGATGACAATGTGGTTGTGTCGGATGAAAAACTACCTTATGAAAAGTAACACACTTTAGCTTTCACTAATCGTGCAATGTTTTAAGAACGAAAACTAATTCCAGCTAGATTTTCATAGTGATGCAATGTGATTGATGACAATGTAGTTGTGTTAGATGAAAAACTTCTTTATGAAAGCTATCGCACGTTAGGTTTCACTCACCATGCCATGTTGTTAGAAGGAAGCTAACTCCATTAGATTTGCATTATGGTGTAATGTATTTGATGACAATGTGTTTGTGTTAGATGGAAAACTACCTTATGAAAAGTAACACAGATTAGCTTTTAGTCACCATGCAATGATTCATGAATGAAAGCTAACTCCAACTAGATTTTCATCATGGTTTAATGTGATTGATGACAATGTGGTTTTGTTAGATGAAAAACTACCTAATGAAAACTAACACACATTAACTTTCATTCTTCGTGCAACGTTTTAAGAATGGAAGCTAACTCTAGCTAGTTTTCCAACACATTCATACACATATATCAATAATATAAGTTCCATGTCGAAAGTCAAATAAGAATTTGGTGGTTTTATCTGAGTTGATATCTATCATTTTCTAATACTTCTTGGATCTCTTATTGTTATCTCTTCATATATATTTTATGTAATTTATATCTAAATTCCCTTTTGCTAGCGCGCACAAGATGTAGGGGAACATTGTTTCATGGAATACAAAAGGGCTACCTTATTGTTTTGAATTATTGCAACTATATTATTTTTTTGAAAATACACTTCATATGGTTTAACCTTAATTACAAACTACAATTCAAATGTGTTACAGAAATTGGGAGGAGTTACAATGGAAACTATAATTTTGACAAGAGGGGACTAGGTTGACCTCCTAATTAATGGTCAAGTTATTGGACTAGGAAGGGTTGAATATACAGAGACTACAACTCATTATGGTGGAGAAAGGCTTAATGTAGGATATGCCATGGTTTTGATAATTGATGTCATTGAACCACATTTGATTGTGGAAGATGTTGATGAAGGGGACTTTCATCCATGGAATATCATAGATTTGAGGCATAACAAAGGAAAATAAAAATCTTGAAGCACATGTTAAGTGTTCTTGATAGTACATTGCTTGTTTTTTTTGAGCAAATACTAAGTTTGTTTAATTTGCTGTATAGGTGCAAATGTCTTTTCTACATTTTCTATTGGAGACAAGGTAGATCTTTTGCAATGTGGTGTGAAGGTGGGTGAATGCTCCATATTCAATACAAAGATTGGTAATAAGGTGCATGGAAGGATGGTAAATAAAGGATCCATAGTGGTTAACATTGAGGAGGTGTTTAAAAATTATGCTTTTTTGCCACATCTAACAGATTTGGGAATACATTAGGGGGTGCAATGGGATCTTATGAGATTTAGCCAGAATCAGATTTGGAACCTCATTGTCATGATCATCTAGTAAATACTCCCCAATATAGGCTTACATTCACATGTACAAAGGTTTCTCTTACACATGAATGCACGGGAACAAGCATGTGCATTGCCAAAGTGATCATAGTTGTTGGAGTAGGGTCCCACAGCTACAGGAAAAGCTATTGTTTTAGAACGAGTAAGTCAAAGGTAACAGTACCTGAGCGGCCGAGAGGAGAAAGATCAACCACTGCACTTAAGGCAGCAGCAAAGATAGGAGGGCTCATCCACCCTCATAAAGGAAAAGGAGCATCGAGGCCGATGTATTGAAGAAAAAGGACAGAAAAGGAAGCAGCGCCAGTACCCACGGTCAGTGCCGAGAAGCATGGAAGACTGCAGGAAGTTGTGGTGTGACGGAAAGTGGTAATTCGAGTACAGATAGACCGACTGTCACAGTTAGGGTTTTTGGGTTACTGTTGGGAGAGGCCCATAGTATTGTAATGGCGAGACCTTCGGGCAGCCTATAAAGGGATGTATTTTGTATTGTAAAAGGTTAGCTATTTATTCAGTTAGCTCATTAGCTATTCAGATAGTCGATGATCTGTTAACTCATAGATATTTGTATTATAGAAGAGCCGAGCTCTGGTTCTGTTATTCAGTCTGTAATATCTTACTGTAACCAGTAGCTGACTCCTAGAGTATGTATGTAACAATCCACATGGATTGAGAGAGAGAGAGAGAGAGAGGAAGAGTATATTGTAAGAGAAGCAATATAAGAAGAGAGAAGAGATCTAAGAGAGAAGGGCTCCTGGCGGTGTGCGTGGAGTTACCCAGAAGATATCAGCTGATATGAGGTTGCAGTGGAACTGTGTTTACTCTCCCAAGTTATAATATATAAACCAGTTCCCATGGACATAGCTTCTACCCTGGAAGTGAACCACGTAAAATCAGTGTGTTATATGATTATTTCATGTGATTGTGCTTTACTTAGTTGCTATCTGTTATCTGTTACATGAATGACGTATATCAGTTAGTAAATGTCTGTATGTTCTCATTCAGTTACAACATTATAGAAAGTTAAAGGTGAGTTTAAATGTAACAAGTGTCTACCTATGAATCCATCAGTGCTTGTTTCACACAGTAATAGTCACTCTGTTAAGTGATTCCAGTATACTTATTCAGTAAGTTAAGTATAGCGATGTGAGTGTGTTGAACCATGAAGTTTGTGTAAGGTTGTTTAACACCCTGTTGGAGGTTAGCCAAGTTATTCCCCCCAGTGAGAAACCCTTTGGACCTTGAGAGTCGCTTTGGGCCATACTATAGGAGATATCACATTGACAGAAGGTGATATTGCACCAGCAGAGGAGCTGTGGTGTGAGATATCGCAGATAGTGAGAACTGCGGAAGGGAGAGTTTTCACATCGTCCTAGTCGCTGCGATGCGATAGGAGTCCTCCCCCTGTCAGAGTCCGTGAGGAAGGGAGAACTACAACTCACAGGAAGATCTCACTGGCTAAGAAGAGCCGTGAGACACCAGGATGCTACAGAACCTGGTTAAGGACACTTGAGTCTTTAGCCAACCCATCTAAGATCACTTCGGGTGAGACTTCAGGCTGCTCTACGGTCTATTGCCAAAAGGGCCAGTGAGTTAGGGTTGTTGTTGGTACATTATAAGTAAACCTGGGTCTGCCCATAGTAACCAAAAATAGTTAATGTCTGTGAGGATGACATGGTTGAGGGTGAAATGTTAGGTGAAAAGGAATTCAGTGTTTTTGTGGAATACATAGATAGAAATTGTGAAAGATGTAGGATTGGGGATAAGTCTATACATTGTTTGGTTAGATGACCAATAAATAAGTTGATGGACACTGAAGGTGAGATTTTAAGGGTGAATGAAAAGTTCAAGGAGGAACCCAAGGAAATGGTGGTATGGGATATTATAGAGGACACAAGTCCCTTAAATAGATGGGATGGTGATCTTTATAAGGAAAAATATCTAGACTCAATTGCTATGCACATAACGATGCCATATAAAAGGAATAAACGAGTTGTGGCTAAAAAAAAAGTTGGAAACTTTAAAATACAGAGAGATGAAGAGAAAGAAATATGACTTTTGCAGTGGATGAATGTTGCAAACAATATTGTCTTCAACATGTGGATAGGAAAGCCATTGCAGCTGCTAGAGGGGGTATGAAACTATTAAATAAAAATGGCATTAGGGAATTTGTCTTGAATTCACTCATTTCCAACACAATCATGTCAAAGAGCCATGGCGATGGCCTACCACCTACTGTTAGGAAAGTAAAGGACATGAGGTTTAATGGAGATATTATTTGTAAGAAAGCATGGTACAAGATACATAATATTCCTCAAAGCACCTTCTATACTTACCGATATAATTTCCAACAAGGATATGTCAAAGGAATTCATGGTAACACCAAGAAATGAAAAGCACGTGCACATACTATGGTAGCCATAGAAATATTGTACAAAATTGTAATGGATGACTCATATTTTTCTCCGAACCAAACACGACAAGTTGAAGAAGATGGAACATCTGCTTCTTTAAGATTGCTTCCATCAACATACACCCAAAGTTCTTTGTTAAAAGATATCAATGAGGATCTTCAAGAGCTCAATTTTCCATCAATATCACAACGAACAATGAGCAAGATTTGGAATATTCATTTTACATATGTGGCATTCTCAAAGAACACTAACTGCAATAAATGTAGTGAATGTATCATGTTGAAAGAACAAATGAAGACATCGACTACAAAAGAGTTGGAAGAAAAGGCACGAGTTAGACTGAAGAAACATAACAAGATTGTTATGTGTGAAAGATATTGCTACTATGCCCAAATAATTATGTTAGAATAGTATTCAAAGGAATACTTGAGCATTATCCATGATAAAATGGACAAAACAAAGAATTCAATCCCAATATTACATGTCAAATCAAAATCTGTTGCAAGAACAAACTTGGTTTTTTTGTTGACAGGTATGCTAACTGTAGCTAGGGTTTTCACCCTAGCTTGTGCTAATGAGCACCTACTAAGGAATATGGAATCCTTAGTAGCAGTTCAATGATGTAAACAAAAATAAACTAAAACAAAGACTAAGCTAAAGCAGTAAAAAGTAAATGAAATGAAGTAAAAACAGTAAAGGAATGTATA
>LPNX010724046.1:153805-261226 GCA_001517045.1 Pseudotsuga menziesii
AACACATGGGCATAACATAAGAGGTTTTGGTCATTTCTCCCTACCATTTGTACACATGGGATCACAATTTACCATTACATCTCTTGCGAAGTGCTTGAGGGACCTTGAAGACCCACACCTTGATAGATATGGTGATTTTCTTTATGAGAGTGGAAGTTCAAGAAACCCAATTTCAAATGCATTACTTCAAAACTCTATTTACTCAAAATGTAGAGTGCACAAGGATGCTTTCCTATCTTTAAATGGAATCTCAAAAAATCAAAATCTTGATTTTAAACCACTTCCTCCACATTTTTTGTTACAGTTAGACAATGCATCTAGTGATAATAAGAATCGTTATGTTTTCATGTTTCTATCACTATTAATTGCACTTCGTGTCTTCATCACTATTGAGGTTGGGTTATTTCTTATGGGGCACACCGATGAAGACATAGATGGAACCTACAGAAGAATGTCTTCCAACTTGAAAATTAAAGATATATATTCTTTAACTGAGATGATGGATACATATAGCACAATAAAATAAAAACGGGTGTTTCCACCTAAACTTATTGACAAAGTGTATGACTTCAAAAGTTTTCTTAATGGGTACATCAAGGAGGGGGAAATGCACTAGTTGGAAATCTTAATGTCTAGTACTTCCAATTTCTTGTACTCAATGATGTTCCAGTTATGAGGTATAAAGAATCCATCAGAGACATTGAGTCGTCAGAACCAGTTTTGTTGTGGAATATAGATGATGAAGGTCAACCTATATTGCCCAGAGGGAATCCATCTTTCTTATGTCCCCAAAGGAAATGATGTTTATTTAAAAGAGCTAAAGGAAGGAATAACATCATACATAAAAATGTGGAAAGAGACTAGTGGAAATGAGAAATCACCAATTGTTATAGAGGAATGGAATAAAAAACTAGAGTATTGGAAAAGAGTTCTTGATGCATTAGATGGAATCTACAATGACCATACACCCTTGGATGAAAAATAGAATAAAAATGGGTGTTTCCACCTAAACTTATTGACAAAGTATATGACTTCAAAATTTTTCTTAATGGGTACATCAAGGAGGGGGAAAATGCACTAGTTGGACATGTTAATGTCCATTACTTCCAATTTCTTGTACTCAATGATGTTCCAGTTATGAGGTATAAGGAATCCATCAGAGACATTGAGTGGTCAGAACCAGTTGAGTTGTGGAATATAGATGATGAAGGTCAACCTATATTTCCCAGAGGGAAGCCATCTTTCTTACGTCCCCAAAGACAATGATGTTTATTTAAAAGAGCTAAAGGAAGGAATAACATCATGCATAAAAATGTGGAAAGAGACTATTGGCAGTGAGAATTCACCAATTGTTACAGAGGAATGGAATAAAAAACTAGAGTATTGGAAAAGAGTTCTTGATGCATTAGATGGAATCTACAATGACCATACACCCCTGGATGAAAGTGATTCTTCTTTAGATGATTTTTGGCCCAAGATGAGGCAAAATGTTAACATTGATGGTAATGCACTCCATGCAATATCAAGTATTATGGATGAGGATTTTGATAATGTGACAAATGAAATAGTATATGTTGGACCCAAGTGCAACAAGCCAAAGCCAAAACTCAATCCTAGAATTGATGTTGAGAAAGGAAAGATGTTGCTTGTTAGATCAGGAAATGAGGATGAAGGATAGATGATTTGGATGGCAAGAGCCACCTCAAATACCTTCCAGGATGATGATAGCGAGACCCTACATGTAAATATTGATTGGTGGTAGCCTAGCTCAAGGAAATACAAGGAAAAGTTTTTAGAACAATATTGGGTACCAAATCCTGATGACACAGAACTTGGATCTATTCCAAGTAATAACATAGTTTTCGCATGGATCCCAAAGAACGAAGATTGCAGGAAGACCAAGATAAATAAATGTGGTGTACAAGCTGTACTTGATCTGCTTGTGCAGATATAAGGATATTAGGTGGAGATGATTCATGAATGTAATTTTTCTTTTCAAATGAATTTTAGTATACATGAAGAAACATTTTTCAATGTTTGTAGTATAATAAATACTCTTCAATCTACTTTTTGAGGAATTTAATATTATTTACTACATATTTGAAAATTTCACTTCAAGTTCAATGTTAATTCATGTGATGATACTTTATGCGAATTAGATAACACCATTCAAATTTTAACCTTTCAATTTGTCTTTTAGATAAACATAACATCTCACTATATCAACTGTGCATTATTATATTCATTAATGCATGTACAAAACCCTTACCTTATTTATTATTAGCTTTTGTTCACTCTCTTCAATACCACTTTGAGCTTTTCATTTTGTTCCCTTGATGATTGGTGGAGTGTCCACTTGAAATGTAGGGATGTTTCAATACACACAATTTAATTCCATAAACTCTCTTTTTCATTATGATTAACTGTGGAAATCTTCATCCTCAACTTGTACTTGATCTGCTTGATAAAATATAAAGAGATTAGGTGGAGATGATTCATGAATGTAATTTTGTTTTTGAATGACTAATTAATATACATGAAGAAAAAGTTGTCAATGTTTGTAGTATATCAAATATTCTCTTCAAGCTACCTTTTGAGGAATTTTATATTATTTGCTACATATATGAAAATTTGGGTTCAACTTCAATGTTAATTCATGTGATGATACTTTATGCAAATGCACCTTAAAAAATATTATAGACTTGCTTTGTGAATAAATGTAAGGCACTTGCAATAAGGTTTGAAGTGAGTTTTCTCTATTATTCGTTATTATAGTTGATATAAATTTAATTGTACTACTATGTTGCATTCAAATTCATAATTATATTTTCTAGTGTAGACTTTAAAGTGGTGCCAACTTTGTACTGGTATATTAACTTATACTCAATAAATACAGTACTAAGATTTCGAGTGTGCAGATTTTAATAGTTTGAGTCATTATGATTGATTTTTTGGATTAAACTGTGTGAACATTTTTCAGACAAACGTTTGAGTGGATGATCCACCTATGCATGTTACAAGAACCATGAAAAACTCATTGTGGACCGAAAATATTTCACATAACTTAATCCAAAAAATCAATCATTAGGTAGTAACATCATGTTATCTTTATTTCATGTTAGACATATTCATCAAATACAATGCATCATAAAGACAATTTAATCCATGTGAGATTTAGTGGCTGATCGTAATGCACTGCATGTAATATAAGTATTATGGATGGAGATTTTGATAATGTGATGGATGAACTGATATATGTTGGACCCAAGTGCAACAAGCTAAAGCCAAAATTCAATCCTATGATTGAAGTTGAGAAATGAAAGATGTTGCTAGTTAGATCATGAACTGAGGATGAAGGAGAGATGATTTGGATGGCAAAAACCACCTCATATATCTTCCAGATTGATGAAAGTGAGATTATTCATGTAAAGGTTAATTGATGGAAGCCTAGTTTAGGGAAATACAAAGGGAAATTTTAGAACAATATTGGGTACCAAACCTTGATGACACAGGACTTGGATCTATTCCATTTAATACCATAATTTGGGCATGGTTGGAAAAGAAAGAAGATTGCAGGAAGACCATGATAAATAAATGTGGTGTACAAGTTGTAATTGATTTGCTTGACTGAATATAAGGAGATTAGATGGAGATGATTCATGAATGTAATTTTCTCTTTGAACGAGTTACTAATATACAAGAAGAAACACTTTTCAATGTTTGTTGTATATCAAATATTCTCTTCAAGCCTTTTTTTGAGGACTTTTATATTATTTACTTATATGAAATTTTTGGTTCAACTTCTACGTTAATTGATGTGATGGTACTTTATGTGAATTAGATAACATCATTCAATTTTTAACTTTTCAATTTGTTTTTTACATAAACTCAACATGTCAATATATCAAATGTGCATAATCATATTCAATAATGAACCTTAAAACATCTTCTAGACTTCCTCTGTGAATAAATGTAAGGCACTTGCAATAAGGTTTGAAGTGACTTTTCCCTATTATTTGTTATTATAATTGATATAAATTTAATTGTTCTACTATGTTCCATTCTAATTAATATTATATTTTCTTCTGTAGACCTTAAAGTGGCACGAACTTTGTACTAGTGAAATATCTTATACTCAACAAAGACAAAGTAGTAACATTTTCAGAGTGTAGGCTTTCACAGTTTGTCATTATTGTGAATGATTTTTTGGATTAAGTTGTCAGTGAGTTTTTCAAACCAACATTTCAAGTGGGCACTCCACGCATGATCGTCGGGGAACAATGTAAAATTCATTATAGTTTGAAAAGATTTCACATAGCTTAATCCTAAAAATATATAGCCAAGTATTAACATTTAATGTCAATACTACATAAGTTAATAATAGTGACAACACAATATTAATATGTTGTTAAATAACTTTATATTATGTAAACAAATTTCTTAAACAAATTATTAATAATTCACTAGTCAAATATTGGTGACTTTTGTTTTAATAAGTAAATATAAATATTAATGATAGTCAAACTATATCATTAAATACATTTATAGGTAAAATTTCTCACATAAATCTGTTATTCATAAAATCAACATTCATTAACTTAGTTTTTATTACACCACCACCACCACCAACAATAATAATAAATTGTGTCAATTATAATTCATAAATTGTTTTAATCATTACTAAGATAAAACCTATTTGACTCTAAGTCATAAAATATTTTTTCTTGTCCACTATCAAGTGGTGCCAACTTCCAAAAATAAAACATCATACTCAAAAAAGACTTAGACTTACAATGGTAACTCAACCTACACACATTAGTTAACATAATTTTAATTAAATGAAATTCCAAGTTGATAATAGCAACAAACATTGATTATTAATGTCATTAAATAACTTTAATAACAATATGTAAAAATCTCTTCTACAATCTATTTTTCGTGATATAATCATTGATCAACTTAACTTTTATTAGAAAATATAAATAATAGTAATATAAATAAATTATATTTCTATTCTAACGTATAATTGATTTTGATCATTAAAATAATATACTTAGCATAGTAACACTTAATGTATAATAGTTTTTCTTGTGACTTGTAAAATGTTGCTAACCTTATAATATATTACAACATGATACTCAACACATACAATATTACTTGCTATGTCGAGAATTAAAATTTTCATAGTAACAAACACATTTGTATTGTGTCATTAAATAGTTTTTAAATGGGTCATTCTAAAATTGTGCCAACCTTCTACTAGTATAGGAACTCAACACCAACAATGTACTAGTTACCATATCAAATTATAATTCAATTGCTTAATCATAGTAACATATACAATATTAATGTCATTACATAAACTTAATCAACTTACCATTTAATACAAACTATAGATAATATTAGTAGAAATTATGTAAGGAAACACAGTAAGAATTTCATCATTTTGAAAGAATCAAAGTCTAAGATTTTAATCATTTTGATTTTTCACAGAGAATTAGAAAAGTGTAATCTAGGTGTTAACACAGTCCCTCTTCCCTCATGTTGTAAAGGTTGCTAGCTCAATGGAAGAGCTCCTGCATTGCAAATAGGGCGATGGTGGTTCGATTCCTCCATGCCTTAACATCAATTAATAGATGATATAAAATCTTAATGATAATATAAATATTGTAAGATATCTATATTTTCAATTAAACACATTATTCAAATACTTCATAAATAAATAATGAACACTTGCAATAATTAGTTTAGTTGGTTTTCCCCCTTTCCTCTTGTATATGAAAAAATCAAAATGTACTGCACTAATGCTATTCTAGTTCATAATTGATTTTGATTGTTAAAATAATTAATATTAATAAATAAGGGAAGCTTTACTAACATCAATATCATTAAATAAATTTCTAGGTAAGAAATTTCTCATGTTAATCTATTATTCATAAAGTAAATATTCATCAACTTAGTTCTTAATACACTACCACTACCAACAGCAACAATAATAAATTATGTTGTTATTTTAATTTAGAATTTATTTTAATCATTACAAGGGTAAAACTTAGACTTTAAAGTCATAAAATATTTTCTTGTTTTGATTATAAATGGTGCCAACTTCCAAAAATAAAACAATATACTCAACAGAAACAAAACTAATTACTATGACAATATTTATAATTGTTGTAGTAACAAATACAATGCTACTTTTATGTCATAAAATAATTTAATCAACTTAACATTTAATACAAACTAGAAATAATATTAATAGAAACTATGTAGGGATTCAACGGCTATGAGTTTCCTCATTTCAAAAGAACTCAATCTAGCGGAAGTTCTAAATTCTAGATCCAATAAATAATTACAAATTTAATGAAATATGTGTTAGAAGGAATAATTTCGTGCGGCCGAAATGATCTACCATAGAAATCTGTCAACATGGTAGCGGATTGAGACAACTTGAGAGAACCTAAGCCCTTCCAACATGACAAATAAATCACAGAAGCAGCAACACCTTCATCAATGACAGTGCATTTGGCGATCTTATTAAGACACTCTACATGAATCAAAAGAGACACTTAGTAAGGCAAGCGAGGCTGTACTCCCATGGTTTCAAATTTGATAATGGAAGAAGAGATATCGTCACTAACCCCAAGAGCGGACAACAAAACCATCCTCGGCGGAGGACAAGTCTGAAGCACTTCAAGTGCGGACATCGCACAAGGAGTCTAGACCAAATCCTCGACAACTGAATAGTTATAGGCAGCTTGGGAATTAGGATTGTGCCCTGAACGCTTTAGGAATCCCTTAGGAATGTGAGGTGGAGCTTCAAGTTTATCCGTAGGTTTTTTGATATGCAAGGGGTTCTCGGGTGGAGAGGGTTCTTTCCTAAGGTCTGGTTGTAACGAACCATAATCTTTTGTATGAGTCACAAACTTAGCAGCACTCACCATATTGATGCATCCATGAGCACTATTGGCTTCGGTGGATTTTGATTTCCCCTCAATGCACAATTAGGATCAATGTTCATCGAGTTCATATTTTGATTGTTGGGTAAAGGATTTGCTAACACAGCTAGGCACTGTGCTATGAACCTAGAGGCATATTTCATACAAGGGCACAAGTAAGTGACATGGTCGTCCTTACACAACTTACAAGGAAACTTCAACTTACGTTTAGTCTGATTGTCCCCCCTAGCATTACGAACATTATTGTTATTATTATTATCATTTTCGTTCTTACTCCCACCCTTACGGTTATTTTTCCCTTTTTTATTATTCCTTCCAAGCTGCTGGTTTCCCTTTGGGTCCGACGATTGCATGAAAAGTACACTTGCTGATTGGGTAGGTTGAGATGAAGTTGTGGATTGTCCCGACGTGGACTGGTTAATAGACAATGGGCTCACTTGTTTCACGACTGAATCTGCAGGTTTGGTACTTGTAGAGCCCATAATGCCAGCAGCATGTGATTTAGGCTTGGTCTTGGGATCAAAACTAGATCACGAAGCATTAGGTATAATATCATACAAAAGTCTAGATTGAGCATAGATCAAATCCAAATCTTATGGCCTAAAGATTGCTTGTTCCTTGTTTTGAACTCCAGATGTAGAAACATCCTTTGCGATGTAAGGTAACAACAATTTGAGGAACCATTCAAGGAGAAATTCCAGTGGTATAAAGGATTTAATCAACCGCTTCCATCTACGCCACTCTTGAATGTGATCCAAAATGTGTGTGGATTTATCTTGCCAGAAGGTCAACAAGAATTTGGTACCAACGTCATAACATATAAGTAGCTAAACATGGTTGAGGAAATTTATGGCAAGGTCATCAAATAAAGCATATGCTCCTCTCAGTAACTCTATAAACCATTTCGCCACAAACCCCGTGAGGGTGCATTGAAATAGCCTCAAACGGATTTAATCATCATGTAAGAAATTGGAAGAGCACCAAAGGTGAAAAGTGGTGACATGCTCACTAGGAGCTTCTCTAGCCTTACCCTCAAACTTGGCAATGTCTGAAGGAAGCTTGTTAGGGACAACCGGCCAGGCTGAGTCATGAGATACCAGATCATTCATCAGACTCAACAAGTCAGGTAAGTTTAATGTCATGAGGAAAGGGAGCCTAGGTTGAGCCGGTCTATGCCACACTCCTTGATAGTTCTGGTTCATGTAAGGTTGATTGCTATAAATACCATGGTCTTGGCCATAATAAACTCCTCCCATTTGACCCATATAGGGTTGCATGGGAGCATTGTGATGTGGGGTACCTTGATTATGCGGTGCTACAAAGCCAGAATTGGAAGAGTAAGCAGGTTTTTGATACCCTTACCCATAGGGTTGATAGTTCTATCCATACTACGATCCATAAGACTATCCATGAGCAGCTCCATAAATTGTTCCATGGGATGTCCCATGAGAAGGTCCATATTCATGGATATGGGGAGCTCCATGAGATGGAACATGAGATGATCTAAAAATAGGGATATGACCTCCCAACACAATAGGAGGTGCTTCACTCTAAGATACTACCATGCGAGCAGTCGCAGCATGAACATGACTAGTAGAAATATTTCGGCCTAAAGGACCATGTGAATTAGGGGGAGGAAGGGTTTTCAAAAACACATTTGAAGGAGTATGGTTCAAGGATGAAGGGAAATGTGAAGGAAAGTAAGTGGCGTTCCCAATTTTCATTCGTCTCGGTTCTAGTATCTGCATAGGATTACTAACACTAGGTCTAGGACGAACATGTGAGGATGCTTCCACCCTAGGGATGGAAGGCGTAATGTGACTGGTGCTCCGAAATCCCTCCACATGGAAAGGAATAGGAGTGCCCCCAGGCGTAGTGCTAGGATCAATTTTTGATTTGACATGATGTGCCAGATCGGGTGCTGTGATATCAGGCATGACATAACGAACATGACTAGTGCTCGTGGGTTCATAATGAGTCTTCTCGCCTAGAAACCAATACCAACGACCTGTGAATGAGGGATCATAACCAAATAGTGATGGTTGTTCATGTGAGGATCATATGTGCTAGTAGGATCTTCCTCCCCAACCTCATGAGGTGGAGAGGACATCTCTGGAATCTCATTCTCATGATCTCCCATGGTGTGTGAATCAAAGTGAGAAGTAGTCTTCCTGGACTGTCTAGTTTCCTTTCCCAAAGGAGGAGGAGACGTGGAAGGTGGAAGTCCTGCTAAACGATGAAAATGGCGAGGTGTCACACTCGAATCCACAATGACTCAAAAAATAAAAGACTTAATATAATTACGCAAACCTTAGGCAAACTAGCATGCACAGAGCATACACCTATAAAATGTAAAGCCAAATCGCAAGCAAACAAGGGTAGGATATGTGAGCTCTCGAATGAAGCAGGTATGTCTCTCCTAGGAGAGGCTTGAGACTCCCATACCCAACAAGCAGAGGTTCGTAACCAATTATAGTGGACCTCAGCTTCAACGCATATAGCAACTGTGCTATCCGACCCCTACCTGGCCATGACACCTATAGAATAACCTCTACAAAGTACCCCCTTGATAACCTAAGTAATGAAACTAAGGTGACCTCAATATAATAAATTCTAAGGAGGATAGTCGTAGGTGGGATTGACCATATGGGAAGGTTAGCAAATCCTGAAACTCTCGAAATATCCCTAAGATATGAATACAATCTTGGAAATATCTCCGGTGCTACTCAGTTACAACCAGGGGTCATCCTAATCATAACCGCTCACACTGCCTCATGCTTAACTCCCTTGTAAGAGGAGGATCCTGATAACACTAATTATATAAAGGATTTCACACTCTCACCTAGACAGACACCTAAATATTTTGTTTAATGGTCTTGGAGAATTAACTTACGATGAACTATTCTAAGACCCTAAAACCTAGTCTTGTTGGTGCACCCTAAAAAGAAAAGAGTGTAATTCATTTTATTATGCGTTGATTTTAATTGGGTTATTACTCAAAGGGAAAATGGTCATGCAGCTAATGATGTTATGACGCAAAAATAAGTAAAATGCACACCTAACAATAAATGAAAATGCACTGTGTCAAATGAAGAATAAGGTATGCTACTACGTGAAGTACAAATTTTTTCCTTCAAATGAATATGAAATCATTCCTATATGAAAATCTAACTAATATTCTCCAAGCAAACCTAATGTAAAATGCAAACAATGCATAATGATGCACAAAGAAAATGTTTTTGTATTTTTGAATTAAATGAGATAAAAAAGCAAAAGTATAACTCTACAACCCTTAAACTTTGCAAGCACTAACAGACAGCCATCAAGCAAAGAACCAAGGTAAAAGAGACCCAATGCACTAATCCCAAAACAAAAAATAGAAAAGGAAATGGAAAGAGTATTTTTAAAAATTTAAACTAACAAGGTGTCTTTGGTCAGAAAGAGTTATGTATACAGACTCCATAAGCATCCAAGAATACTTAGAAATCATCCAAACTCACCCAGCAACACTTAATTTTCCTAAAAAGGATAAAATATCAGGGTATACACGACTATTCTCATTAAATCTGCGTACATATGCGACTACTCAGATAAAATCCATGTGTACACGTGACTGTGAAATAAAAACCCACGTATAGGAAGAAAAAGAGATAACAAGAAGGAAAATAGACAAGATGAGACAAACTTTACTCTTGTAAGAAACTACTGGGAAAACATGCCCCCAGACCCAACTCAGAAATTGAGAAATCAGAGCAATTCGAGCACATTGAATGCCGAAAAAAACCACCAAGGAAATGACTAGGAACCTCCCCAGTATGGTCGCTAATTCTATTACGGAGAAAAATTCCTATGGATTAGGGTGTACCACAACAGACAGAGAAACCGCAGAAGTCAATCCCTTCTCATTATGAAAGAGAAATCAAACATCTAACACTAAAGGATCTCGAAACATACCTTATTCCGGACGGTTGATGTAGATCCCCGTTAAGCTTTTTACAATCCTGCTTGTGTTAGCAATTTTCTCTCTCAACAACAACAAACAAGATAAGCATGCTATATAATGGTGTTATACCCACTCTAGCATATATAATCAATAATGTATAAGCAATTAAAAGTATTTATGGATTCAATATTCATTTAAATGCACATAATTGGACAGGAAAATATATTTCTATTAATATAAATCAGAGATTACATGAGTGACAACCTCTGTCGGCACATCTGTGAACCAAAGAAACTGAGTCCTCCACCTGGGCCTCCGCCACCTAAATCCTCCATCTCTCTATAGCAATCTCACAAGCAAAGACAATATTGGGAAGAACACAAAGTTCTCCAAGGGACAAAGGAATGCAGACTCAAGTATAAGCAAGCTATGACAACAATGGACTATAGTTTTCTTGCTCTTCAATTCCTCTCTTTTCAATGTATCCAAAGGGTTCCTTATATAGTGATTCAATGGGGTAATGGAAGGTCAAACTTGAGAGATCTCAAGGCATATGGAAGGTCAAGAGACAAGTGACTCGGATCCACATCAAGGAAAACTCCAAAACATTCAGCCTTTTGTACACATCCCGATGTACGCAGGTTTAGGGGTAATATCCATGTATATACACGAGAAAAGGTTTAAAAGTCGCGTACAGTAAATAATGAGTGTTTTTAGGGATGATCTTGGAAAGATCAAAGGTACAAAAATAGTCCATGGGGTCCAAAGAGTCTGCAGAGGGACAGGGAAGGCCATAAAAGTGTGATCAACCATGTGTGATAAAATCAGCTATAACAATTTTGACCCTATATTATGGATGTATATTTCCAATAAAACTTTACTATAAGCCTATACATTTGTGATTTTAGAGTTCATACACTAACTAATCACCAAACAGTGAACCATTCCCATACTATACTTTGGTTTTGTACAAAAGTACATTTTGGTCATATAATAAACACACCAAAGTGATAAAATTGAATATAAAGGAGTTATGAATCCAAGAGAGGAGAAGAAAGGAGCCTAAAGAGGCTGAGATAAAAATAAGAATATTTTAGTGTTTCCCATATTTAATTATGAATTATTCAACCCTTAGCTATGTCAATTAATTTTGACCATTTTTTGGAATTAGGTTTCCAAGTAATGATAATGGGATTATTGAGAAGGAAGACGGTGCTAATGCAAGCAAGAAACAAATTTCCTCAAATTTTGTGGCACAAAGGAATTCATCCATAGTTCATTAATTATTTATTCACTTTCTCATGCTAACCATACTATGTTGTTCCCGTGTAATTATCCTTTTAGCACTACTACCATACATATGTGAAAACCACATCCAATATTAGCCATGATATACAGAGAAGTGATAATCCAATGCTAATATTTCTAAATCCATAGTTCCTAGCAAAATATATTCCCTTGCTTGCATTAGATAGAGGGAATTCCATGAGGGACTACATTACATATAAGGAAACTCCTTCCTTGGTGTTATGTAGTTTTTTGTAACAACGGCTAGTAGAAATCCTAATCTAAGAGTTGTGACTTAGACAATCGTTAAATGATGTTAAATAAACCAAGTAACAATGAATTACTGAAAATATAAGCCAATCTAGTGAATCAAATCACCAAATACTGTTAAAAAGATGAACCATGCAAAATTGGTTGATTTACATTAGTATGCCCCAATGGATGCAGAGAAATAATAAATTTACACCTTGGAGAAGTTGATGGAGAGCAGATGGTCTCATGTGTTTCTCTGTTGGGAGTGTCCTTTTTGTCCTCGATTTTTCTTGACTCCTTTCCTTGTTTTATGAAGGTTAGTTGAGTGAGATACTCTGCTCTGGATTCCTCTTCTTTCTCCTTCATTGATTCGCTTTTAAATTGATAGAGTTAGGGATCAATGGATCCATCATACATTTTATATGCCCATGTTCTACTATAGCTTGGGTGATATGTATTAGTGTCAAGGATGAAAAGTAACATCCCACTCTTCCAATGATGTGGAGTTTTCTTGAAACTAGTCACTTTGTGTTGCTAGGAAGGTATATGAATACAATCTCTTGCAAAAAAATGAAAATCCACTCAATGGAACCCAAGATAATCACTTTCTGCAATGTGTAGAATTCACGACTGGACAAACATTTCCTATGACATATGAGAAGAAAGAAAAATTAACGAATACCCAAGTTGGAGGGTTAGGCCGTCTGATATAAGGTATAGCTTATTGTTGCTTGTTAAAATACCAAAAAATATTTACATCCCACCCATGTTGAATACCAAAAATATTTTTGTTTAACTATACAATAGCCCGTTGGTTATTTGACAACATGAGGCCCTTGTCCGACGAGGTTTCCATATCTCCGAAAAAAGAGATCCGATGACATCGATCCGACAAGATGTCATCAGACATTACACTAAGCTTGTTGGAAAATTGACTCGATATCATTGCAAATTCAACCCTATCACTGTCGAAAATCTAACCAACTGGGGGTCAGAAAAATAACGAGGTGAAGACAAAAATTTGACACATCGCCATCGACAATCTAACAAAAAGGTCATCACAAATTCGACAATGCTGAGTCACAAATTCAACAAATGACAATCGACAATCTGAAAAAATGGCCATCGTAAATTTGACAACCTAGACTCAGAAATATGACAACCAATTCCTCTAACATTCAATGGCATAAGCCCGAAAAATTACAAAGGAATTGGCTCACCTTCGACAAGGAGAAGTCAGATATTTGACAACCCAGGAGTTGGAAATTTGACGACTTAGCGGTGAAATATTTCAGCGAGTACATCAAAAAGTCAACGGGTTTTTGCATGTGATTGAATATTCGACGATATGCCACCAAATACAAAAAAAATTGATGTTTTTGAATAACAGACAGGTGTCTATCGAATTTTAGACATGGAATCCGTCAGATTTTGGGCTCAAATTCTGTTGTGGATTTTTTTAACTAACATGGTAGGTATCATCGGGTGACTCCAATAAAAGAAAAATAAAGAAGTTCTCTTCAGAGAAAATCTTGTCGAGATGGTGTTTAATTATGAACTATGGATGGATACATTGGATTTTTCACACATTCCGAGATTTCCACACAAGTATTCCATCCAAGATGGAGGGAAGACACTTTTCCCATTGTTCCAACAACATAAGTGCCATGCCGTAACACATGTGTAGGAATTCATGAAATTAATTTGGGAAATCAACATCTTGCACAAATACATCAAGATGAGGGTATTTATGTTATCTCTTCACCTATAAGACAACTTATATGTCAGAAATTGGTATGAGGGTTTTCCTTGCAGAATATTTCCTTCACTCAAGAAGTTCATCAATGCATCCATCATGGATTGGGATTATGGTGTTGAAGAAGATGAAATAAAGGCGATGATCGACATAATATGGGAATAAACATTGGGAAGCAGCCATACACAAGATGATTCAAGAAACATAATCAAAGACAATATTCCATTTGAATTCAACGATCCTGATAATTTAACTATTACTAAAATGGAAACAGGTTTCGCTCCTCTTGATTTATTAGACTTCCTAGGATATTCAGATGAGTTACCATACGTATTTTGGCATTCCTTCAAGGGTGACCATGATAATGTCACAGATCACATGGAATATTTTATGAATTTGTATTTAGAATATGGTAATAGAGAAAAAGAAGATGTTTTCATGTGATCATTTTTCCTTCATCTGGGAGGAAAGTCCCTTTCTTGCTTTGTGGGCCCAGATAAAGGAATGATACCATCCTTTTTAAAATTGGTGGAAACATTATGTAGCCACTGGGATTCAAAGCAACGTGACAAATGGATACCTCATTCCAAGCATGTAACTTGGAATTGTTTAGTAAGGAATCCTAAAACAAAGATTAGGTTGAAACAACCATTGTCCAAGTCTGAATTGATGGTATCTCAAGAATGATATATGAAGCCCCCCAAGTAGGCGAATATGATGATGGTCCTATATACGAAGATCCAGAATTCTTAGTTGAAGTATTTGGAGAAAATAAAGATAGGATGAGCTATTCCTTACAACATGTAGAAACTCCTTCTGAACTATCATACCTAAGGGAACATAATGACAAGAATTCCAAGGACAATGGTTATTGGACATTTATTGGTCCACCTCTCTATGATTCCTCGAGACTAGGTATTGTTGTCTCCATACGTTGCAGCGAGAAAGAAAAACTTGATGAAGTTACTCAGGTTGAGCCAAAATTTAACA
Organism: Pseudotsuga menziesii; assembly: GCA_001517045.1. Lineage (NCBI taxonomy): Eukaryota > Viridiplantae > Streptophyta > Pinopsida > Pinales > Pinaceae > Pseudotsuga > Pseudotsuga menziesii. The sequence goes on from LPNX010724046.1 coordinate 168,990, forward strand.
CTATTTGGGATGAATATATTTTAGTCACTTGAAGTAAGGACGATGAAGACATGATTTATGAAGACCCTGTGGAACGAGATATGATTGTTCCTTCTCTTTATGAGGCTTATGATGTAGAATGGATCAACCATTTTTCCACCATAATTGAAGATGAAACATTTCCAGACTTTGCAGATAATTGTCATATGTAGGTGGCACATTATGATGAAAAGTTCAAATATTTGGCACCCTATATCTCTAGCGATTCTTCCATGATGTATCCCTCATACTCTATCATGCAATAGAAAATCATGTTACACAGAATATCCTTTGGAAAAAATTTTCCCAATGGTGGGACTAAACTAACATTTTTTGTTGTGCTTCTGAAGAAGCATTGAAGAAGTTGTTTAGTCTTCCATATCCTATAACGGTGAGTCCCTAATGATGCAATTCAACAAGACCGAGGCAGGTAGGTGGAAAGTATGATTTTCATTCCTCAATTCCATAATATTTATTATTTATCTTTTCATTTGAATCATGAAGGTATGAATTATACAGCTGGCAATTTAAAATTTTCAAGGATTATTGGGGTTACTAACATGATTGTGAAAAGAGTAAGAAATATACTTGTATGCCTAAATAAATGTTTGAGTAAATGAAGAGATAGTTTGCAACTCACATATAAATATTTGTGAGATATGACTCTATGAATAGCCTCCCAAGTTCAATATTTATGGGCAAATTTCAGGAAGACGTTTTTCTTGGAAGACTTGTATGAAGGAGGTATCCCATACTTAAGTCTGCTAGAAGCATGGATCAACAAATATTGTCAAATATATGCTTCTTCATGGTACCGATTTCAATTATTCCAGGTTCTCAACAAGATTAATTTTCCTGCGCTCATCCAAATGATGATCTTGGTACAAACTCAACATATCATCAATGATGTATTGACATGGATTACGCTTAAAGATAAAGGTAAGATATCTGGTTTGAATTAATTACTCAGATGGTTACATTGGTGGTATGATTTCACCTAGCCTACATTAACTTCCAGGTTGAGGTAGGTAGGGTTATTTTCATTAGGCATATTTATGTACATTGTATTTGATGTCTTGTCATTGTCTAGTTAGTTTTTGTTGTTCTTAATTTTTTCCTCATTTTGCGAACAAGGCAGGATGAAAGTTTCTGCCCTTAAATTCTTTTAATCCTATTGGACATTTGATATGTGTTTAGGTCTATAGGTACCAGTAGATTCACAGGTTCTCAAGCAATCTCAGGAAGAGCACTTGTCCCGTAGTTGGATCCATTGTTAAGATGCACCTATAGCCAACTTACCTTTAGGTTTACCCTAGGGAGAGAGGTCCAATTTGTCGAACAATAGGGGTGTTATCGAGTAATGGTGGTCATGGATAGGATATTTGGTAATCCTTTAGGGGTACTATGGCTTAATGGTACTATTGAATTCCCCTTATTGGGGGTTTTTAACCTCGAGGTTGGTGTCCGACCCCCTAAGGGTTGACCACTGGGTCACATGGATTCATATCCTATTTATGTGCTTTGGTGGCATTTTTCTTCAGCTGTGAGACATTCACCTCCTTTCACATCCACTTAGGACACCCTTCTGGCCCCTCAGTGAGTGTATTCCCTCTCTCCCTAGCCTTATCTCCTCATATGAAGACATCCTCCATTCAATTTTTTTTTCATGCTTTGAGGAGGGATTTGAGGGATTTTACATCATTCTAGGGGTTATATGGGGTATAACCCCCTCCCTCCATCTCACTCCAGCCTTTCGTTCGGAGTGATTCACTTATCAGTGAGCATTTTTTTACACCTAGGGATAGAAATACCCTATGCATCCTACCTTGAGCCCATCTTAGGATATATTTTAGTATTATTTTTTATTTTTTATTTTCAGTTGACATTTTATTATTTGAAATTGACTTATTTTAAGGCATGTAGGCCTAGATATTTTAAAAACTAAGTGTGAGATCATATAAATAGATCTCCTCACTTTCATTTTAAAGAAAGAACTTATGGGATAATACACTATGTGTTTGTTCTACCCTTGTTAGGGATCTTTGGAGAGATGCGCCCCTCTTGAAGAGGTTTTTTGGGTTAATGCAAGTTGTTTTCTGGTAATTATTTCATGAAAATATTTTCTTGGTGATATTTTTATTTCTTGGCTAAACATGAGCACAAGGAGGTCAAGCTTCTTATCTCTTTTTTTGAATGGTGGTTGATAATGCACGTTTGAGTCTAAGTGGTATCCATAGTGCTGCACTTTTTTCTAGGATAGGCCATTACCATCCTTCTTGTCAACTTAGCAAGTTGAAGCACACCTCCTTGTGAGGGTGCTCTAGGGTTTTCTCCCTATTTTTCCTATGCTAGTTGTTTGACCTAGGAACTCTTCCTCTTGAGGTTAGTTATCATCCCTAGAATCCCTAGGTTGTGGTAAGGTGTATGCTAGGGTTAGTTCCTTTTGTTTTCATGCATTAACTTTTTCCAAACCTAGTGAATAGGGTTAGATAGATTTTATTTTACATGGTATATTAGGGTAATTTTAGGTCTGCATTTTTATGTTCAAAACCCTAAAAATAAAAATAAAAAATTTGCATTTTTGGCCTCCTTAATATTTCATCCTCCTTCCCTAAAAAATTGGCATAGCCTCTGAAGCCCTAGAAAACCTAATTCATAATTATAGGGAACTCTAAAAATATAAAATTCCCATAACATCAGTTATGTCCTAAAAAGGGCCCTAAAATATTTTTTCAAGCCCTTTATCCCTCTCGACCTCACCTCTCTACTTGTGTAACATCCCTAGGGTTATCCATATGCTCACAACCTCATCCAAAACCTCTTTAGAGCTTCCCTACCCCATCCTTTTCTACCTCAATCCCTATTTAGAGTCTGATTTAGGCCTTACCTCTTTACCTCAGCCTTATTTAAACTATTAGGTATTCCCTTACAATAGAAACCCTTCCTTACTAAGGTTTTCTCCTCCTCAACCCTGCATACATACAAGAAAAATTTTGTCAACAAATTACATAATTTCTGGTTTGAAATTGCAAGTGAGAGTAGACTATTAATATGTGAATTTGCACCTAATTTCCTAGCCATTATACACTCACATGGTGTGATATAACTATTTTTTTAAACCTCTTAAACCTTTAGGATATTGATGCTAACTTTTTCTCATGCAAATTGTTGTTTCTTATACTAAGTTTAGAATGAACAAACTTGGTTAGAAGGTTTTCCTTAGAATTAAATTAAGTACTAATTCCTACTCTTTTTGCATACTGTAAACATAGTCATGGTTTGGTGAAATGGTAATGCAAGACTCAAAATATTGTTGTTGATAATTTACCTCATATTTGATTTTAAAGTCTTGGTTGTGCATGCTACTACTTACACATAGTTGTAATGGATATTTAAACAAATGGATAATCAATACTGTATGTTTTGACTTGATTTAAATCACTGGAACATCGCCATATTGATTTATTTACTAAATACTCAGTTTGAAAATAATTACACATATACACATCTACTTCAGACTTTGTGTTATCTATTTCAAGTATGAAACTGGTTCTATTAAATGCACATGTTTGTATGAATTTACTTCTAAATTAGTTCTAGGAGCTATAACAATATTCACACATGAAGTGTTTGACAAAATGTGCAAGAGAATGAACAAAGAGACAAAAAATAGTTGGAATATCACATATGAATGGTGCTAATTACTGATCATATTATTATCGTACATCCTTTAGATCCTATGGTACACATTTATAATACATTAGACAAAATTAGAGTGGATCTGGAAGCCAATTGGGAAAGTACAAGTGTCTTGATGAGATTTGACCTAAATCCCCCCTAGGTGGACCAAAGGATCTCCAACTCAGCCCAAACAATCATGAAACATCATGTGAACATTGCTGAAGTGTGCTAGGTCATTAATGGGTCCTAGGAAAGCATGGGTGAGAGGTGTTCTAAGTGGAAATAAATTCTCCTAGGAGAGCCAAAAATGGACCAAATACACCACTAGCACTCCCTAGTCAAAATCATATAAATGAAATCAAGGATGTAGCACCCCAAGACATTAAATGAGGTGCACATGTACTGGGTTGACAAACTAGGGCGTTGTTTTAGGTGTGAACGGGACAAAATAACCAGTTATCTTATTGATTCAACTCTCTTAAGTCTTAAACCATAGGATATCGTTGCATCAAGGAAAATAAAGTTAGCCTAAGGTCAAAACTATGTACTTAGGATGTATTACTTCTCCAACACCCCCCTTAATCCAAACTTAGTATAATTTAATCAAAAATATTTATTAAGGCCTTGGCAACTAAGGCACAAGTCACCTTTTACAACAAATTTTATTAATCCATGTAACCGAGGTAAGGAGGAAAATATCATGGGACAAAACATCCCCACAAGAAATGGATATGGTAGAGTTCAAAAATTTCTTCAGCATATCCTCTTCTTCACTTGAGTGAGATGAAAGAACAACTTCTTGGTGATGGACTTGGTGAAGATGTTATGGATGCCAAGATCATGCATCAATGCATCAAAGTACTGTAAACAAAGATCATGTGGAGAGGCCCTTTGATGACCATAATTTGATTATGGAAGGGCATCATAGGAATTTATTTTTCTGCAAGCATACTCTTATCTAATAGCATAATCATCCATGGAAAATATATCTCTGCAAACTCTTTCCCAAATAACATCAAAAGATTCAACAAAATCTGCATTATTTGTAGTTTCTATATCATGAATAAAACCATGAATCTTTCTCCCAATTTGATGAAGAACCTTCACAACTCTGTAAAAAAGCTCACGAGGCTCTGAAATATCATAATATATGTCATACGTAGAAGAAAATATCAGAGGTATGGTGTCTCCATGAGCAAATCGATCCATAGGAAGAGAAGAGTGAGCAACTAGATCACAATTGCAACTGAGAGAACTTGGAAGATTTGGAGACTTGGATTCAAACCATGGATGGTGAAATCAAGTACAAACATATGGAATAGAATTCCCATGAAGTCCAATGATATGGATGTCCAACCAATTAAAGACATACAAGACATAAAAACAACATATACAAGAGACATAGTATTGGAAACTAGGAAATGTTTTGAATTTCTAACTAGTGAACTTGAGGGTTGATGGGTATTTTGGTCATGAGATGGTTGGGGAAATGATTCAATGACTATCATGGGATGTATATCAGCCTGTATATTATCTTCAGAATCAGAAATGGAAATCTATCAATGGATTGGTAAAGGGTTTTCAGAAGGCACATCAAAAGCTAGTGAAAAATTACTAGTTTTGGGAGGAAGCTTTGATGAACTGACTGGGAATTTTTTCAAGGGATGGAGGTTTCAAGTTCTGATATATCAGAATGTGAATCAGAAATAGAGAAAAAATAATTGGGTTTTACCGATGCACCAAATGCATTCTTAGCCTTACCATTTCCTTGCTTGCGCTCCCATCATTTTGCAAATTATGGAAGAGCAATATGGTTCTCCTCAAGGAGCTTGCTCATGATGCCCATTTTATTTCTAAAGCAATATTTCTCAATATGTGAACCTATGAAATAATCACATGTGGGTATTTCTCTCTTGTTTCTCCTCCTCCTGGATCTCGAGCTCCCATCAGTAGAACTAGAGCTTTCTAATCTCGATTCCTTCTTCTATTTCTCTCTTTGCTTCAAATCTATCTTCTTGCTCTGGGATTGATTTGATACACTAGAAGCAAGGGATTGATCCTTGGATTTGATGATGGTACCCATTTGTATGAGCTTGTCCTACTCCTAAGTTAAAGACTCCATGAAATCTGCTAGCGCGAGCATCTTCCAATTTCTAGTTGTATGTTTGCGAGAGTGAAATGTCAAAACATATAAAGAATACTCCGGCCCCAACTTAGAAAGGATGGAAAAGATAAGATGATCATATTTCTTCTCTATGCCACATTGTTTTAGCTGAAGTACTAGCACTTTAAACTTGGGGAGGAAGTATTCAATGGTCTCGTAGTGAGCTGGGCTCACTAAGATTAGCTCATTCTTAAGCTGATGGCCTCTCATTTCATCTGTCTTCCTGAATAGTGACTCAAACTTGACCCAAAATTCATTCGATGTGCCAAGAATTTCTATGTGAAAGAGAAGTTCTCTTGAAGTTCTGAGTAAGAGCATACTGAAGGCCTCATCAAGCCTATTAAAATACTTACCTTTCTCCACAACAAAATTTGGCTCGTTCTTAGTTCCCATGGTGACTTAGTAGAGGCCCTTGGAACTCAACTGGATGACCATATCAGCCTTCCACTCTAAATAATTGAATGGAGTAAGCAGAGCTTGAGCTTTCTCCATCCTTCTTGCACAACTTGTGACAAAAAATGTTGTTACACCTACAAAGCAAACACTCAAGTTTTCTGGAAATATGCCCTAAACAACAACTCAAACCTCACAACATTTGTTTGCAGCTCCAACCAGCTCTAATACCATGTAATAATTTACTTCTCAATCATATTTAGGAGATAGAACAATATTCACACATGAAGTGTTTGACAAAATGTGCAAGAGAATCAACAAAGAGACATAAAATAGTTGGAATATCACATATGAATGGTGCTAATTACTGATCATATTATTAGCATACATCCATTATATGCTATGGTACACATTTATAATACATTGGAAAAAGTTTGAGTGGCTTTGGAATCCAAATGGGAAAGTACAAGTGTCATGATGAGATTTGACCTCAATCCCCCCTAGGTGGACCAAAGGATCTCCAAATCAGCCCAAACAGTCACGAAACCTCATGTGAACATTGGTGAAGTGTGTTGGCTCATTAATGGGTCCTAGGAAAGTGTGGGTGAGAAGATATAGGTGAGTGGGGTGCTCTAGGTTCCAATAAATGCTCTTGGGAGAGCCAAAATGGACCAAATACACCACTAGAGCCCCCTAGTCAAACCTAGATCACTCAAATCAAGAATTTAGTGCCCCAAGGAATTAAATGAGGTGCACATGTGCTGGGTTGACAAACTAGGGCATTGTTTTAGGTGTGAACAGGCCAAAATAACCAGTTATCTTGTTGTTTTAGCTCTCCTAAGTCTTAAACCATAGGATATCATTGCATGAAGGAAAATAAAGTTAAACTAAGGTCAAAAATATGTACTAAGTATGTATTACTTCTCCAATAATTTTGAATTCCTTCGGGAATGTTTATGTGCAACTGATGTCTTGATTATACGACTATTCATACTTCGTTTCAAATGGTTAATGCTATTGATGGTAATTCTAATGGACTGACAACTTACTTTAAAATATGATATATGGTGAATACATTCCAAATAACATTTGTTTCATGACATTAAATATTGATTGGTCATTAAGTTTATGATCCTTTGCACTTGTGTGACATTTCATACTTGTTGCGAGACTTGGTTATTTCCTTATCATTAAAGAACTAAGTGAATGCATTAATAACTACACTTGTATGTTTAATTTATGAACTTAGATAATCCTTCCCACACATTTATTTGAATCCAATAAGGAACTGGTCGCTTACCTCCTTGAAAGTGGTGTCCTTTAGTGTATTTTCATAGGTTTAATAGGGATCTCCCCTAAGAGGCTTAGGCTTCTGAAGCAGTTGGGATAAATGCGTAAGGTGACAGTGGCTAAATCCTATTCACATGCTTATCGATAGCTTGGAATTCCATTTACACCGGTAACACCAAGAATTCCCTTATGGTTGATTCTTTTCCCCATCTCTTTGTTCACCTTCATCTTCTTGTTTTTATTCCACATGACATTTTTGTTTCCATCTATTTTTTGGTGTTCATGCCTTATGGTTTTCTTGAAATCCCCATCATTTGGTGGTTTTAAGGATGATGGATCATAAATGTTACATGTCATTCATCTCATCGAAGTGGGAAACACTGAATCCATTTAAGATATCCTCACTTATTCCTTGTGCATGGACAATATTCCCAATTTGGAGTTTGATCCAGCGTTGAAGCTTGGAATAGGTTTTTGAACACCTACCTAAATAGCCTATAGAAGGGCATCTAAACTCAGAGGTAGGAAAAAAAATTTAAAATAAAATTTTAAAATCATTTAATTAAATTTGAATTTGGAAGCATTTCTGTTGTCAATATTTAATTTTTTGTTAAAATTTTTGTAATTGATAATGTTTATGATGCAATTTTTATTTCCAACTATGTATTAGAAAATATAAATGTTGTTGGATTTTTTTTGTAGTTGTTTGGTAATGTTGTTAGCTAGAAATACACACCTCCTGCGGACAAGAGCTAGTTCCCTAGATCTAAATGGTTCAAGTCTAGAACAAAACACAAACACCAAATGTTAAACTTCCCATCGATCTAGTTAATCAACTGAATGGAATGCCATGATGCTTCTCTCAAAGGTTCTCTTGGCTATCCTTAAAGGTTACTACAGAAGAACCTGTAAAAGATGGAAAACAACAAGCAAAAAATGATAGTATACAATATAATCAACTAGATTTATGCTTGTGACCAAGGAATCAAGCAATACATACATATGAAATAGTAAATATGGGAAAGAAAAGACATTCTTTATTAATAAATGGTTGGAGAGACTACAAACTTCATGCCTTGGTGTTGGGAGTTGCTTCCAATGGATCCTTGCCTCTAACTTCACCTTGCCTCCTAAGAATAAAGAATGATTTTGAAAGAGTTTGGGTATGAAATAGAATTATTCTTCCTCCTACCCATGGGGGGGGGGCGGGTGAGCCAGTATTTAAAGGCATGGGAGGATAGGTATGGTTGATGATATCGTGGGTGAGGTGGTTATTAGATCCTAAAAGGGAGGATCTCGAGCTCCAACTGGTCCTAAACCATAGAGATGAGGGTCCACAGAGGTCAACTTTGAGAATCCTCTCGAAGATTCTCTTTTTGCCTTCAAAACTCGACCACCGCTTCTCCAAAGAAGCAAGCAGGCGGTGATAAGGGGCACCGCTTTTTGCAGTAAGGGAAAGAGCGGTGGAACCTCTCTTTTCTCATGTATCAGGAGCGGTGCTAGCTCTTTTCTTCTTGGGTAATGGTTTTGGTCAATGGGGAAAGAGCATTACCAACTCAAAAGAAGGAAAAGTTGTAAGGGTTTAATTTGTTCCTTCATTTCTCTAGGGAAACTCTGAGGGATTGCAACAAACAAGGGAATACCTATCTCATAACATGAGGGTGACGATATTTTGGTATAACAAATGCAGAGAGGATTGAAAACAGGATACATGATTGAAAATAAAACCAATGTAGATCCAAATCCTAGGCTCTATCAAGCATCGACATGGATCAAATCTCTCGAGGTGAAAACATCTTCTTAGGTATCCATTGATTTGATTCAAACCAAAAGACACATCTTTTTATTTAAGGTCCACATATAATATTTTTATTATTAATATTTAATATTATTTNACATGGTATTAAAACCATTTGCAAGGCCTTCCTAAACCATGTACAATAAAACCATGGGTTGTTTAGGAGGCCTTGCACATGGTTTAAAAACCATGTGCAAATCCTCCTAAACCATGTATAATAAAATCATGGGTTGTTTAGAATGCCTTAAAACCATGTGCAAGGCCAACATTTTTGGGGGGATAATTCATTTTTGTGTTTTTTTCTTGACCCACATATCTTTTTTATGGATAATTAAATTTTTACTTTTTTATTGTTTTGTTAGGGAGGAAGATTACAACATCTCCCCCATATTTGATTGTTTTTGTGGCCGACATTTATTTTGGCCTATTAGAAAATTTATTTTTTTATTAATAAAAATAATGTTACGAAAGTGATATTATTTTTTATTTTGTGTTACAAAATATTTCCCATAATATTCACTATCACTTTTATTTCTTGCCAACATGTTACAAACATTACATCAAGTTACAAGATCTCTCCCATAATATTCACTATCACTATTATTTTTTGCTGACATGTTACAAATGTTACTAACGTTACATCATGTTACAAGATCTCTCCCACAATATTCACTATCACTATTTTTTTTGCCGACATGTTACAAACGTTACTAATGTTACATCACGTTACATCATGTTACAAAATCTCCCCATACTGGGCTGTACAGTGCCTCTCGGCGCAATAAGTGACATAAACATTTCCATTTCTTTCTTTCTTTTCAACTTATTTAGTTTCAAATAATTAATGAACAATGTAAACACTATGAATTGTTTTGTAGAAATGTGTTAGCAATCATAAATGTAGTCAATTTATTTTCAATCCTTTAATAACACATGGAGGATTCAAAATTATTGACCAATTCATCATTGAATATTAACGTGTATAAAATGCCACAACACACATGTTAATAAGTGGATATGGAATGAAAACTTGAAAGTAAATCACCTTATTAATGACCATCAATTAAACATGAGGAAGAATGAACAATCAACTTTTTTATCACCACTATTCACACGAATCGACACTTGCACTTGAAAATAATCAATAACTTCAATACATTGTAATCGTTGAGACAATAAAATAACAACAATGATATATACACACTAACCAAAACAATGACCAAGAGACACTAACCAAGACATTGACAATGTAATTGATCTTGGTATAAACACACGTATCAAAGGACTAACACTTCCTATAGTCACTCATATCAAGAAAGAGGGAAACCCTAATTTCCTTTTGTGTTTGCAAAACATTTCAAAAAAGAAAAATGGTGGCCACTTGGACCTCTTTGTACTAGAAAATTTTGTCCAGAAATCTTACCATACCAAACATGCCCTTATGGTTGATTATTTTCCCCACCTCTTTGTTCACCTTCATCTTCCTCTTTTTATTCCACGTGACATTTTTGTTTCCATCTAGTGTTTAGTGTCCATTCCTTATGGTTGTCTTGACAAACCCATCTTTTGGTAGGTTTAAGGATGATGGCTCATAAATGTTACATGTCATTCATCTCATTGAAGTGGGAAACACAAAATCCATTCAATATCTCTGTACTTATTCCTTGTGCATGGACAAGATTTCTAATTTGGGCTTGCAAGTCATCTCCAAAAAAGATAATTGGTGACCTATTATAACTCTCCCCTGTTGAAAATTTTTCCAAGTCATTCGAAGCAATCCCTTGTGGTTTCATTTCCTCCACATCGTTATTCACCTAGATCTTGTTGTTTTTCTCCATATTCCTTTGCACGGATTCAGATACCTCTATTATTCATTCATAGCAATAATGGAAACACTGCGTTGAGGTTGTTTATGTGTGTAATTAGAAAAAATGCAAACAACAATTTGACTTTTCCGGTAGCTTCAATTACATTTTTGATTAAAACAATTTGTAGTTTTCATGGACTTTAAAATTTTTACGTTATGACTTTACTTGGAGACCTCACAACGTGTTAGGACATTACATAAGTGAATCCATTAGCTATGTAGAACCAAGAGAAAATCCATGATGTATCCCATAATCATGTCTAGATCTATGTATTAAAGTTGGTCATTTTGTCTCCGATTTAACGCATGTGCCCAATTAAGGTGCCTTGCCACGTAGCCTCCAAGCTCCATATTGGTCATTTACACCCATCCCATAGTTATGCATATTTGGTAGGGAGTAACACACATTGGGTGATGGAATTTTTTTTCTTGATAGATCCTTTCTTATTCCACTACAACTTTTCTTCCTAGATGCCATGGCTACCATTTGAAATCCACATAACCAATTCTCTTTCAAATACTTTACATTCGTCATGATTGTAATGTACTTATCGTGGGCACACCCACATGCATTCACAATAAAATTTGTATATATTTGTATAGAAAAAGCAAGAAATCATTTCCCAAGTGTTTCACCATGTGATTCATCATTTTCTTTCCGATCTTTTGTTGAATTTGGAAAATTATTCTTGTTTGTTTCCTCTTTCTAATGTTTTTGTTTGGTATGCTTTGCCGATAGTGGTTTACAAATGGTGTAGGTTTCAAATATTTACTTTGCATGGTATCACATATCAATATAGTTACCTTATAATTCCATTTGGTTTGCAAAATTGGTACAACATGGATATTTTAGCCTCAAATTATTATCTCTTGGATTTAAAAATATTGGTTTCACTTTCTAGAAAGGAACCATGTGAAAACAATTAAATTGGTACCTCAATAAAGGTATTGTTTTATCCTTCAATCAATTTATTAAAAACTTAATAAAGTAATGAATTAAGTCTCAAATCAAATTTTTTTTGCACACTCTCAAAACCTCAATCAAGGTATTGGTCAAGGGTTAATTAAACCCTCAATCAAGATATAACCTCAATCAATAGAATATAACTTGATTCGAATAATATCTCAAATAAAATCCAACCCTACGATGCCCTTTTCAACATTTCATGTGATGGAAAAACGTTATGGAGGTTGATCCAGTGTTGAAGCTTGACATTGGTTTTGACCACCTACTTAACTAGCCTATAGCTTGGCATCTAAACCAAGAGGTAGGAAATTCTTTCTAAAATAAATTATAAAAATGATTTAATTCAATTTCTATTTGGAAGCGATTATGTTGTCAATATTTTTTTTTTGTTAAAATTGTTGTAATTGACAATGTTTATGATGCCATTTTTATTTCCAACTATGAATTAGCAAATATAAATGTTGTTGGGTTTTTATTTATTTTGCAGTTTTTTGGTAATGCACAGAGGATTCAAAACAATCCATTGATAAATGATTGAAAATAAAATCAATGACACAAACATTTCCATTTCTTTCTTTCTTTTCATTTCTTTTAGTTTCAAATAATTAATCAAAAATGTAAACACTGTGAATTTTTCTCCAGAAATGTGTTAGAAAGCATAAATGTAGTCATTTTATTTTCAATCCTTTAATAACACATGGAGGATTCAAAATTATTGACGAACTCATCGTTCAATATTAACAGGTATAAAATTCCACAACACACTTATTAATAAGTGGATATGGAATGAAAATGCAAAAGTAAATCACCTCACTAATGGCCATCAATTAAACATGAGGAAAAAACAACAATCAACATTTTTTATCACCGCTATTCACATGAATTGACACTTGCATGGGAAAATAATAAACAACTACAATAGATTGTAATAGTTGAGACAATAAAATAGCGACAATGATAGATACACACTAACAAAAGAAATGACCAAGAGACACTAACCAATAGATTGACAATGGAAGTAATCTTGGTACAAACAAACTTATAAAGGGACTAATACTTTGTATGGTCACTCATCTCAAGGAAGAGGTAATCCCTAATTTCTTTATTTGTTTTCAAATCATTTCAAAAAAGTAAAACGCTGGCCACTTGGACCTCTCTAAACTAGAAAAAAATTTCAAGTCATATTACCAAGTTGAACCTTATGGTTGATCCTTTCCCCCATTGCTTTATTCACCCTCATCTTCTTAGTTTTATTCCACATGGCATTTTTGTTTCCATCTAGTATTTGGTGTTCATGCCTTATGGTTGTCTTGAAAACCCCATCTTTTGGTAGGTTTAAGGATGATGACTAATAAAGATTACATGCCACTCATATCATCGAAGTGGGAAACACCAAATCCATTCAAGATCTCCTCACGTATTCCTTGTGCATAGACAAAAATTTTAATTTAAGCTTGCAAGTCATCTCCAAAAATCTAATTGGTGACTTCTTAGAACTCTCCCCACTTGGAAATTTTTCCAAGTCATTCGAAGAAATCCCTACTTTTTTCATTGCCTCCACCTCATTATTGACCTATATATTGTTTTTTTTCTCCATCTACCTTTCCATGTTTGGCATGGGGTTTGTCACGTGTTTCCTTTCATGTTTGGTATTCTTGTATTGTGTCTTTCCTTGTAAACCCCATGTTTTTGGTATGTGTAAGGATGGCGACACATAAATATTCCACTCCACTTGTCTCATGGAAGTGGGAAACCCCAAATTTTTTTGAAGTCTCCTCACTTCTTTCTTGTAAATGGGTTAGCTTGTCAATTTGGGCTTTCAATTCATCCAAGAAAAGTAGTTGACATTTATTTTAATGGTTTCATCTTTTAATACTCGTGATTTATTTCTACTAATCACCATATAACAATATGATTATTTTCCACTGATAATTAATTCATAGACAATGCTTGTGTTCATATTTACTTGTCTCATGATTTTGTTTTATATTTACTGTCACTTTAATTTAATTATTACTACAACAATCGTGTAATTATTTATATAGAATTGATTTGAATTCTTGGTTATTTCACAATCTCATAGAAATAAACAAGTAAAATATCCTTAAGACATGCATATACAATGCACAACCTATCATAAGTGTAGCATCCCTAAGTTGATGTTGGATTGTAGTGGGAATACCTTCATTTAAATATAAAACCAACAACAATACCCACAATACCAGCCCTTTCGACATCACCTGCAAGCATATAAAGTCTCATCTGAGGCATCAAACTAGACTGCAGGAACCAAGCTTCTACAATGCTAAAGGGAAGTAAACATTCATGCTACCTAAGCATTTGTTCATATAGTGCATAGAATCATGAAATTGACTCATAAGAACTAGTAGCTCATTCAAAACATAAATAGAGCATCCATGTGCACAACAAATATTATTAAAGTTAAAGCATCATTAGTTATTCTCCAAGCCAAATTTGTGTGTCAGGATTGGGCCTCATGTGTTGAGGTACGGATCTTGAGTTGGACTTAGGAACTTGAAGTAAATTCTTGGGTTGTTCTCAAGAACAACTAAGCCTTATGTGTAATGGTTAATCCTCATGTGTTGAGGTGAATGCTTTGACATGTCAAAGTGATGTTGTTGTACAATCTTGTTGGAAAAGGTTATGGACTTATGTTTCAAGTCGGATCCGCATGTGTTGAGGTGATGCTTTGAATGTTGAATAATTAATGTTGTGTGATGTATTACTAACCATGGTCACTCAAGATGTATGAACTATCAAGTCTCCTCTACTTCCAAACCACCCCTAGAGTGAATTACTTTAGTATATGACCACTTGGAACAAGAGTAATATAATATGATCACAACATTGGATAAATCTTAATAGTATAATTTGATATGATAGATAAACTAAAGTTAGCACATACAAACCATACAAATAATATAAGAGACAAAGTTAATATGCATTAAGAACAAAGAAAAATTGAATTATTGATGAGAATGACTTAAATTGATTAAGGAGAACTAAAATTCTTAAGCATTAATGACATTAACAATGTGTACCTCAGTTAAGTAAAGAAAACATCACAATGATCACTTCAATAAATCAATCAACATGATTTCAGTTAAGAAGGATTAAATAAAGTGTTAATAAATAAGAACTAGAAAACTAAAGTGTTTTGCATGATGACACTTTACTTAAAATAAAAGACAACACTTTAGTTAAACTAAAAGACAACACTTAAATTATGACACTTGAGTTATGAAACTTGCATGGTGACACTTGAGTTAGCATCCTAACTAAGTGATATAGCAGTCAATTAGAAGGAGAGTTCATCCTAAAGAAAGTAGAGCATGAATATAATGTCAAATATGAAATGCATTGCGCATTGTGTATGTATGATTTTTTGATGTATTTGTAACTTCAGAATGTATTCACTTGTATATTTTATGTATTGTACCCCGTTGTTACTATCGGGAAGTATCTGTAATACAATTGAGTCATGTCATACCCCGATGTTCCTATCGAGGGAATCAATAATGTAAATAAGTCATGTAAATTCATAGAGGGTAACCCTCCTTATATTTCAAGGGTTAAAGTCCTTGCAGTTTCACGGCACCAAGGTTATTAGAATCTCCTAGAGAAGTTGGCCCTAGTAATTTATTATGAAGTTGGGAATTAGTATAAATAGATAGTGAGCCTCTCTATTTATAACACAGTCACTCAGACTCAATTGTAGCGCATGAGTGAGAGAGAAGGAGATAGGATAAGAGAGAGAACAACTGTCGGAGATCATCTTACTATATTTGGGTTTTACTGTTGCTATGGGTGCCTATTCTATCTTCGAGGAATTTGCGGAGTTTTATCCTTTATGGTTTCCCCGAGGAAAATATTTGTGTCTATTCTCTCTTGTGATTGATTGTTGTGCATGTTATTTTCTCAGATAAGATCCTAAGATAATAATGTCTAAATTGATAAAAATCTAACATGGTATCAGAGCTAACCTAAGAGAAAGACACCGTGCAACTGTGGAAGCTAGGGCTTCTTACTTTTTAGGTCTCTCTCCACAATCCATTATCAAAAGGACGATAGGATGAACCTCCGTTGAGGGCATATTTCTCTTGAAGTAGAATCTGATTCTCACATTTTCAATTTTTAACCTACCACTGCATCGGGAAATTAGGGCTTGTCATTGAAGAGGATGTTTGGAGTGAGCCAAGGATAGCATTAATATCCTCCTCAAAATCAAAGTTTGGAGACCAGAATAAAGTTTTTTGGTTGGGTATAACTCCAAGAAAGTCAAACCCTAATTTTCCCTGGAACCAGAAAACCAACACTGCAGAAGATCAGCTCCAAATCCAGTTTTCAGCTTCTCAAATTGGTAACATCTAAATCTTCTATATTTCCATTTGAGGTTCTCAGTTAAGATGTCTCATCACACCAAGCTTGATGAAAATATTGAGGGAGATGATAACTTTCGAGCTTGGAAGTATAGGATCTCCCTGGTCTTGGAAGAAAATGAGTTGGACTCTTACATCAATGAAGAGGTTCCGGTTCCAGAGGGAGATGAGGATAAGGCCTTACATAGATATAAATTGGTCATGGCTATGAGGATTATTTCTGATTCAATTAAGGATCACCTCATATCACAGGTTTCCTCCCTAAAGACCCCTACAGCAATGTTTGATGCCCTGACCAAACTGTTTCAAGGAAAGAACATAAATCAGAAGATGACTTTGAGTAACCAATTGAAGAATGTGAAGATCTAGAATGCGGAGACCATACAGTCATACTTCAGAAGGGTCTCCCAGATCAAAGAACAACTTGAAGAAGTGGAGAATGCAGATATTGTGATGACCACTTTGAATGGTCTCCCTAGATCATGGGACTCCTTCATTCAAGGGATTTGTGCTAGAAGAAACTACTCACCTTTAGTAGACTATGGGAAGAATGCTCACAAGAAGAAGCTTAGATAGTAGCCTGAGAAGAAAGATGGGAAGTGGAGATCAATATCTCACAGTACACTCCAAGAAAAGTAGAAGGGACTATCATCATTCCAAAGGTAATCATTTTAACTCTAGAAAATATAACAAGGATATATCTAAATACAGATGCTTTACATGTGATGAAAGATGACACTTTGCAAGAGATTGTCTGAAGAATAAGAATAGATCACACAAGAACAAAGGAAACAAGAGAAGACATCATGCTCATCATACAAAGGATGATGAACCTTCCACAAAGAGAATCAAACAAGAAAGTGATGATTCTTCAAGTGATGAAGAATATGTTTTGACTTCCGCTCTCACGGGAACTATCACACATGGAAGCAATGATTGGCTTGTAGACAATGGGGCTTCCAAACATATGACGGGATTCAAAGAATCCTTTGTGAAACTGTCTGAACATGAGTCACCTCATAAGGTGAAACTTGGGGATGACTACCAGTATCCAATAAAAGGTAGTGGTGTATCCTCCTATAAGATAGACTCTGGAAAGTCTACAAAGATGTACAATGTATTGTTTGTACCAAGACTAAAGAAGAATCTCCTCTCCATATTTGCATTGGATGCAAAAGGCATAAGGGTTGCATTTGTATATGGACAAGTTCTTATGTGGCCAAAGGAAAAGACTATAGATGATGCAGTAGTGATTGGGGAACAATAAGGAGGACTATACAAACTAAAGGGCCAACCAGAACAAGCCTTTGTCCATGACTCAGTAGAGCCAAATGAACTTTGGCATAGAAGGCTTGCACATGTGCACTATAAGGCACTACCACTTGCAAGCAAAGTTGTTGAAGATCTTCCATAAATATAGACAAAACTTGATGGTGCTGCAAAGGATGTGTGGAAGGAAATAACACAAAGAATACATTTCCAAGTAGCTAGAGAAAGGCAAAAGGAATCTTGGAAATCATCCACTCCAATGTATGCAGTCCAATGTCCTCCAATTCATTAAGCGGGTATGTATACTATGTTTATTTCATTGATGATTTTTCTAGGAATACATGGATGTACTTCTTGAAGAACAAAGATGAAGTATTCAGCAATTTCAAGGAATTCAAAGCCTTGATCAAGAACCACACAGAAAAGAAGATCAATACCTTTCGATTAGATAATGGCGGAGAATTCACATTAAATGAATTCAAATAATTATGCAGAGATTCAAGGATTAAGAGGGAGTTAACCACTCCATATAATCCACAGCAGAATGGGGTTGTAGAAAGGAAGAATAGAACGATCATGGAAGCTGCAAGGGCAATGATTCATGATCAATACCTTCCCATGCATCTATCTGTAGAAGCACCAAGAATAGCAGTGTGTGTACAGAACCGTACTCTAAACAGAGTACTCAAGAATAAGACACCTGAAGAAGTATTTTCTAGCAAGAAACCAGAGATCAACCATCTCAGAATATTCAGTTCTCCTGTGTACATACACATTCCAAAAGAAGAGAGGACAAAGTTAGATACTTCTGGAAAGAAGGGTATATTTGTGGGATATAGTGAAAGCTCAAAACCTTACAGAATATACTTCCAAAGATTCAATAAGATCGAAATTAGTAGAGACGTAATATTTGATGAAGATTCTGCTTACAACAAATCCATAAAGAGACTAGTTGAAGACTTTGAAGAAACATAAGTACCCAGAATTCAAGATACAACTATGAACGATACAAATCAAGATGAAGATCAATAAATAGAAGAACCCCAGGAAGCTGTAGATCCACCCCAAGAGAATAATCATCACAAGAGGAAACTTGCATGAGTACAAGAGGCTATCCAAGTTGCAGAAAGATATGGGGCTCCAAAATAAATGCACAGAGAGAGGAAAAGAACCAGGTCCTACTCCAGTTATGTAGCACTATTATGTGACATCATTGATAAAGAACCTTCCAACTATGAAGAAGAGATAGAGAAGAAAGAATGGAAGGATGCTATGATCGAGGAGTACCAGTTGATCATGAAGAATGATGTCTGGGATGATGTCCCTAGACTAGAGGGGAAGTATGTTGTGACATCCAAACTGATCTACAAGATCAGGCATGATGTAGATGGTAGCATAGATAAACATAAAGAAAGATTTGTGGCTCGTTTCTTCTCTCAGAAAGAAGGAATAGATTATGAAGAAAATTTTGCACCTGTAGCAAGATACACTTCCATCAGATCAGTACTTGCTCTGGATTTAGTAATGAAAGGGAAGATACACCAAATGGATGTCAAGACTGATTTCTTGAATGGTGTAGTGGAAGAGGAAGTGTATGTGGAGAAACCACTTGGATTTGAGACACATTATAGGAAGACTCATGTGTGTAAATTGAGGAAATCCCTGTATGATTTGAAACAGGCACCCAGGACATGGTACGACAGAATTGACAACTTCCTATCCAATTTGGGATTCACTAAGAGCAAAGAAGATTTCAACCTTTACTACAAGGTTTAAGAAGGGAACCTAGTGATACTCCTACTATATGTAGATGCTGTATTTATAACAGGTGTGGATGGGTTGATTGCTGATACAAAGAGGAAGCTTGCTATCGAGTTCAAGATGAAGGACTTGGGTATGATGCACTACTTTCTAGGCATGGAGGTGTGGCAGAGTACAGATGGAATCTCCCTAGGACAAGGGAAGTATGCAGTAGAGATCCTGAAGAGGTTCAGGATGTTGGACTGCAAGGCCATGACCACACCTATGGCATCGAACCTGAAGGTATTGAGTGATGCTTCATTAGAGAGGGTTGATACTACGATGTATCATCAGATGATTAGGTCCTTGATGTACCTAAAAAATATGATACCAAATATTTTCTTTGTTGTGAAGACATTAAGCCAGTTCCTGATGGATCCAAGACATGTTCACCTCATTTCTACAAAGCATATTCTGAGGTACCTAAAGGGTATAGTTGATTATGGGCTCAAGTATGAGGTGGATCAGAAGATTAACCTAGAATATTATGTTGATTCGGATTGGGCAAGAAGTGCTACTTTAGTATGGGATCAGGTGTGATATCCTGGTTTAGCAGGAAACAACATTGTGTGGCGCTGGGTACAACCGAAGCATAGTATGCCACAGCTTGTTCATCTATTTGTGAGGCAGTGTGCCTAAGGAAGATACTATCTGACTTATTTGATGTTGATTTGGATGCTACTTGTATATATTGTGACAACCAAAGTTGCATGAAGTTTTTGGAGAACCTAGTGTTCCATGACAAGTCGAAGCATATCAAGATCAAATATCACTATATCAGGGATATGGTGCATAGAGGAGCAGTGAAGCTCTAGTATGTTGCAACGGATAAATAGATAGCGGATGTGTTGACCAAGCCATTGGCCAGAGTGAAGTTTGAGTACTTCAGGGAGAATCTTGGTGTTCTCCAAATCGAGGTTTCCTCCAAGAGGAGGTGATGAATCTGAGATCGTTTCTGACATAGTAGGATTGGTTCCTTCTATGGTCAGGTATAAGTGCAGGAGCCATTCTTACATGGTGGCAGATGGGTCTTCCGATGGTTAGATGTAAGTGTAGAGCCTTTTTGAATGGGTTAGATAAAAATGATGAGCCTTTTCGACATGGTGTTTGGCTAGGCCTCCCATGGTAGGATATAAGTGTTAATCCTTTTCGACATGGTGGCAGGCTAGGCCTCCCATGGTTGGATATAAGTGTTGATCCTTTTTGACATGGTGGAAGGATGGGACTCCCATGGTCAGATGTAAGTGCAGATCCATTCTGACATGGTGGCAGGATGGGTCTCCCATGGTCATATGTAAGTGTAGATCCTTTCTGACTGGGTCAACTATAAGTACAGAGCCTTTCTAACTGGGTCAGATATAAGTGTTGAGCCTTTCTGACATGATGGCAGGATGGCCCTCCCATGGTTGGATATAAGTCCTGAGCCTTTCCGACATGGTGGCAGGCTGGGCCTCCCATGAGTGGATATAAGTGCTGATCCTTTCTAACATGGTGGAAGGTCGGGCCTCACATGGTCAGATGTGAGTGCTAGGCCTTTTTGAATGGGTAAGATATAAGCATTGGACAAGCCTTTCTGACATTGTGGCAGGATATGCCTCCCATGGTTAGATGTGGTGTTGGGCCTTTCTGACATGGTGGTGGATGTGTTCCTCTCATGGTCAGATGTGAGTTATGGGCGTGCCTTTCTGACATGGTGGTGGATGTGATCCTCCCATGGTCGGATGTAAGTGTTGGGAGGGCCTTTATGACTAGGTCAAGTATAAGTGCTGAAGAAGATGAAGACCAACATGGAGGCTAGGCCTACAACTAGCATGAAAAATGGCTGGATCTGTAGAACTTCCTATGATGAGTAGAATTGAGAGATAGCACCAGTTCACTGAGATGTCAAAAGAAATGATGATGATGATCTAGTGATGATATAGCTTCAATGATGATCTAGTGATGATCCAACATTGATGATAATTAGGACTTGATTCAAAGAAGAAGACTTGTACTGATGAATTGTGTTAATAGAATACCTTCCTAGTTAAGAGGGAATGTTGATGTATTTGTAAATTCGGAATGTATTCACTTGTATATTTTATGTATTGTACCCTGATGTTCCTATTGGGAAGTATCTATAATGTAATTGAGTCATGTCATACCTCGATGTTCCTATCGGGAGAATCAATAATGTAAACAAGTCATGTAAAGTCATAGAGGGTAACCCTCCTTATTGGTCAAGGGTTAAAGTCCCCACAGTTTCAGGGCACTAGGGTTTTAGACTCTCCTAGAGAATTCGGCCTTGGGAAGTTATTGTCAAGTCGGGAATTAGTATAAATAGAGAGTGATCCTCTCTATTTATCACACAGTCACTCAGAATCAGTTGTAGCACATGAGTGAGAGAGAAGGAGCTGGAATAAGAGAGAGAACAATTGTCGAAGATCATCTTACTGTCTTTGGGTTTTACTACTGCTATTGGTGCCTATTCTATCTCTGAGGAAGTTGCGGGGTTTTCTCCTTTATGGTTTTCTCGAGGAAAATCTTTGTGTCTATTGTCTCTTGTGATTGATTGTTGTGCAATTTATTCTCTTAGATAAGATCCTAACATAATACTATCTAAATTGATAAAAATCTAATAGGATTGAAGAAACCAAAGAGCAGAGCTATTCTCTTAAGAAGGAATTAGTTATAGTTTGCATGAGATCCTAACTTCCCATGCAGTGATTCAGTACATATTGCATGATATTGAATTTGTAGTTTTATTAATGTGTTGGACATGTTTCAAAGTCATCTGGATGATCTCTCTTCTCTATTGTTTAGTGATAACACTCGGGGTGTGTGGATTCTCTCTTATCTTGCACCTAGGGTGCTGAAAGCAATCTGTAATTGTAAAATACATCCTCTGCTATCTAGCATTATTATACTTATAAGTTTTGATGAGGTTTTTCGTCCTTATTTTTTTTACGGTTTTACGTAGGGTACATATTGTGTTATGTGTGAATGATTATGTGTATTAATGGTTCAGTGATTTTAAGTGCTATGTATTTCTGCAATTAAAAATTAAAAACTCAAGAAAAATTCAACATTGTATCATATATCATGGTGTGAAGGAGATAAGTTTTGGAAATAAAAATTCAACCTACGTTGATCCTGGGAAGTTGAGTACAATACATGAAGAATAATGGAATCAATATTAGTAAGAATGGAAGACCGACTTGAAGTTACTTCGAACTTCAACGCTTGGAGGGATCAAATTTTGAACATCCTGGAAGAACATGACTTATATGGATATGTATCAAATGTGGTGGAAGATCCCAATACCATTGCAAGGTGTACTACCTTAAAGAATAACCAATCCAAATCCAAGTAGATCATTTATGATTCAATGAAGGACAACCTTGTGCCAGTTATTACTCCTCTGAAGAACATAAAGGAATTCTTTGATACTTTGAAAAATATCTATGAGAAGAAGGCTCTGAGTCAAAACATAACATTGAAGAACAAGATTTTGAATCTGAACATGGAGAAGGACGAGGCTATGGATTCTTTATTTACAAATGTATCTCAAGTAAGAGATCAACTTGCTAGCATTGGATTAGTTGTGGATGATGATGATATCATTCAAACCACTGTTGATGGTCTCCTATCCTCATGGGAGACATTATTTTATATGGATAATGGTATAAATGTACAACCTAACTTTGTGAATTTTTGGCATGACTATCTCCAAGAGCAAGGGAAAATCCAAAGCGAGAGTGCTTCCTCCAAAGAAGAAAATTTTTCTCTTATGAAAATGATAATGAGAGGAAAGAAACACTTCTCTTAGAAGAAGTTTTCTCATCCAAAATAGAATGTATACAATAAGGACTTTAATAAGTTGAAGATAAGATGATACAACTACAATAAGAAGGGCCATTATGCAAGGGAGTGTGAGAAACAAAAATAGGAAAGTTGAAGGGTAGGTTTCATGCTTCCACTACTATTGAAGATTAACCTACAAGAGAGAATGCATTCAATGATCAAGATAAAAGGAAGGATTACTATCTTGTCTCGGACCTATATGTATACATCACCACTAGTGCTAACACATGGTTGGTTGAGAGTTGTGCATCCAAAAACCAAACTAGAGATAAGAGCGCTATCACCAATATGGAGGAGAAGAATTCACCTGCAATGTGGAGTTTGGAGACAAAACCACATACTCGATCCAAGGATTTGGATCCAACTCCTTCCAATTTATTTCAAATGATGTACTACATGTGGAGAATATTCTATATGTTCCTAGTTTGAGGAATAACCTCCTATCGATTTCATTTCTAGAAGATAAAGGATTCTGAATTATGTTCATGGATAATCAATGACTCTTATGACCAAAGAACAAAGACTTGAAATTTGTAGTTGTAATTGAGGTTATAGAGGGAGGTCTCTACAAAGCACATGGGAAGTTGATTCAATACATAATACACAAAATAGTCAGTCCATGTGAGTTGTGGTATAGGTGGTGTTAACAATAAAATTAACACCCTTAAGAGTGTTGGTCTGAAAAAATATTTCTATTTCTCGCACAACATGAAGATCATAGTTTTTTACCAATTGAGAGGTTCAATATCTCATTTGACCACTGCTTCTACAAAGGAAGAAATGTCTGAAGACAAGGTGGCTCTAAAGAGGCCAATTCCATGACCACTTAAGATACAAAACCTAGTTCCTATAAACAGACATAGTGGAAGAATGCCTAACATGGGAATTAATTGTCCTAGAAATACTAAAAATCAAGTGGAAATTCCTTAAAACTAAGGAAAGTGGGTTTTTTGAAGGAAATAATAAAAAAACTTTAGAAATCCTAATCCCACATACATGATTAAGATATTCGATGCTCAAATACCAATCCTATAAATGGAAGGCATATGAGGTGAATTAAGGAGGAAAATGAAGAAAATAAAAGGCATTTTGTAGGATTTGGAGGCTAGATAGAGTCTTTTTCATATAAGTGTTTTCGTGATCATTAGATTTGATGGAGAAGGATGATTTATAACAAAGGAGAAATTGATTCACTTATTATTGGGTTGTAATCACTTTCCTTTTGTTTTTAATATGATGTAATTCTAGTTCCCACAAAATATTATGATTGAATCTATGAACTTTCATATGTTTTTGTCGATGTTTGGTAAGTGTGTTTAAATTTTTTTAAATTTTTTCAAATTCTAGAGGTAAGGAACTAGCAATCTAGTTACAAATGGAGGCCTAAATGCCATAGATTCTCAAGCAAAGGGACCTTCCACAAAAAAAATGCTTCAAGAGGCAATCTCCCTTCTCCCCTCCCCCTCTCTCCTCTTTGAAAAGACTTAGAAATTTTAGGAAGCCTTCAATTATTGCATATATTGCGTTGGTCATAATTCACGTCCCTATAGTGAAATTTATATTAGGTTGTATACATGTCCCTGAAGAGAAATCTAATAATAGAATGGCGATCATACTGGGGAGCTAAGCGGTTCTTCTCCTTAAACTAATTTTCTTGAGATTTTCCCCTTGTTTGGGTGTTTCTTTCCTTTTAAATCATTTGATACATTCTTTATCTCTGTATTTATAATCTTTAAATTAGTTCTAGAGTATAAAACTGACTGAGATTGGCCTTTACCCATCAAAACCTTCAAGTATTTGGATGAGATCATAGGTTTATGGGGAAATCACAGGTACACACTATGTATAGTCATGATTCCCCTAAAAAAACATGGGAACAAGATATGCACAATTGTGAATTCCTTTTGGAAACTCACGGGTACATAGTAGTGGCAGTCACGAAGGGAACAGATACCCAATAAGAGTTTAGTATTTTGGGCATAAAATCCTCAATTCTTGTCTGTTTTGAGTGATTATTTTTACTGTGGAAAGATTAGAAAATATTATAATTCATTTTAAAATCTAAGTTCATCCATTCTGGTCAAATATTTGAGGAATTGTTAATATTTTAAATAGTTGTGTGCTTACTAGCTTGAAAATTGTCAAAAAAATGTCAAAAAACTATGAATCACAAATCACTGGTTTAGGCCTATATTTAGGGATGATTTTAAAATTTGCAGAATTGTAGATGATAGAATATACCTGTAAGGACCTATCAAGAGAATATTTGAAGAAATTAGGATCAATTTCACTTGAATTTGGAAGTCTTAGAAACCTCCTTAAAATTTAGGAAATATACTTTGATTAGTAATGTTTTGAGTTTTGTTCAAGTTTTTCTTTAAAAGATTGCCAAGATCTAAATTTTTATGATAGATGTACCATTTAGATCCTTTATTTTTCTATTAATGTATGAAATTTTGTCTGATTTGGTCACTTTAATCATATGTTTGCATAAGGAAAAATGAAGAACATGATACATTGTTTCAATTTACGAACCTTTAGGCCTTCAGTTTTGCAATCCCAATAAAGTTGCTGACCTTCCACACAACTTGAAATCACAAGTAAGACACTATGAATACCATCATTTAAAAATAAAATTCACATAAAATATCAAAAAATGTACCTATCACTTAAGATTAGTTCAAACACAATGAGAGGATATTTTTCATTATTTTCAAGCTTCTTAAGATAAGTTATGTTTGAGCCATGAGTACTCTCTTCACTTGCACATTCGGGGGATCCTGTGAATGAGAAAGTGGATCTCAAGTGTAATAGGAAATTTTGAATTTTTTGAAGGATAGCGTGGAGCCACGAGTATCCTCTTCACTTGCGCTTTCAGGTGACCCTGTGAACAAGAAAGTGGATCTCAAGTGTAAATTCTTGTCATGAAAAATCAAAATTGAATCACGATCCTACATGTAAACATCAGTTTAAGAGACTTATTAGAAACAGGAAAAACATTGAACATTAAAACATTTTAGTTTCTAATTAGTAATCATTGAATAAAATTGAACACATCTTATTTTTGAAGACAACCTCTTGAACCCTTGCTAAAATAATGGAAACTTATTTTTTCAAATTTGTAAAAGTGATTCTATTTTGCAAAATGCATGAGTGAAGGATTATCCATGAAATCTCTTACCTTGATTCTGGTATAAATAGTTCATCAAATGCAAAGATATGTTTAAAATAATTTGTGCATTGTTTTGGTTCAGTATTATAACTCACAACATGATCAGTTTCACCTCCACTCCTTGAAACTTATTGAATTACCCTTAAGATCAACACTTAATCTAAAATCAACCAATATTTTATCTTTGATATCACCAACAATATTAGGATAGGTATTTGGTTTAATATGGTCATTTAACATTCCAAAGCCACAAAACTTTGAAACTAGCATTGATTCAAGAGATTCAAATCAGTTAGTAGAAAAGAGTGCTTGTCAGAAAAGCACTTCTAACAAAAGCGTTACGCATGAGGTCAATCCGAATGAGTAAGGGTGGTACCCCCATCCTCCTCTTACTTCTTTGGTGGGATATGAGCACATTACAGTATCTTAGTTAAGTGACAATTCCTCAGGGTGACATCAATTTTTTGAGATAGCTAGTCTATATGAGTTATCCTGGACTTACGACTATCCTACCGAGCCACTGATTGTTAAGTGGTAATCATATTTTCCTTTCCTAGGGAATCGAATAAGTTTTTGTGAGTGGGGGACACTTGCAATACCTGAGAAAGACACAAGGTTGTTTCAGCTCCTTGGGAGGGTTAATAGCCAAGAGCTAACACTTTCACCCCTAGCAATTGAAAAATGATGTAATGGTTTCTTGTAACTTCACTATTTAGTAATTATTTAGGATTAATGTCCCTCAAGGGATATTAGTTTTGGAAGGCACTCCAAAAGTCCAAATTTCCACTTAACCTAGATATTATGAAAAGAAGTTTGCTTGTTGCTACCTTAGCGACATTTTTAATGGTGTGGACACTTTTTTTTTGTTGGATTCTAGATTGCCTCTAGAATTGATTGATTACATTTTATATGTTTTTTAATTCTAAAAACTCAAACGTCAAAGTGGCTTCTCTCCCGAACCACAAATCACAGTGGAAGTGAGGTGTGTCACCGGAACTTGATGGCCTCGATAAAACACAGAGAAAGATACAAAAAGAGAACTCAAAAGACTTTGAAACTCAACCATTTTTAAATTCAATTATCAATAATAGAGACAATCAACATCAACCTCATACTAAACCATCTACTAAAATAGTTGATAATCTTGCTCCATTTCAAATTGAAATAATAGAAAACCATACACTTGACCCTTCTAACCCACCATTGCATCTTTCAGACCAAGTAATACTTGCATTAAATGAATCATTGGATAACCTTCACCCTTCACCCTCTTTTAGCACATCCAAATAACATGTAAAATCCAACACTTAAGCCTCTGGCTTATTTAGAAGCTCTTGGAACCACATCTGTTCATCCCTAAATTGTGGTTGGATGAGGTAATACCTCCAAATCAACCCCAATGACAATCCCAACAGTTAATGTGCCTATTAAAATATACATTCAACCAGCACTTTAGTTCTAGTTGGTACAGTTCTAGGTTCCAATATTGGAAGTACATCCAGTTCATATACAAGGATCCCTACTGGAGGTTGTACCTTTCCAAACATGGGTTCCCCATATGGCGACGCTTTTCAAGGTCAAAATTTTCAAGGATTTAATTTGAACCCTTTTGTTAAACTTAATACCTTTCTAGGTTCCACTTCTAGAGGAAACTCTACACCTTGGAATGGTAATATTCCTAGTGGATGAAATGGACCTTGGAACATGAACACCAATTGGAGGAATCATCCACAAATGAGTGCAAATGTCCCAGGAGGGTATCCTCCTACCAATCCTAGCACAATGTATGGGGGAAACCCTACACCTCCAATCACCACTATTCCAGGGGGAATTCATCCTATGAATCCTATATAAAACTCGAGTAGTTTGGGTATAAGAATTAACCAATATTTTGGGAACCTATCCCCACAAGGGGGAAATCCACATTGGAATACTTCTCAATTAAAAGGAAAATATCCATGGAATGGTCAAATCCAAAGAAACTAACAACCTTGTTGGAGTCCACATCCACAAGGAGGAAATTCACCTTTTAATGCCATACCACAATGGAATGGGAAAAATCTTGGGAATAACAAATATTTTTGGGGTCCTCCTATTCAAGGAGGAAATACACCATGCAATGTAAATCATACCTAGGTCAGTGGAGCTATCAATTTCCACCCACATATCAAACACCTAGAAGATCACAATTTCTAGCCACATTGAATCTACAGGATTTATCTCAGCTGACCAATGATATTGTTCTACATATGAATGGATGGCCAACCATACCAACCAAACTTCCTTCAAACATACCCAATTTTTATGGATGACCAGGGTACGATCCATCAAATCACATGATGACATTTCATTTATGGTTCTCATCCAATTCCCTATTCGATGATATTATTAGGTTGAGGTTGTTTCACCAGACCCTCATAGGAACCGCCACGAAATGGTACATTGAATTTCTGCGTAATACATTCACAAATTTTTCATATTTAGCCATGGTATTTTGACACATTTTCAATTAACTGTATTCTATGAGATGGGTACTGACATTTTGACTTCGCTTCGACAATCCACTTCTACTCACATATATGATCATATACATGAGTGGAGGAGACATTGAAGGCTTATTAAAGCATAAATCCGAGATCAATTCTAAGCAGATTGGTTTGTAAAATAACTATTTACTACTCTTTCCAAATATGTAGCTATGTCAGCAGCCATAACCAAAGAGAAACTCATTTAGGGTGCCCAACAAATGGATTTTATATATTCACAATTGGGCACACTTTATGATTTAATACCTCTTACTGTGAGACCCATGTTCGATCTAGAAAGGACATCGAAAGGACATCATGCCGATGCTGTGATTGGTTATGTCATTCAAATTGATCGACTTACACAACAAATGGGATAAGTGTCGGTTCAAACTTCTCAACCCCCAACTAGCCAAGCAAACCAACAACTTGCAAATCCTACCCAAACTTCAGAAATCCTCACGGTACAAGCCACGGACCAAAACCAAAAAAATAAGAAACCAAAGGAAAATCCAAATGATAACACCAGGATACAAGACACACCTATAATGAACAATCAACCAGAAGGAAATCAGGAGAAAAAGAAAAACAAGAACCGTTACAAAAATTGTCAAGGAGATCATCCTACTCACCTATGCCCTCATATGAATGACATTCATCAAATGTTATCTCAATGTAGTGGACCAAAAAAACCCATTTTTTTTTACTCAACCTTTTCCTTGACAATAAAAAATGGTTTCTATAGCTCTTATACCCTCGTAAGGGGGAAACCAAGAAAACCCTCTGCAAGGGGGAAATCCACCCATTCCCAACATCTTTGGACTAGATCATGGGGACAATATTAAAACAA
The DNA here is from genome assembly GCA_001517045.1 of Pseudotsuga menziesii. NCBI lineage: Eukaryota > Viridiplantae > Streptophyta > Pinopsida > Pinales > Pinaceae > Pseudotsuga > Pseudotsuga menziesii. The sequence goes on from LPNX010724046.1 coordinate 199,027, forward strand.
GGGTTCATTCCTATGAAACACCACCTAGTGTTTCAAACTCATCAGGATAAAAACCAAATGGCTCTCTAAATATCATGAAACCAACCATTGACATAGTGCCTCGACCCCCAAAAGGGCTGTTAAGTAAATCAAAACATAATTCTAATGTGAGAGAAACTCAAAACTATAGTATAGTGGAAGACTTAGCTCAAGCACCTTGTGCCATTTTGGCCTTGGAGGTATTACAAAGTTTTCCAACTCAAATAAAATAACTATTGTCTTCCATTGGCACAGTTAACCCGAATGATACTAGTTTTATCACCTTTGATTTAGAAAAACTAAGTAGGATTCTATCACATGTCGCTTTTCATATCAAAGTGTTGTCACATGAGATGAATATTTTTTGAACTATTATAGACAAAGGAGAATCCACTTCTGTCATGTATTTATTATGTTGTAAAAGATTAGGATCACCCACTTTGAAACCATCCAACAAAGTACTTAAAACATTTGATGGACACTCGTTCCCACCTCATGGAATCATTATGGTTTGCCTAATTTAATTCGAAGGTAAAACAATTCAAGTGGATGTTGAGGTAGTGGATTGACCCATCTATTATAATTTTTTATTGGGACATATTTGGATACATGAAATTATGGTATTAGTGTCTTCGGTATTTTGAGTAACTTGGTTTCCCCATCAAGGGGGGATCATTATGATTAATCAATTAGATTACTGCACACCTGCAACCGATATCCACTCAAATGTACCTTTTGTGGAGAATTCAAAAGTAGTGATTCAAGTTGTCAGAGTTGGGATGTTCAAAGACTCTTCCCTCATGGGAACCTTCACAATCCCTCCACCAACATCTACCCCTAAAATTGTTCCAGTTTTCACCATCATTTCAGAAGTTCACTTTCCATTAACCGTTTTTACCAAATCCAATATGAGTATGGGTTCCACTTCATCAAATGGAACTACAATAGTGGACATCTAGTTTCAAACTAGTAAAGGAAATGAAATACATTCAGAAACACTTGATGAAACTAGGATTAGTAGGCCATTGTCTTCTATATAAATATCATATCAAGCAATTCAAAATGCTTCAGTAGACTCAGATCAAAATCCTTCTCCATTGGAGGAATATGATTTGTATACTTCACTCGTATGGGATATCGATAGTCTCAACAGTCATGACATCTTAGATCAAACCTTTTCATATGATGAAGCTATCATGGAAGTCATGAATATCTCAGAATGACCATGGGAAGACATGCATCATAGATCATCATTTCTTTCTAAACCGGATTCCTTAGAAGTAAAAAATGAGAAATTTTACCTTGATGATGATACTGAAAGGTACCAATTCCCTGTCCAAACACACAATGTCATTTCGGAAGGAAATTTGGAAAACATTTAAAAAACCATTCCTATCAACATATCCATCAACCATGGCATCATTAAGAATATCAATATAGGTTCCAATTTCTCTTCGGAAGAAATCACATAATATACTTGTTTATTTAAAAGGTTTCATGATTTTTTCACTTATTCATATGAAGAAATGCTAGGAATCTACCCTAGCATTGTCGAACATGAGATAAAGACTTATCCAAATGTCAAACCCGTACGACAAAAATTACGTTTGGTAAATCCTAAGAAATTCGTTTCCATGAAAGAAGAAGTAGAAAAGTTGTTGAAAGCTCGCTTAATTTATCCAATCAATAAAAAAAGGGACAATACAACTCGGTATTAACTTTAGGGATTTAAATTTGGATTTCCCCAAAGATAATTATCCCACACCCTTCATTGATAATATTATAAATGAGTGTGCCGGTAGCAAAATATTTTCATTCATGGATGGATTCTCTAGTTACAACCAAATTTAGATTAAGAAATAATACCAACACAAAACGACTTTCATTTTCCCATGGAGCACTTTTGCGTACTAGAAAATTCATTTTTTCCTTAAAAACTCCAAGGCTACTTTTCAAAAATCGATGTTATATGCTTTTCATGATATTAATAAAATCGTCGAGGTTTATCTTGATAAATTGACAACCAAATATAGGAGAAGAGATAAACATTGTGCACATTTACGTGTTGTCTTCCTTCGATGTCGACAATATAACATTATGTTGAATGCACATAAACGCAAAATTTGTGTGGAGTCTGGGTGATTAATTGGTTTCATTCTATCCAAGGATGGGATTTAGGTAGAATCCCTTAAGGTTGATTCAATATTTCAGTTTCCCTCCCTGAAAAAATTAGAAAGCTTCAAAGCTTACAAGGAAAAGCTACACTCTTGAGAAGATTTATTGCTGATTATGCTGAAATTTATAAAGGTTTCATCCATCTCTTAAAACAAGATGAACTGTTCATATGGGATGAGCAACCTCAATTTTCTTTTGATGCAGTGAAACAACCCCTCGTGTCAACCCCAATGCTTATCCCCCCGGACTATACCAGAGAATGTTTTCTATATTTGGTAGAAACCGAATCCACTTTACGGATGGTTATTGTCCAACAGGATGATTCATCTCGAGAAAATGTCATATATTATCTTAGTAAGGGCCTTCCTAGCCCCGAATTCAAATATTCCTAGGTGGAGAAGCTAGCCATGGAAGCAGTTCATGCTGTCCAAAGACTTAGACATTATATACTTTCAAGAAAAATGACTATAGTGGCTGAAATGACCCCATGAAACATAGTTTTCCTCGTCAATTCATCGGGGGGAAATATTCCAAATGGATAGTAATTTTGCAATAATTTTATCTTGAATTCATAAATGCTAAAGCCAAGAATTCTTTAACATTTGCAGAACTAGTGTCTGAGTTACCCGACAATAAAGAGGAAGCAATAGAAGAAGAGTCTTGGGAAGACGAACAATTATTTTTCATTGCCACTACTAATCCTTGGTATGGAACATTGATTATTTATCTTCAAACCTAAAGGATAGATGCTCAATTTTCTAGCATTGAATGACGTCATATCCGATACCAAGCATGAAGATACATCATTATTGGGGATAATTTATACTGTAGAGGAATAGACTTAGTTCTAAGTTGTTGTTTAGTCCATGAATAAGTTGAGCAGGTATTGAATGATTGCCATGCATGAGCATGTGGCGATCATCTTTTTGGGTGGAAAAATGACCAAAAGATATTGTGTGCAGAGTACTTTTGGCCCACAATATTTAAAGATTGCATTAATCCTGTAAAAAAGTGTCATCATTTCCAGATATATACAAAAAAAATGCGTGCACATACCATTCTGTTACACCCTATAGTAACTGTGGGTCCATTTTCAAAATGGTCCATTGATTATATGACAATCAACCCACCTTCATCTAATGGAAACTACTATATCATAGTAGCAGTGGAATACTTCACAAAGTGGGATGAGGAAATTCCTACATTCGACAATATGACAAAAACTCTAGCATATTTCTTATTCAGTCATGTGATAACCAGGTTTGGTGTACCCAAAGAGATCATCATAGACAACGAGAGCCAATTTCAGTATTCCTTTATGGAAGAACATACAACCAAGTTAGGATTGCGTAGGATTTTTCATAACCGTATTATCCCCAATGAAACAGTCAAGTAGAAGCAATCAACAATGTTTTGAATACCATGTTGTAGTGAATGGTTAATAAGAACAAAAATAAATGGCATATGATGTTGTTATCTGTTCTCTATGCTTAACGTACCTCATCTAAAATAGTGAATGATTTCACTCCTTTTTAGTTGATTTATGGACAATAAGTTGTGTTTCCAATTGAATGTGAGATCTCGTCATTAAAATTTGCTATCAAATTGTTACCTAACAATTCTACAGAAGATGGAATCCTCCACCTTCATTCTTCTTGATGTAATTGTAAAATCAGAATGTATTCATTTGTATGTCTTATGTATTATACCCCAATGTTTATTTTGGGATGTGTATTTAATGTATTTGAGTCATGTCATACCCCAATGTTTATTTCGTGAAGTTTCTATAATGTAAACAAGTCATGTCAAGTCATTGTGGGTAACCCTCCTATTTTTCAAGGGTTAAAGTCCCAACAATTGTGGGGCCCTAGGGTTATTAGACTATCCTATAGAATTTGAACATAGGTGAGTCATTATAAGTTGGGGCAATAGTCCCCACCATTGTTTTTAGGATAGCCCTCCTTGTTGGTCGGAGGAGGCAAAGTCCCCACAAGTTGTGGGGCACTAGGGTGATTAGACACTCCTAGAGATGTCGGCTCTAGTAAGTAATTGTTAAGTGAGGCCGACATGTTGGAGTGGGTTTAAAGTGAATGAAAGAATATAAATAGAGAGTGAGCCTCTCTATTTAACACACACACACTCACTCATTGGGGTGCATGAGTGAGAGAGGAGAAGCTCTCTCAGTGTGTGAGAGAGAACAAGATGTGGAGATCATCTTTTCTATTGTTGGGTTTTACTGCTGCCATTGGTGCTCATTCTATCTCTGAGGAAGTTGGAGGGTTTTATCCTTTATGGTTTCCATGAGGAAAATTCTTTGTGTCTCTTGTCTCTTGTGTTTATTGTTATGCATGTTATTCTCTCAGTTAAAGATCCTAAGATAATGCTCGCTTAGAATGATTAAAATCTAACATGGTATCAGAGCTAACCTGAGAAGAATACATTGTGCAGTTGAAGAAGATAGGGATTCTTAATTTTTGGGTCTCTCTCCACAATCCATCAGAAAAATTATGCTAGGATGACTCTCCATTGAAGGGCGCATCTTTCTGTCGAAGCGGAATTCGATTCCGGACATTTTCAATTTTTGGTGCAGGAAATTAGGACTTCTTACAGAAGAGGATTTTTTGAGTGAGCCTGGCATGGGATTACTCTCCTCATTAAAATAAAAGTTTAGAGACCTGCATCAATATTTTTGATTGGTTGAAACTCTGGGAAAGTCAAACCCTAGTTTGACCTCGAGCTGGAAAAACCCTAAAATACTAAAACTGATAAGTTTTGGTACAATTGATATCTCAGGATTGGAGAAGGATTAGGAGCTGAAAATTGTAGAGGTCGAAGATACAATCCTGATGTACAAATTATTCAAAATTCAGCCTCATATTCGCTATATTGTGGGAGATATGATCCCTCCTAGTTAGGGTCCCAACCTCTTACAGAATTCATCCCTAAATAGGACACCTCGGGAGAATTTCTATATCTTGGGATAAAAAGGTCCAAATGAAATTTATGAAGATGTTATAAAAAGGGAATGGACTATAATTTTTGTGGTCCAAGTTTCAGACCCAGAAGATGAAACAGTGACACATGAAAGTCCATACAACTTTGTTGTTCTGAACATTCCTGTAACAGGTCACCTTGGGAAAATAATCATAAGTGCTAATTGGAGAAACTAATTCTGATGAATCCTATGGTGTTGGAAAAGGGAAATGTGAGGATACCTCAGTGATAAGTTTCAGACACAAAGGACCATTAATTTCAGAGATACCATAGAAACTGTAATAGTCATTTATGTAGAATAAATTGAAAAACTAGGGCTTTCTGTTCCGGGAGCTTCCCTCCACTGTTTTCAAAAAAGGAGTACATTGGATAGATCAACTTGAAGATATATATATTTCTATCCAATAAGATCTAAAATATTCCAAGTTTTGAAAATTAGGGTTTCTCTAACAAATCCTAGATCAGCCAGCTATGGAACCAGGACGGACACCTCAAATCGGTAAGATCTAATCTTTTGCTATTTACATTTGAGGTTCTCATATCAAAGTGATCTATCAAATAATCTTGATGATACACTTGGTGAAGTTATCAAATTCCAAGCATGGAAGTATTTGATCTCTCTGGAGAAAATGAATTGGACACCTACATGAGTAGAGAGGTTCTAGATCTAGAGGGAGATGAGGCTAAAAGACTTACACGAGAAGAACTTGGTCAAGGCCAAGAAGATCATTGTTGATTCAATCACAGATCAAATTGTACCACAATCATCTTCCCTAAAGACACCAAATATGTTTGAATCCTTGACCAAGATATTTGAATGGAAGAACATAAATCAGAATATGACTTTGAGAAAATAGTTGAAGAATGTGAATATCCAGAATGCAGAGACCATACAGTCATACTTTACAAGGGTCTCTCAAATCAAAGAACAAATTGAAGCAGTAAAAGAAGAAGTGAAGAATGAAAAAATGGTGATAGCCACCTTGAATGGCCTCCCATGATCATGGGATTCATTCATGCGAGGAATGTGTGCCAGAAGGAAGTGATGACTTTCAGCAGACTCTAGGAAGAAGAAGAATCTCGACTCATAATAAGAAAAGAGAAGATGGGAGCAACTGAAGATTAATCTCTCACCATCCAAAGAAGATCCCTCAAGAAATGAGGAATATGAAGATATCCACTCTTGAAGAACCTCTTATCCATCTTAGAATTTGGATAAGAAATGATGCTATTATGAATGAAGAAGACGATGAAGCAGAAGGCTCAAGAAGGAGTCTACCCACGAAACAAATAAAGATAAGTATTCAATTTCCATTTCATGATATTTTTTTGTTATGCATTTGTTTATATTCAGTTGATGTATTATGCATGATAGAATGTTTTTATTTAATGACAGTATACTACTAATATGTATGTAATGGGTAAGTATCTCATGGTTCTATACAACTCTCCATTGCTACTTATCTAGAATGAAACCTCTTTGCTAACATATTGGATTAGTGCACAATCTCAATGTTGTCTTGGTAGATATGGAAGGAATCTAGAAATTTTCTATGAGATATGGATGAATGTTGTATTGGATAAAGTAGTTGCATGATCATGCATAAGAATTTTTCATTATGAACATACCTTATGAAATATTTCTAAACATACAACTAATGCATTTGACTTGTAGGAAAGATCGTGTAAAATTTCCCACGAGCAAAGAAGGATGAGACTTGTTCTGAAGAACAAGTGACGATAGTTCAAGATGGAGAATAATATGACGAATGCAATGACATCATTAATGTAGAACCTTCCAGCCATGAAGAAGTAACCAAGAAGAAAGGGGAGACCAGTTCAAGAAGAATGATGTCTAGGTTGCAATTCATAGTTCCATCATGTAGTAGATTGAAACATCATGTGATACGAGGCAAGATTCATAGCACGAGGCATAGACTATGAAGAGACATTTGCAGCCACTAGAAATACACATGACAAGAAGAATCATGTGTGCAAATGAAAGAATGCCTTGTACAAGCTCAGAAGACACCCATGGGATAACACATACATGAGGAGCTTGATGAAGACCTGAACCTTTTCTACAAGGTTGAAGATGAAATTCTATAGAGGATGACAAGCTCTCAGATGGGTACGAGAAGAACTTTTGAAAAAGTTCAATATAGAGGATCTTGGTATCCAATGATCCTAGATGGATACATAGAATATTAGTAGAAGAGGAAGCTACTTGTCACTCTAATACATAATGTTTTAGTGCATAGAGTACGAAATATAGAGGGAGAATGATGCTCTGATTCAAAGGGGGTGACTGTAGAAGATCTTGAGGTTCGACATGGTACAACAGGATGGATAGATTACTGATGACTCTAGGATTTACTGAGAGTAAAGAAGATTTTGACCTTTGCATCAAGGTTGAAGGCGGAAGACCAATGATGCTCCTATTATGTGTCGATGCACTATTTTCTAGGCATGGAGGTGTGGACAAGGGAAGTATGTAGTAGAGATCCTGAAGAGGTTCAAGATGATGGACTGTTAGACCATGACCACACCTATGGCATCAAACATGAGGCTATTGAGTGTTGCTTCATCAAAGACGTTTGATGCCATGATGTATCATCAGATGATTTGTTCCTTGATGTACCTGATGAATATGAGACCAGATATTTGCTTTACTATGAACACATTGAGACATGTTCACGTGATGGTTGCAAAGCATGCAGTGAGGTACCTGAAGGGTATAGTTGATTATGGGCTCAAGTATGAGGCAAATTAAAAGATTATGTGGATTTGTATTAGGCAGGCAGTGCCATTGATAAGAAAAACACTTCGAGGTGCTACTTCAGTATGGGATCAAGTGTGATCTCTTGGTTTGGAAGGATGGAGTCCTGCATGGTGCTGAGTACAGTTGAGGCAAAAGATGTTGGCACTTGCTATTTGGGAGGTAGTATGTTTATTTTGAAAACTAGTATTTGATTTGGTTGATCTGACTTGCATTTTCTATATGATGTAGAGTGGAGAAGTGATCTAGATCGAGATCTATCGAAAAAGGGATTTCTAGCATAGCTGATGAGACAAGTTTTTTGAGCATAAATATTGGCAAAGCTTGTAGGTTGCTCAGACGTAAACAATCTTGTAGGTTTCCCTAGGATGTAATAGGTCTTGGTGAAGCTCGCAGGTTATCCTTGGATGTAATCATCCCTGATGTGATTCTATGCTAGAAATGGCCAAAGTGAAGTTTGAGTACTTCAGGGAGAAGCTTGGTGTTCTCTAGATCGAGGTTCCCTCCAAGGGGAAATGATGAGACCTAAAGCTATTCTGACATGGTGAGAGGATTAGGTTCCTTCCATGGTCAGATGTAAGGGCTGAGCCATTCTATCATGGTGAGAGGATTTGGTTCCTTCCATGTTAGATGTGAGTGCTGAGACATTCTATTGTGACTGTAGGATTGGTTCTTACATGATCAAATATAAGGGCTGAATGCCATTCTTGGAATGGAGGCACCTAATTAGTTACCAAGAATACTCAGTATGGGAATGAGGTTCGTTCTAATATGACTGTAGGATGTAGTCTTACATGATCAGATGTGAGCGCATGGCCATTCTAATGTGATTGAGGGATGTGTTCCCACTTGATTAGATATAAGGGATGATGCCATTCTCTAGGAGAATGGAGGCACCTAGTCAATTACCAAGAATCCTTAGTATGGGACTGAGAGCCCTTTTGATGTGATGTGTTTACACATGGTTGAATGTAAGTGCAGATCCTTTCTGACTAGAAGAGGTTGGATGTAAGTGCTAAGCCATTCTGGCACGATGTGTTTACACATGGTCAAATGTTAGTGCTGTGCCTTTCTGACAAGATTGGGTCAGATGTAAGTGCAGAGCCTTTTCGACAAGATGAGGTCAGATGTAAGTGTTGAGCCATTCTAGCGCGATCTGTTTACACATGGTAAGATGTGAGTGCTGGGCCTTTCTAACAAGATGAGTTCAGATGTGAGTGTTAGGCCTTTCTAACAAGATGAGGTCAGATGTGAGTGTTGGGCATGCCTTTTTTAGAAGATGAGGTCAGATGTAAGAGCTGGGTAGGCCATTCTAACTTAGAGTCATATATAAGCACTGATGAAGACCTACATGAAGGGTAGGCCTACAACCAGCATGAAAAGGGGCTAGTTCTGTAGAACTTCCTGTGATGAGAAGAATGAAGAGATAGCACCATTTGATTGAGATAGAAGAAGCAGTAATGATGATCATGATTCATTGATGATCCAGCTTTGATGATGATCTAGATCAAGTGATGATCTGGACTTGATGATGATCCAACAGTGACGATCTAGATCAAGTGATGATCAAGACTTGATGATGATCCAATAGTGATGATCTAGATCAAGTGATAATCCAGCAGTGATGATCCAGATCAAGTGATGATCCAAACTTGATGATGATCCAGTAGTGATGATCCAGATCAAGTGATGATCTACACTTGATGATGATCCTGTAGTGATGATCTAGATAAAGTGATGATCCAAACTTCATGATGATCTAGCAGTGATGATCCAGATCAAGTGATGATCTAGACTTGATGATGATCCAATAGTGACGATACAGATCAAGTGATGATCCAGACTTGATGATGATCCAGTGATGATGATCCAGATCGAGTGATTATCCAGATCCAGATGAATATGATGAGAAATCAAAGATGATCTAGATGATACAGAGAAGAAGACTTGTGCTGATAAATTATGTCGAGAGAATACCTTCCTAGTTAAGAGGGAGTGTTGATGTAATTGTAACTTTGGAATGTATCCATCCGTATATCCTATGTATTGTACCCCAATGTTTATTCCCTGATGTTTCCATAATGTATTTGAGTCATGTCATACCCCGATGTTTTTTCCAGCAATTTTCTTTAATGTAAACAAGTCATGTCAAGTCATTGTGGGTAATCCTCCTATTTGGCAAGGGTTAAATTCCCCGCAGTTATGGGGCCCTAGGGTTATTAGACTATCCTAGAGAAGTTTAACCTAGGTGAGTCATTGTAAATTGGGGCAATAGTCCCCACCATTGTGTTAAGGATAACCCTCCTTGTTGGTCAGAGGAGGCAAAGTCCCCATAAGTTGTGGGGCACTAGGGTTATTAGACACTCCTAGAGATGTCAACTCTAGTAAGTAATTGTTAAGTGAGGCCAACATGTTGGAGCGGGTTTCAAGTGAATGAAAGAATATAAATAGAGAGTGAGCCTCTCTATTTAACACACACACACTCACTCATTGGGGTGCATGAGTGAGAGAGGAGAAGCTCTCTCAGTGTGAGAGAGAGAACAAGCTGTGGAGATCATCTTTTCTATTTTCGAGTTTTACTGCAGCCGTTGGTGCTCATTCTATCTCTGAGGAAGTTGCGGGGTTTTCTCCTCTATGGTTTCCACGAGGAAAATTCTTTGTGTCTCTTGTCTCTTGTGTTTATTACTGTGCATGTTATTCTCTTAGTTAAAGATCCTAAGATAATGCTAGCTTATAATGATAAAAATATAACAATTCTCTTGATGAAACTAGAAGATATGCCTCATTAAATGTAGAAGCACACAAGAAAAGAGTCAAATCCCATTATGACAAAGAATCATGTCCTCAATTATTTTAAGAATGCGATTTAGTTTTGGTTTATGACCAAGACAATGATAAAATAGGAAAAGGGAAATTTGTACCTAAATGGTTTGGCCCACTTATCGTCATTTTGTTGTATTATTTTGTTTGATATCACTAATACATTTGGTCGGATTTTTCCACGAAATATTTCCATGTTTTGAACATTCATGGATTAATACTTCATTTTTTTATCATGGCGAAAAAATTGTGGCAATATCGACTTTTTTAATTTTAGAGGAAATTTTGTCTCTATATCAATGACATATGGCTATCTTTGCACACCCACCAAACCAATGCCAACTTTCAATGTGCGGGTCAACTCATGCATTTTCGGCACATTTTCTATAGTTGCGACAAGGTTCTTGGTGATTGATTGAGCGTGGATTGAGCTCGGATTTCTTTATCAACCATATCCAAAACTAGAGAGATCAGTAATACTCTGCTTCTTCAACAAGTGACTCAATCGGAGAAAGAATATCAACCAACCTTTAGAGGACAATATGGAACCTGTGGGAAATGACATGCCTTCACTTTCCCTTGAAGAAGATGTTGTTGTCACAACTTTGGTTGGAATGCATGGAAATGAAAATGCAGGTCAATGGGAGGAATTTGTGAACAATGATATGGACCATTCACCAACAAGTGATGAAGACCTAATTCATGCCAAATATTCTTTTGATGGTATATTTTTTTTTCTTTATTTGATAAAATGGTACATTTCAAAGAACAATCTACCTTATGGGAGGATTCCTTCAAAGCTAACGACGAATTTTGCAGAACTAAGGATGTCCAAATTCTTGATTTGGTACATCGTGTTATAGGTTTAGAGAAAAGAATTGTGGAAATTGAAAAAATAATTGGCCAGGAGGATCAACTTACTAAGGATCAATGTTCTAAATTTACTGCAGTCCTAGCAGAATCGATTTCTAACCTTGATAGAATGAATGACATGTATCAGGCTCAAAAGAAAAAATATGAGTAAACTATAGGGAGACTTGAAAATGAGCTGAAAAAAAGGCCTGATGTTTTGAACATGCCACCACTGATGAATATATTTGGTAAGGAAGCAGAACTTCAACAATAATTGAAGTAGAAAGAAACATTTATTACAGGATTGAAGGTTGATTTACAAAGGGCATTGAGATAAATTATCATTAAACAACAAAATTAGAGTGCAGAATATGAAGGAAGACTGGAAAAAATAAATAGAACAATTAAAAACAAAAATGAGTTGCTACAAAAAAAGAGAATTGAAAGGATTTTAGCAACTCTTGAGGCTAAAAATGCTGGAAGAGGAAAAAAATCAACAGTCAAGGGTAAACAAGTCTGCACACCAAAAGAATCAACAATCAAGGGTAAACGGGTCTGCACACTAGAAGAATCAATAGTCAAGGGTAAACAGATGTGCACACGAGAAGAATCAACAGTCAAGGGTAAAAAGGTCAGCACAACAAAAGAATCCAAAGTGGAGAGTAAAAAGTCCATCACACCAAAAATTATTGGCAGTACAAAACTAGGTGATGTAACTATGGAGAGCTTACTCTAGTTTTAGAAGTCCTTACAACAATAAGAGAAGACGTTGAATGAAGTTGCTTCAACAATTAATGTTTTAGAGTTTACATTTGGCTCATCAGATCTAACATTGAAGAAGAAGATAGAGGAGAAGGAGGCCGAAATTAGAGACCTTCACCGAAACCTATTGGAGAAGGGAAAAGAACTACATTTTGGATGTGATAGTGAGATACAAGATTTGAAATGCCAAATTAAATATTTGTAGAATAAACCTGTGGCAAAAGCAATTTTGTATACTCCATCTGATAGCGATTTGAGGGCATAAGAGCTTGATAAGGAGGTACAATAGGTGAAGAGAAGATTAAGTGCAGTTCAATATGACCTGAAGTGGAAAAAGGATAATCTTAAAACAAAGGAAGATGAGCACTCAAATCATAAAAATAATAATGTAGATATGTTGAAGAAATTCCTAGAAGAAAAATATAGATTGCATACAAAAGTGATAAATCTTGCAAATAAAGTGAAAGAGAAAGAAAAACAATTAAAACATATGGCTGATGAAGCTTATGTAGAAATGGAGGGTTCTGGAAAAGGAAAGGGAATCTATAGCGAATTTTCTTATTCTAAAAAGGAGGAATTGCAAAAAACTCCCAAGAAGCCTAGATTTCTAAAATAATATGGTGTACATTTGATGTCTATGTACATACTAATATTGTTGTAATATAAATTGACAGAATTTCTTGGCAATGCATATATTTTGATATAGTTTATGTGTTTCTAATGTGTAATACAAGTGTAATGTGTAATCCATATGTGCATTTTTCCTATATATAAGAGAGTTTAATGTGCAACCCATACTGAGAAGTGTGTATGAAACTACAAATGATGAAATATATTCTTCGTAATATATTCTACAAATGAATTGACATATGAAATATTCTTGAAATATATTCTACAAATGAATTGACATATGAAATATTCATGAAATGTATTCTACAAATGAATTGACAGATAATCATTTCGTGCCATTTTGAATAAATTACACTATAACATAGACATACCAACCTTTTCTACAAACTCTTGTACTCATTTCTGTAAATTGTAAGATCTACAGTAAAATCCAAGTCATCCAAAACAACAATTGACAGTATTTTCCAATTTTTCATGGCCAGAACTAAAAATCCACAATCGAAGTACATTGTAGGTATGAAATTTGGAAGTTTGCATACAAAAAATTAATTAGAGTAGTATAGTTTTAATTTCATACATAACGTAAACTTCTATTGTGAAATAAGAATGCATACAACATTTGAAATGAGAATAGAACAACTGTAAATGTTGGTTTGTTATTGATGAGCATCATAGTTTGGAAACCAATATGATGGATCTGCAAGTTTGTATCATCTGTTTCTTTTATTATAATATAAATCATCATCATTCCTTGCAGAAATTAATAAATGAGAACATAACATATATAATACATTCCGAGGAAAAAAACAAAAATAATGCAAAAATATAACCAGATCGATCCTCAAGAAAGTTTTAAAAGGGGCCCAAGAGCATTTTTTATTATATTATGCTTTCATTACATAAAAGAGGGATATTTTATTGTTGAATCAGTAACATCAAACAAATTATTCAATAATAATTGTCCCTACTACCTGTTAAATTCTATTTATAAACCTCAAGGGTCGGATTGACCATGTTACAAGTGGATTTCATTTGAGTGAAACTGAAATATCGATTCACCCACGAGCCAACACGTTCTCTGATGTACTTTCCTTGGTTCAAAAGAAGATACCAACTACTGTGGAACAAGGAAAGCACAAGAGTGCAACGCAGGGGGGGAAACAGGGCTGAAGTGGACATGTTTCAACACTAAGGGTAGAAAGGGAGTAGAATAGCAAGTTGCATTCCCGTTATCTAGATGGGAGATGCAAGCAGAGAACAATTATAACAGATATGCACAGTGAGTGAGAGGTATCTAAGGAGAAAAGAAAAATACCAATGAAAGAAGAAAATGGTAAGGAAGAGAGAAATTCCACAACAAATATGGATCAGTGGAAAAAAACATGCAATACCCATCTAGTGTGGACAAATTAAAATCTAAAATTGAAGAAATCAATCCTGCTATGCCACCGAGAGGGAATGCTTGGGTTGTTGAAGAGCGACAGGGTGTTGAATCAGTGAAGGAAAGACTTCACTGAGTGATGGGAAAGGAATGTCAAATGAACATAAAAACAATAATATGGAATGGAACTTCCAATGAAATCCATCGAACCTGGATGAGACTGTCTCCAATTCTTTCCAATTCTACCCATTTCACTCATACTATCAGTGAACTCAAATTTGTGCACATATGTGTCCATACTGGACAAAAATTAATGAACATAGAGAATGGATTGAATACTCCATAGCCTATTGATAACAGTGGCCCCTATTTATCAATCTTACATAAGAAGCAACATGATTGGTAATTGACTGCAGCTGCTAGGAAGGAATCCATGGGGTAAGGCCAAATATGGATATATGTACTGTGTTGGCCCTTGGAATAATTGAAAGGTGGTAAAAAAAGGTTAATCATGATTAAATGATGAGTTCACGTCTGGGTGATGCAATCATTCTCATTGTCGTCAGAATCTGACTCGATTCAGGTTCATCGAAATATAGAATTTGATGGTTTGTTAAGTGATGTATTTGACACTCGGTTGACAGTTCAGAATATGACAGGTAGGGAAAAGTGAAAAAATCCATTTACAATTTTATATGATTATATGACATATTTTACACTGAATACATTCAACACGTGTATGACAAGTTGAGGTATGGGAAAATGAAATCAAGCATGTGCGTGGATTTTACTGAAGCAAGTCAATTTTGGATTGCTTTACTCAAATGCACGCCCAACATTAAAAAACTGTGGTTTAGGGAAATTAGACCTACAAAAACATCCAAAAAATGAAAAAAACTGTTGTTTAGGGAAATTAGACCAAGACTAGGAGAAGATAAAAAATTGTCCAAGTATGGAATTATTGGTAAAATCTTCCTAACTTGCCTTAGAGAAATTCCCACCACAGCTCGTAGGATGATGATAAAAATATTATGAGAGTGTATATATCTATATTCTTGTATGGTGCCTCCAACCATATAATTATCCTGACCAAAACGTCTCTCAATACAAATATATCAATCTACCAAAAGTGCCTCCCATCCATATTCGCATTGCTCCAGAAAAATGCATGCCGAGGAGAGAGAAAGAAGCTCCAGAAGATGAAAGTGGTCTTGATGGATTAACCTTGTTGGCCTCTACCCCTTAGCAATATCACTTTCCAAGTTTGAAGGAAAAATGAAATGACCTTGGTGACCTAGGGTTTGAAGAGAACTGGTTAAGTGTTAGACAAAGAGTTTGAGAGACCACTTGGAAATGCTCACAAGGGGGTGTTCCATTGATGATAAAAATCATTAGATGATATGGTCTTGTTCATTGTAAAAATGAATATCTATCCATTCTCTTGGTTTTTATTATGGTGATCAGATAAGGAAAATATCAACCTTGCAAAATAGAAGAAAAAACTTATTTTGCATACTAAAGATAGAAAAATGGCTAAGTGTTGTAAAGGGGCTAAGTGATGCCTGCATTAAGGTTGATTCCCACACTAGGGATGATGCATGCATGGCATGGCATGGTGTATATGATGATGTGGCATGAATTTGAAATAATTTTTGCATTATGACATTGTTCTGGAGAAATATGACAAATTAGTGAAAATCAGGAAATTGGTTAAGTGCGGGAATATTGGTCCAAGTAGACTTAAGAGGATTCTCGCAACAAATGGTTTGTTGAAGAAAATGCTTGTACCACATGGGGATATTGTAGGCTGTTGTTTTTTCTACTCAACCAGGCTCTCAGTTTTTCCAAAGGGACTATGAAGAACAATTTATGGACCTGCCAAAATTGTGGTTTAGGGAAATTAGGCCAAGCCTAGGAGAAGATAAAAAATTGTCCAAGTATGGAATTATTGGTAAAATATTCCGAACTGGCCTTAGGGAAATGCCAGCCACATCTAATAGGATGATGATAAAAATATTATGAGAGTGTATATCTCTAAAGAATTTTATGGTGCATCCACCCATATAATTATCCCGACCAGAAAGTCTTTCAGGAAGAAGATATCAATCTGCCAAAAGTGCCCCTTAGCTATATTTGCACTACTCCATAGAAATGCCAGTCGAGGAGAGAGAAAGAAACCACAGAAGATGAAAATGGTTTTTCCGGATTCACCTTGTTGAACTATAGCCATTGGGAATCTCACTTTCCAAGTTTGAAGGAAAAATGAAATCACCTTGGTTACCTATGGTTTGAAGAGAACTGGTTAAGTGTTAGACAAAGTGTTTAAGAGATTGCTTGGAAATTCTCACAAGGGGGTGTTCCATCGGACGATAAAAATGATCAGATGATATGGTCTTGTTCATTGTTGAAATGGATATGTATCCATGCTCTTGTTTTTTCTTATGGTGACCAGATAAGGAAAATATCAACCTAGAAAAATAGAAGAAAAAATTTATTTTGCACACTAAAGATAGAAAAAATGGCTGTGTTGTAAAGGGGCTAAATGATGCCTACATTAAGGTTGATTCCTGCACTAAGGATGATTCCCGCATGGCATGGCATGGAATAGATGACTATGTGGCATGAAATTGAAATCATTGTTGCATTATGACATCGTTCTAGAGAAATACAACAAATTAGTGAAAATCAGGAAATTGGCCAAATGTGGGAATACTAGTCCAAGTAGCCTTGAGAGGATTCCCATCACAAATGGTTTGTTGAAGAAAATGCCTACACCACATGGGAATATTGTAGGCTACTATTTTTTCTACTCAACCATGGTCTCATTTTGTCTGAAGAGACACTTAAGAATAATTTATGGACCTGCCAAAAGTGTGGTTTAGAGAAATTAGACCAAGCCTAGGAGAAGACAAAAAAATTGTCCAAGTATGAATTATTGGTAAAATATGCCTAACATGCCTTAGGGAAATGTCCACCACAACTCATGGGTTGATGATAAAAATATTATGAGAGTGTAGATCTCTAGAAACTTGTACGGTGCATCCAACCATATAATTAGCCTGACCAAAAAGTATTTTAGGAAGAAGATATCAATCTGCCAAAAGTGCCTCTCAGCCATATTTTCATTGCTCCAAAAAAATGCTTTCCTAGGAGAGAGAAATAAGCTACATAAGATGAAAGTGGTTTTTCTAGACTCACCTTGTTGAACTATACCCATTGGGAATATCACTTGCCAAATTTGAAGGAAAAATGAAATTACCTTGGTGACCTAGGTGTTACGAAGAGAAATTCCTATGGCTTGGGGTACCACAACAGACAGCTTGAATCCAGAAATCAATCCTTTCCAATATGCAATAGAAAATAAATGTCTAACACTAAAGGATCAGACCTCATACCTTATTCCGAACGGTTGAAGTAGATCCCCGTTAATATTTCCAAATTCAGCTTGAATTGATAGATTACTTCCTCAGCAACAAGTAAACAATACAAGCATTCTATATATCATGGTGTTAGATCTATTCTAGCATATATAATAAATAATGTATAAGCATTTTACATAATCCCATGGATACAATATTCATTCAAACACACATTATTGGACAAGAAAAGATATTTCTATTAATACAAATCAGAGATTACAAGATACAACCTCTGACGGCACGTCTGCAAACCGGAGAAACTGAATCCCAAACTTGGGCCTCCACCACTTCAATCCTCCATCTCTAGATAGCAAGCTTACAAGCAAAAGGAAATCTTGGGAAGAACACAAAAGTGCTCCAAGGGACAAAGGGATGCAGACTCAAGCATAAGTTCTGGCAACAATGGACTATAGTTTCTTTGCTCTCAATTCTCTCTTATGCCTTCAATGTACCAAGGAGTTCCTTATCTAGATTTTCAAAGGGGTAATGAAAGGTCGAATCCGAGCGATCTCAAGGCATAGGGAATTCCAGGAGTCAAGTGAGTCAGATCCATGCCAAGGAAAACTCCAAAAGGATTTGGGTTTTGTACACATCCTGATGTACGTGGTTTTAGAGGTCAAACCCACGTATGTACGTGATTATAAGTTTAAAAGTCGCGTGTATAATTTTTCACATGTTTTTAGGGATGGTCAAGGAAACATAAAAGGACAAAAAATGGTCCAAGGGGTCTAAGAAGTATGCAGTGGGATAGGGGAAGGCCATACAAAGTGTGATTCACCTGGAGTGGTGAAATCAGCTATAACACTAGGGTTTGAAGAGAACTGCTCAAGTGTTAGACAAAAAGTTTGAGAGAACACTTCAAAATGACCGAAAGGGGGTGTTCCTTTGATGATAAAATTCATCAGATGATATGGTCCTGTTCATTGTTGAAATGGATATCTATCCATGTTCTTGTTTTTTCTTATGGTGACCAAATAAGGAAAATATCAACCTACGAAAATAGAAGAAAAATGTTATTTTGCATACCAAAGACAAAGAAAAAATGGCTAAGTGTTTTAAACGGGATAAGTGACACCTGTGTTAAGGTTGATGCCCGCGCTAAGGATGATGCCCACATGGCATGGTATGGTATAGATGATGATGTGAAATGAAGTTGAAATCATTGTTGCATTATGACATTGTTCTGGAGAAATAGAACAAATTAGTTAAAATCGAGAAATTGGCTAACTTTGGGAATATTGGTCCAAGTAGCATAGAAAATGTGGTTTAGGGAGATTATACCAAGGCTAGGAGAAGATAAAAAATTGTCCAAGGATGGAATTATTGGTAAAATATGCATAGCTGTCTTTAGAGAAATTCCCGCCACAGCTCATAGGATGATGAGAAAAATATTCTTAGAGTGTGGATCTCTAGAGTGTTGTATGCTAAATCCAAGCATATCTAGAAGGCTATAATAAGACATTTTTTTAATAGTTTGAAGGCAATATAAAAGCATATTCACAATAACCCACATGCTAGGAAATGTATATTATTGTTTCAAACTTACAAATTTCATATATAATGAAAAAATTATTCGAAAAGAGAAACCAATTATATCAGAACAATAATATACCAGACATAATTGAATTGAACAAATACATAATTCATATGCATTAAATAGTAGAATTCACCATATAGATTACACCTAACAATATAAAATTTTATTGATAAATGTAAATATATATAGCCTCAACCCCATGGTGTTATTTTCAACTTATTACAATTGTATAGACTATGGCATGCATTTTCCTAAGACCTATTTTGAATATTTACACACTGGTTTTTATGTAACAACTTAGAATTTAAGTCATTAATTTTGAATTTGTCCAAGATACTTGCAATTTTAGTCATTCATGTTCAATTTGAATGCTATGCATTCCTAGCTTGCATTTTTATGCTTATGGCTTTCTTTTTACACCAAGTGTCCATAGCAGTAAAAAAAGGTTAAAATTGCACCTTTCATAGGTCGATTGTGATCATATGAGGTTCGGTTATATAAAATTAACACAAGGATAGTCTTATAAATATATCTAGCCATCCAATTTCCAAAACCATTTACTATAAATATTTAATAGGAGGGTTTGGCTTGCATTTTTATTAATGTAGGTGGATATTTCATAAATACAAGACATCCATGTAGTGTTTTTGCACAACAGGCACTTTCTGAACCAAAATTGAAAAAATAAATTTATAATAATGTGGAAAAGAGTAAAACATAACATTTCCAACTAAAATCACTCAAAAATACCTAATACTTAGGGCTGGGTGGGCATTTTTGTGATCTCGATAAAACTGGGTTGAAAACACAAAAGTTGTCATTTTGTCAATTTAACTATGGACAAATGAAACATAATTTAAAAAAATGGAAAGAGACTTTTGTAAAAAAATATATCTATCTTCAACCCCATGGTGTTAGTTTGAACTTATGACAATTGTACGGACTGTGGCACACATTTTCCTAAGCCCATTTTTTAATATTTACACACTGTTTTTTACGAAACCTAGAATTTCAGTCATTTTTTTTTAATTTGGACAAGATACTTGGAATTTTAGTCATTCATGTTCAATTTAACTGCTATGCATTCCTAGATTGCATTTTTATGCTTATTTCTTGCATTTTACACCAGGTGTCCATAACAGTAAAAAAAGGTTAAAATTGCACCTTTCATAGATCGACTGTGGGGATACAAGGTTAGGTTATATAAAATTAACACAAGGATAGTCTTCTCAATATATCTAGCCATCCAATTTCCAAAACCATTTACTATAAACATTTAATAGGAGGGTTTGGTTTGAGAGTACATCAAAACATGTAAAGAAGAATATTACTCTATTATTATATAACTCACTCTATTACTCCATTTTTTCTAGAATAGTTAGAATGCCAAAATTTTACTTTATTATTTACTCTTACTTTATTATTTTCAATAAGTATACTTAACATGCTATAAAGTTAACTATATTTAAATTTAAAATATAAGTTGTGTATAGTTGACTTGAAACACATTTGTAATTTTTATTATAGCTTGGAAAAGTTAGAACAAATTTGTAATTTTTATTATAGTTTGCAAAATTTAGAACATATTTGTAACTTTTATTATAGTTTGGAAATGTATGAACACATTTGTAATTTTTATTTTAGTTTGGAAAAGTCATCGTGCTAGTATCCTGTGCGTGCATTCACGTGCATCCTGTGCATGCATCTCTTCTTTGTTTCTGAGTGTGCCATAATCCTACAAAATGAAAACAACAGCCTCATCTTCCATGCCATCAACTAAAACAGGGGGTTCTCAAGTTGTTGAGAGGTTCAGTATCAGAAAAATCAGAGAGAGTGTTGAGGCATGGAGTGACATAACTAACTGGCTAGAAGGTATGCTAAATGTCCTGGTCAGAGCAGGAATGCATCGTTTTATTTTCGGTCAGTTCAATTTCAACAATGAAGAGAGAGATAATTCCATTTCTAGTTATGATCATGATTCTAAGGAATTGATTATGTTTGGGAGGAGGTTTTTTCTGGACCCTGATTTTTTGTCAAGTGCAGCGAAAATTCCACGCAGGGGGGAGTAATGTTGACCACCAAGAAAACCCTAAAAGTAGAAAAGGGTAAGATGGAAAACACAATATGTGGAAAAACAGTTAAGGTTTCCCATAATGGTTTAAATATGCAAGATGTTCCACTAGGAATTTACAAAACCTTACAAATTGTACTTAGGACAATTATGAATCACCACAAGCAAGATATTTCAAGTGATTGTATGAAGTTGGCGATTCATTGGGTTGAAGACCTGGCCATAGATGTCCCTCATCTATTGGAAAAAAAATTGCATTTTGCACTGCATGAGACAAAAATGAAGAGAGTGAAGTTCAGTTACCCTGGCCCACTACAAAAAACTATTGACTTATATCGACCGAACACTGTAGAAGGAAACAAATTTAAAAATACATACATTAAGAGGTTGAAGCTAGACAAAATTAACCAGGAAGTTCCTCAACAATATACAAAGGACAGTGTACAAGTCCCTGAAGAGGCTTTTGAGTATTATATGGAAGGTATGGGAAGTGACCCTGAAAAAGTTGATGTTGTCTCAATTCTGGACGGATTACATGAAGGAAGAGAAATAAAGATCCTTTTGAGTATTGTATGGAAGGTATAGAAAGTGACCCTAAAGAATTTCATGTTGTCTCAATTCTGGCCGAATTACATGAAGGCAGAGAAATAAATGTAAATGAGATGCATGATGGTGAGTTTAATGAACAGGAGGAGCATAGTGATGATGATATTATGCTCGTCCAGAAATGCCACTTGTTATACATACGCCTCCACAGTTGGGAGTTGAGAAAACTTCCTCTCCAAAATATTTTTTATGGTAAAACTGTTTTTAAGCTACTATTAGATAAAATGTTTTATTTTAAAGAAGAAGTTGAATTTCATAGAAACTTTTTTTCCTAATCGTATCTTACCGCAATACAGAGCATAGAACTCTATAGGATTAAGCAGATGCAAATTCAGGACCTCTTAAAGGTAGGTGCTATTTTTCAATTCTATTTTTCAAAAGGAAACAGTTTCCAAATTCCTTTTTTGAAGCCTTGTTAAAATTTTCACTATTTACAGGTAATTGCAAGGTTAGAAACGAAACACATGGATACTATGGAATATTCTATTAAAAATTTTCAAATGTTGGACCTCTTTAAGGTAGGAGGAATTTTTCAATGTTTTTTTCCAAAAACAAAGTTGCCAATTTCCATTTTTTAAAGCCTCCTAAAAATTTTCCCCGTTTATAGAAAACAGCAAGATTACAAGGATCCCTTGTGAATATTGTGGACAGTTCGAGAATGATAATAGAAGGAAAGGACTCTGTTCTTCAGTCTTTGAATGAGGAACTAGAGAAAATTGAAGATGAATTTAGAATGGAAAATGATAAATGTAGAGAAGAATATATGGTTGTTCGGAAGAAAGATGAAGAAACCATAAAGAGACCGGAAGACAAGCTGAAACATAGACTGGAGGTTTTGGACATTCCCTTTCTAAGGACAGTTATCGGCCAAGAAGAAATACTTACCGCTGAAGTCAATAAGTTAAAAAAAATAATTGAAATAATGAAGGATGACTTTCAAAATAACCTTGCTGAAGACTACAATAAACATCAACTTGAGATAAATAAATATAGAAAAAAAGAGGAAAACATGAAAAACATAATTGCTAAGAAAGATGAAGAGTTGAAAGGGAAAATAGTTGAACCTAAAATGATCACTGCAGAATTATAGACTAGAGGACTTGAAAAGTTAAAAGAATCTAAAACTGGTAAGGGACAGAGTAGGCATCTGATTTTTGGTGAAATTTATGATATGTCAGCACACCAATAGCATTTAATAAGGTATGAGAGTTCCCTGCAAAACAGAGAGAAGGAACTAAATGTAATTTTTAATGCAATACAAGCTCATGCAGATGTCAAAAAGGGGTTACAAACATATCATGCCTTCTTAAGAATTCGAGAGAAGTCTTGATCGATGCTAGTGCAGCAATGAATGCTGAAGTTGATCTCTCTACGTGGTCAACCATTAAAGAAACATTGACAAACAAGCTAGCTGAGAGGGGTGATGATATTAAAGAGCTCAGATTGAAAATACTAGAGGATAGAGAATCACAAAATTTGGGATGTAAGTTTGAGTTAGAAGATCTGAAATCCCAAATTGATACTCTACAGAAGAATAACATTTTTCAATGAGTAGCAATTGTGTATACTCTAGATAATATAGAATTGAGGTAAAAAGAGGTGGAGACAGAGACAAAGCAGCTCAGGAAAACATTGACCCAAGTTCAGTCTGAGTTGAAATGTGCAAATGATCGTCTTCATCAAAAGGAAAAGGAACACAAAGAGAAAAATAAGAATAATGTGGAATTGATGAAGAAGTACATCCAAGATAAAGATAGATTGAGAGAAATTTTGCACAAATGTGCAACAAAAGTGAAAGAATTAGAATGAAAATCAGAACATGCACCTGTTGTAGCTTCTGAAGAACTAGAAGCTTCTAGACAAGCCAAGAGACTAGAATGTACAAATTTATCTTCTCTAGAAAAGGAGGACTTGCAGCCTAAGCCTCCCAAGCAACCTAGAACTATGGAATAAAATTATTTATATATTATGTGTATGTAAATACATTTCAAGTTTTAATACATAAATTTTTATATCTGTGTGTGTCTATTTCTCGACAATGTTTATGTTTTTTATGCATTTAATGTGAATTGTAATTATGAATTTAACTTTTCAATAAGTGTGCATAATAGGCTAGAAAGTTAACAATATCAAAATTGAAAACTTAACTTGTGTACTGTAGGAATATATATTTGAATTTCTAAGAAATTAAAATAGTGATAGTGATTAGTGGATATGAGATGTTAGTAGATTTGGTGACATAGGTAGATCATAGATGTTTTCTTGGAACTATTGATATTATGGGGATGATGGATTGAGAACTCTCAAGTTCTTTATGACAATTTTGATGCTATGTATTGTTGTATTTATGTAAGTTTCTTATGAAACTGAAATTTTAATTCTGGAACAATGTCATACAATTCTACTCATGCAACCAAATTTCACCGAATAACCCAAAGCTGTAATGCTTATAAAACTGGCCTAAAAAAGACAGAAATTTACCAAATATAACCAAACAAAGAAAACAATTGTAATTTTATTACTGAAAACAAAAATTAAATATTTAATATGCTTCCATCATTTGTTACATTTCCAAAATTTGGTAACATAAATGTTAGCACAATAGAATAAATTTTCAGTATGGCAAGATCACTAGAAATGCTTATTGCAACATAAGTTTCTTTCACCATTTTGCATACTGTTGCATTTTGATCATCTAGGTTTTTTTTCTTTTTGTCTTGTCTCACACTTCTTATAATGACATCAGGTTTTATAGGATTCCCAACATCCATCTTTTGGATATCAACTATTGCCCCTTGAATTTCTTGTTTTTCACCACTCTGCCCTGTACCATTTATCGCTGATGGAACACCCTTTTTATTTTGAGTCATAGCCTCCATCATTGGCATATCAATAGAAGATACTCCATACACTTCTTGTAATTCATTGATTTTCCCTGCTTCATTTCTTGAGGATGAAACACCGATTTTACAGTAATTTCCAGTCGCCATCATAGGTATTTCAACACCTGCTGCCCCATTCAATTATCATGTTTGATCAGTTTGCACTGCCACTTTTCTCTTGGATGAAACACTTAGAGTTTTTACTGTTATTTCTTCTTTGAATATTATCTTTGGCCTTGCACCTTCCAAAGTGATGTGATTCATGAAAATCCTCTTCACCATATTTGTTTATTGGCCTTGTTCTTGGAATATGATTACTGAACTACAAGAAAATATTAGTATTTAGTAGTTAAAAATATATTATGAGTCCTCATACCATAAAATGAAAACAAAATGAGAAACCATTTAAAATTAGGGCATACTTACTGTTGGTGGTGCAATCAATGATTTCTTAGATTGTCTTACCCATGACTGAAGAAGAAAGTATGAAGACATGGTCAGGTAGGCCGAAGACCAATCTACAATACCCCTATGTGCTGTAGGCATTTAATATAACCCATAATTTAGGGAAGGCATCTTTATGAGGCTACTTAGCCATTTTTGCATCCATTGGTGAAAACCCTATTTTTGCGGGAATGTATCTTTCTCCTCAAGAAAGATTAAAGAAAAATCAAATCATGAATAGGTATCCAAACCAACTAGCTATAGGGTGGTACCATTGTGTGGGAATTCTTCTTAAACCATGAATTGTGGTGGGCATTCTCTTAAGGTTGTTGGGACCAATTTTGACTAAGGCTGCTGGGACCAATTCTTCCTTAAATATGTGTTGTAGTTTGGTGAGGCAAGTGACATGGTTGTATGCTCCATACAAAAATCTAGAGACTCATATTCTCAATACATTTTTCACATCATCCTATGAGGCATGGCGAGCATTTCCTTAAGGCCACTTGGGCAGATTTAACACCAATTCCATAATTAGACAAATTTCTCAATTTGATCTAATCTGCCTAAAACACCATTTTGGAAAGTCCATAGATTTTTATTCATCCACTTCCAAGACAATGTGAATACATGGTCAGGTAGGACGAAGACCAATATACAATACCCAAATGTGCTGCGGGCATTTTCTCTAACCCATAATTTAGGGTAGGCATCTTTTTGAGGCTACTTAGCCATTTTTGTATCCCTCGATGAAAAAATCTGTTTTGGAAGCCCTATATGTTTCTCCTCAAGAAATATTAAAGAAAACTAAAATAATGAATAGGTATCCAAACTAACTAGCTATGTGATGATACCATGGTGCGAGCATTCTTCTCAAACCATGAATTGTTGAGGGCATTCTCTTAACGTTGTTGGGACCAATTATTCCTTAAATATATCATGTTGTTTGGTGAGGCAAGTGACATGGTTTTATGCTCCATAAACCCCAGAGAGACTCACATTCTCAATAAATTTTTCACATCATCCTATGAGGCATGGCGGGCATTTCCTTAAGCCCACTTGGAAAATTTAACACCAAGTCCATACTTGGACAAATTTTTCAATTTGGTCTAATGTGCCTAAAACACCCTTTTGGAGGGTCCATAAATTTTTATTCATCCATTTCTAATACAATATGAAGACATGGTCAGGTAGGCTGAAAACCAATCTACAAGACCCCCATGTGCTTCAGGAATTTACTCTAACCCATAATTTAGGGCGGGCATCTTTCTGAGGCTACTAAGCCATTTTTGCATCCACTTGTGAAAAACCCTGTTTTGGGAGGCCTATATACTTCTTCTCAAGAAATAATAAACAAAAATCAAATCATGAATAGGTATCCAAACCAAATAGATATAGGAAGGTACCATGGTGCGGGAATTCCTCTCAAACCATGAATTGTGGCGGGCATTCTCTTAAGGCTGTTGGGACCAATTTTGACTAAGGTTGTTGGGACCAATTCTCTTAAGGCTACTGGGACCAATTTTGACCATTTTTCTAAACATTTTCCTCATGGAAGGGTGTATTTTTTATATTTGGGTGGTCTCATTGTTTTTTCATGGAAACCTTGGTAATTTCGGCATGGCAACTGGAGCTAAGCTCTGTTGTTGTAGTTTTTCTTCAAGAGTTTTTTACCTTGGATATTTTAGGGTTTGGTCTAACTTGGGAATTTGTAGGTATGGTTATTGCTAGAGCGATGGTTCATTATTGTTCACAGGGTGGTGTCTTTGCTATCTTTCTTCCACAACTACAGTTGGCTCAAGTAAGTGATTTTCTTTTCCTTGTGAGAATTGTAAATTGTATTGTGTAACCCTGAAATATTTTCTTTGGCTTTTGGATTTTATGAATTTATCTATGAAAATGAGGGTTGTTGTTATGCATCCCCATGTTCTATTTTCATCCTTACATCCATGTTATATACAATGAGTAATGCTAATTGAATATATGCATATCAACAACAACCACAAGCCCCATTATCATGATAAAGATGAGGGAAACTCAATGTATGAAAATGGAAACCACTTGTAACTCAATAGGAAGTAAGATCATTGGTGGCTAATTCACTAAAAATTAAGATTCAAAAGGAATTCTACCATGAGCAACAATTTTTTTATAGATTTCTACAACTATTGGATTTACCTCCTAAGAGAGCGATAGAGTATGGTTTACTATATGTTCACCTTTATTCAACTTGGATTAGTGCAACCAAGAATATTGGTGTAAAAGATGAACAAGTCACACTAAATGAAGAGGAACATATGCGTTCAAATCAAGATTCAGGAGCCCCAATAGGAAGGCATAACCAAATTTATAGAGCAAAACAATGCAAATTGTCATATTATTAGGGAATTAGTAAAAACAATAATAAACGATGGATTTACTATTATATTTTCAAATGAAAAGAATAATTTATTTTTGCATGTAAGCATTGAAGGGCTCACTATATCATATCCCTTCAAAGTGAAATGGTACCCTACCCTTCAATTTTGATCCCTGGTGGGGAGCCTTTTTATAATTTCTTAGACCCCGAGGCTAATCCTCGAAATAGGATCTGAAACTGTTTACAATCATAATAAAAAATTAACAACTACAGAGTGGTACTTCTACCACAGTTTACATATCTTCAAAAAAACATCATGGAGAAAATGTGCATGCTCGATCTGGATGGTAGCATGAAATTTCTAGTTGTGAACTCGCGGGCAGTGAAAATGACGTCTCAAGATGCTTTAGGTGGCTCATTTATGACTGGGCTCGACCACTTGTCTGTCTGTCGAGTCAGCAATGTGTCCTTTGAATTTCTATTTGTTCCGTGCTTGAAGGAACCTTTTTGAATGGGCTCAAAGCTGGAAAAGGAGTTTATATATATCCTTTTTGTGCTCATATTTATTCATAGTTTCCCGCTTGCTTCTGGAAGAAACAAGCCTCTGCAGTGGCTTGTCATTCAAGTACTCCTCACTACCTCATAAAAGGTTGGTGGACGGTGTGCATGAAAGCTATGATGAAGACCTTGGGCCCTTGATGCTCGAGTACGAGCATTCTCTCCCACAAAAAATAGGTGCATCTCTCAAATCGGTGTATAACGTATGTTCCTCGATGGTTGGTGCTTCTCTAGTGTGAAAAACTAGGGCGATAGATGAGCTTGGAATAAAGCTCACCAACCAACAACACACCCAAACTAACAATATTCTTGAACCTAATTTCCATTGCAAACATATTAGAATCCTCAGAATGTCTTGGAAGAATGATACCGTGAGTTTTCTTCTACACTAGCTCATCCTATGCACCTTAATGGATCTGAAAGGTGGTGTTTATATAGGATTGGAAAACTATACAAGGAGATTACCCATCATCATTTTCACACATTTCATTGTCGAGTAGACTGGTCGACCATACACTTCAAGGAATATGGACTGGATGTGTTCTGTCCCTTTCGCTCCTGTGACAATGATACCAGAACCATTCTTTCACTGCATTTCCCCTTTTACGTGTGGTGATCAGATTCGTTGTTCCACTTATTAGATTTTCATTATATATTTCTGATTTCACATGCCAGCCATACAATGGGTATCTAGTTTTGGGCGAGATTGCACTACCGTGGGGATGATTTATCCTATTGGTGTATCACAAATGGCATCGAGGAAGTCAATTAACTTTAGGGAAGGAAGATCATACCTGAGGGCGTCTTCTCCCCTTAAATTTTTTTATAGTTTTTTTATGTTGCATAACCCTCGTGTTTCTACATACACTCAATACCATAGATCTATTCATCTTTGCAATCTAATCCCTCGATACACCAAATATTCATACCTAAAACTCAACACTATCAACCTGCATAGCTTGATTTTGGGAGATCAATATCAGCCATCGATCTCTAAACTACCTTCATCGAGACCACTCAACCTTAAGAACTTTAAAATTCTTCTAACCCTTTTTCATTTGAACGAGTGAGCAACTTCTGATCGCAGAATGGTTCTCACTCATTGATCTACCCAACATCTTGTTTTGAACGTAGATCTTCATATCCCCTACCACTTTCCGCGAATAAAATTCGTAACTTTATTTGTGCTAATTCAATCCGCGGAATTGTTTGAGACCGCATATCTATCTCTGCCTTCATCTCAACCATCCGATTTTCTTGTTGATTAACCCTTTTTCGTGATTTGAAATATTTTCTCCCTCTGAGCAGGTTCACCATGTAAAATGATTTAAGGCCATTGATATCACCTTGTGCTGATATTGACCCTCCAACATTACACCCATTTAACGAACTCCACAAATCTCAAAATTAAATCCTTCCTCGCATTTCTGCTCCATGAAATCTCTTTCCGTCGTCAATCTTCACCATCCTGAATCTAACACGTTGAATTTTAGCACACCTTACCCTTATTCTGCTACTTCATGTTTTAATATATAGAAATACCTATCACCATAGATCAAAACCCACTCTCCATCCGACGGCTCCATGGTGGTAAAATTTGCTAACCGGTTAACCTGAAAGGCGCTCCCGTAAAATTCCTCAAATAAGATCATTTTCAAACCTTTGGGAAGGAGACATAGATGAACATAAATCAACATTCAATGATGATGATGAAGATGATGGTGGTGGTGATGAAGATGACGATGAGGGTGATGATGAAAATGATGATGATGAAGATGATGAAGATGTTGATTAGGAAGAGGGAGATGATGATGGCGAGGATGACGATGATGATGACGATGACGATGACGACGACGATGACGATGACGACGGCGGTGGCGATGATGATGATGAGGAGGAGGAGGAGGAGGAGGAGGAGGAGGATGACGACGATGATGATGATGACGACGATGATGATGACCGCAACAACGACTACAATGATGATGATGATGATGATGATGATGATGATGATGTTGATGATGATGATAATGATGATGATGATGATGATGATGACAACTAGGATGAGGATGATGATGACAAAAATGATGATAATGATGAATATGATGATGATGACGATCATAATGATGAACATGAGGATGAGGATGAGGATGAGCATGACAAGGATGATGATGATGATGATGATGATGATGATGAAGATGTTGTTGATGATGATGATTATGATGATGATGAAGATGATGATGATGATGGTGGTGGTGATGCACATGATGAACATGATGAAGATGATGATGTGGGCAATGATGAAAATGATGATGATGACGATGATGAAGATGTTTATTAGGAAGAGGGAGATGACAATGATGATGATGATGATGATGATGATGCTGATGAAGATGATGATGATGAAGACGATGATGATGACCAATGATGGTGGTGGTGATGACGACAAAAAAAATGATGATGATGATAATGATGAGGGTGAGGATGAGGATGATGATGGCGAGGAAGATGATGATGAATAGGATGAGGATGATGAAGATGATGATCATGATTATCATGATGATGATTAGGATAAGGATGACCATGATGATCATGATGATGAATATGAAGATGATCATGATGGTGATGGTGATGATGGTGAATATGCTGATGAATATGATGGTGATGATGAAGATGTGATGAAAATATATTTACCTTGGTATTCACTAAATTCTTCTGAGCTTCACCAACATTATAATAGAATGGTTATGAGTGATTATTCACTCCTATAAACAATGCACTTTATGGAACTACCAAACTGCTAAGTTTGGATCTTCCTCTTTTAAGACACCGAACTAGGTCCATAAGTCTTGATTCTTCATGTGCACAAATATAAGAATAGGAGCATTCACAAGGCCTAATAAGTTGTATTTTTTTTACCACTTCCTCAAATCATATTGAATTGTTAGATTAGTCCTTGGAATGGGTCTTACGAGCAATCCTTAATTTTTCACTCAACTAGTTTCTTTCCCCTATCATGTAGGCATCTTCATTCACTGACGGAGTTCTGTAGGAGCTATAATCTAAATTGGTTCAACCGATTCTGTCGAAACTTTGAACCTGAGACGTGTTTCTTCTAAGCATTTATTTTTTCTTTAATAATTAGTTTTACCTCGATCATGGCACAAATTACAAGATTTTGTTATTTTATTATATTATATGTCTGAAACATTCTATAGAGTGAAATCTTGTGTAATCTTATTCTATTTAATGGTCTAGAACAAAGTCCTCTATGAGCTATAATTTGAACTGATTCTGTCAAAACTTGGACGTGAGACCTCTTTCTCTTTTAAAGACGCATTTAATTTTGCTTTGATTGTCATTTTTACATGGATTATGGCACACTTTTCAAGCTTTTTTTTAATTTTTTTCTATTATGGGTCTAAAACATTTCGTAGAGTTCCATAGGAGCTGCAATTATAATGACTGGGTATAATTCAACCTAAAACCTATTTCTCCTTTAAAGAAGCATTTTATTTTATTTTTATGCTCACTTTTACCTGAATTACAACACACTTTGCAAGATTTTCCCATTTACTGGTTTGGGTTTTGGAACAATGTATAGTTCCCTAGGATTCATGGGCTATAATTTGAATTAACTCTAGTAAATTTACCCTCATACCTCTTTCTTCTTTAAAGACACATTTGATACAAGTATTATTTCTCAGTGACACTTATATATTTTTTCCTCTGTTTGGCATATACCATGGTAATTAGTGTGGTCGCCTCTCTTTTGGCATATCTCAAAGAATATGAAGCTTATCAAGAATATTGTAGCCTGCGTGTGTCTTCATTAAAACCTTTGCGAGCATTTCTTCCTTAAATATATGCTATGTAATTTTGATCACATCATATCTTCCAAAATACTATCCTTAAATCCTTCTCAACATATGCAGAATTCCCTTTATAAATTTTTGTTTATTAATTTTCTGTAGCTTACTCTTTTATTTCACCAAGACTGTACATGCATACTTTTCTAACTTTTGGCAGACTTATATTTTTCACATCTTGACCATCTTTAAACAAAAGGAGGGTATGGCTAGGTATCCACCTGAACTAGGAACAAGACCATGTCACCTTAAAACCTTACTAACAAACAAGCAGTCACTGGGAGTCACTTTAAAATGGTCTTGCAAACTACTCAATTCAACACTTCGTAAAAAATTTCAGGCCCTAGTCATTACTGTTCTAGGAGGCATTTTGGAAAACTCATATCTCATAAGAGTGAACACCTAGAGGGAAAATGAAATCATGAGTGAATGCCCAGATCATCAAAGAATGGACCCATAACATCTGATGAACTTATCAGTTAAAGAGATGACTCTGGCGTACATTTCCAAGTGGGCTTGCAACCTCTTGTTTGTTGATGTATATGTAACTTCAGAATGTATTTCTTATATATATTGTAACCTGATGTTTATTCTGGGATGTACTTGAGTCATGTCATGCCCTGATGTTCCTACCAGGAATATCTATAATGTAAACAAGTCATGTCAAGTCATTGTGGGTAACCCTCCTATTGTCTAAGGGTTAAAGTCCTTGGAGTTCCGGAGCACTAGGGTTATTAGACTCTCCTAGTGAGGTCAGCCCTAGTAGGGTTTTAGTCATGTCAATATTAGTATAAATAGAGAGATGGAATCTCTATTTAGCACACATATCAAAGACA
Organism: Pseudotsuga menziesii; assembly: GCA_001517045.1. Lineage (NCBI taxonomy): Eukaryota > Viridiplantae > Streptophyta > Pinopsida > Pinales > Pinaceae > Pseudotsuga > Pseudotsuga menziesii. The sequence goes on from LPNX010724046.1 coordinate 232,013, forward strand.
CTCAAGTGTAGTGCATGGTTGAGGCAGGAAAAGACACTGGGGATAGATAAGAAGAAGGTTACTGTTGTCAGGAGATCACTTAGTGTTTTGGGTTCTACTTTTGGTGTTGTTTCTATCTCTGAAGAAGTTGTGGGGTTTTCACCATTTATGGTTTCCCCGAGGATAAACACTGTGTTCATTGTCTCTTGTGTTTGATTGATGTACTTGTTATTCTCTCAGTTAAAGATCCTAATGTTATGCTAGCTTAATGATGAAAAACTAACATGGTATCAGAGCTAACCTGAGAAGAAGACACTGTGCAGCTGCGGGAACTAGGGATTCCTAGTTTTTGGATCTTCTAACAGATATTTTCAGCAAAAGTAAGGTGGAATAACTCTCCTCCTTAGGGCACATCTTTCTGTCAAAGAAGAATCCAATTCTGAGATTTTTCAGTCTTGGACTCTACACTGTTGGTGAAAATTAGGGCTTTTCACAAAAGAGGAATTTTTCAGTGAGCCCAGGCCTGGATTGATCTCCTCCCCAAAATTGAAGTTAGGGATCAAATTCAAAGAATTTGGTTGGACATAACTCTGGAAAAGAAAAAACCCTAATTTTCTATTAAACCAACACTATAGGATTTCAACTCCAAATTCATATCCGACATCTTGACCTGGTAAGATCTAAATCTTTTGTATTTCCATTTGAGGTTCTCAGTTTAAGATGTCTCATCATACCAAGCTTTATGAACATCTTGAGGGAGATGACAACTTCTGAACCTAGAAGTATAGGATCTCCTTGGTCCTGGAAGAAAATGAGTTGGATTCCTATATCAGTGAGGAGGTTCTAGTTCCAGAGGGAGATGAGGCTAAGGCCTTACATAAGAAGAAGATGGTTATGGAAAAGAGAATCATTGCTGATTCAATCAAGGATCATCTCATACCACAGGTGTCCTCCCTCAAGACACCTAAAGCTATGTTTGATGCCCTAACCAAATTGTTTGAAGGGAAGAACATAAACCGGAAGATGAATCTGAGAAACCAATTAAAGAATGTAAAGATCCAGAATGTTGAGACTATTCAGTCTTACTTTACAAGGGTATCTCAGATCAAGGAATAGTTGGAAGCAGCAGATGAAGAAGTGGAAAATGCAGATATTGTTATGACCACCTTGAATGGTCTCCCCAGATCATGGGACTCTTTCATTCAAGTGATCTATGCCAGAAAGAAGTTAGTCAAGTTCAGCATATTATGGGAAGAATGATCTCAAGAAGAAGCTCGGATAGAAGCTCGAGAAGAAAATATGGTAAGTGAAGATCAATCTCTTACAACCCACACCAAGAAAACCAAAAGGGACCATCATCACTCCAAAGGTAAGCCTTATCACTCTAGAATATATTGGGATACTATTAGATGTTATACATGTGATGAGAAAGGTCACATATCCAAATTCTGTCCTAACCAAGGGAACTCAAATAAGAAGAAGGGAAACAAGAGAAGACATCATGCTTGTGCTGCAGAGGATGATGAACCTTCCACAAAGAGAATCAGACAAGAAAGTGATTCTTCAATTGATGAAGAATATGTACTGATCTCCACTCTCACGGGAACTGTTTCACATGGAAGCAATGATTGGCTCATAGATAGTGGTTTTTCCAAGCACATGTCGGGATTCTAATAATCACTTGTGAAGCTATCTGAACATGAGTCAGCTCACAAGGTGAAACTTGGGGATGACTACCAGTATCCAATAAAAGGTAGTGGTGAATCCTCCTACATACTAGACTTTGGAAAGTCTTTAAAGATGAAGAATGTATTATTTGTTCCAAGACTAAAGAAGAACCTCCTCTCCATATCTGCATTGGATGCAAAAGGAATGAGGGTTGCTTTTGTAGATGGCCAAGTTCTTATGTGGCCAAAGGGAAAGACTTTTGATGATGCAATAGTGATTGGGGAACAAGAAGGAGGACTATACAAGCTGAAGGGCCAACCAGAACAAGATTTGGTTCATGACTCAGTAGAACCAAGTGAACTTTGGCATAGAAGGCTTGCGCATGTGCATTACAAAGCACTACCACTTGCAAGCAAAGCTGTTGAAAGTATTCCATAAATTCAAGCAAAACATGAAGGGGCCTGCAAAGGATGTGCGAAAGGAAAGAATACAAAGAAGACATTTCCAAGTAGTAAGAGCAAGGAAAAAGGAATCTTGGAAATCATCCACTCCGATGTATGCAGACCAATGTCATCAATATGTCTAAGTGGGTATGCATATTATTTTTCTTTTATTGATAACTTTTCTAGAGAAACATGGATTTACTTCATGAAGAATAAAGATGAAGTATTCAGCAAGTTCAAGGAAATCAAATCCTTGATCGAGAACCACATTGAAAATAATATCAAGACTTTTTTATCAGACAATGGCAGAGAATTCACTTCGAATGAGTTCAAGGAACTATGTAAAGACTCAGGGATTAAGAGGGAGTTAACCACTCCTTATAATCCACAACAAAATGGAATTGTGGAAAGGAAGAATATAACTATCATGGAAGCTGCAAGAGCTATTCTTCATGATCAAGATATTCCTATGCATCTTTGGGTTGAAGCAACCAGAACAATAATGTATGTACAGAACAGTGCTCCACACAGAGTACTCGAGAACAAGACTCCTGAACAAGTCTTCTCCGGCAAGAAACCAGAAGTCAGCCATCTCAGAATATTCGGCTGTCCTATGTACATACACATCCCAAAAGAGAAGAGAACAAAATTATATCCTTCAGGAAAGAAGGGTATATTTGTGGGATACTCTAAAAGCTCGAAGGCTTACAAAATATACTTCCCAGGGTTCAAGAATATTGACATCGGCAGGGATGTAACATTTGATGAAGATTCAGCCTACATCAAATCCAGAAAGAAACCTGTTGAAGAACATGAAGAAGCAGAAGTTCCCAAAATTCATGATACAGTCATGAACGAAGAAACTCAAGAAGAAGATTGAGAATTTGAAGAACCACAAAGACCTGTTGATCCACCACAGGAGAAGAATCCTCACAAGAGGAAACCTTCTTGGGTACGAGAGATTATCTAAGATGCAGAAAGATATGGAGTTCCAGAAGAGAATCTCAGAGAAAGAAAGAGGACCAGATCCTGTTCCAGTTATGTAGCATTACTACGTGACTTCATTAATAAAGAACATTCTAAATATCAAGAAGTGATAGAATGGAAAGAGTGGAAGGATGCGATGATCAAAGAGTATCAATTGATCATGAAGAATTATGTTTGGCATGTGGTCCCAATACCAGAAGGGAATTCAGTTGTAACTTCCAAGTGGATCTACAAGATCGAGCATGCTGCAGACAATAGCATAGAGAAATATAAAGAAAGATTTGTTGCTCGTAGTTTCTCACAAAAAGAAGCAATAGACTATGAAGAAACCTTTGCACCTGTAGCCAGATACACTTCCATCAGATCGATACTGACTCTGGCTGTAATGATGAAATGGAAGATACACCAAATGGATTTCAAGACTGCTTTCTTGAATGGTGTAGTGGAAGAGGAAGTGTATGTTGAGTAGCCACTCAGTTTTGAGATACATGACAGGGAGTCTCATGTGAACAAATTGAAGAAAGCCTTCTATGGTTTGAAACAGGCACCCAGGACATGGTTCGGTAGAATTGACAAATTTCTATCCAGTTTGGGATTTACCAAGAGTAAAGTAGATTCCAACCTTTACTACAAGATTGAAGATGGAAACCTAGTGGTACTTCTACTATATGTAGATGATATGTTTGTGACAGGAATGGATGGGTTGATTGCGGATACGAAGAGAAAGCTTGCTGCTGAGTTAAAAATGAAGGACTTGGGTATGATGCATTATTTTCTAGGGATGGAGGTGTGGAAGACTATGGATGGAATCTTCCTTGGACAAGGGAAGTATGTAGTAGAGATCCTGAAGAGATTTGGGATGATGGACTGCAAGGCATTAACAACACCTATGGCATCAAATCTGAAGCTATTGAGTGATGCTTCATCAGAGAAAGTTGATGCCATGATGTATCATCATATGATTGGGACCTTGATGTACCTAACAAACATGAGACCATATATTTGCTTTGTTGTGAACACCTTGAGCCAGTACTTGACAAATCTGAGACATGTTCACTTGACTGCTGCAAAGCATATTATGAGGTACCTGAAGGGTACAGTTGATTATGGGCTCAAGTATAAGACTGATCAAAAGATTAACCTAGAGGGTTATGTTGATTCAGATTGGGCAGGCAGTGCCATCGATAGGAAGAGTACTTCAAGGTGTTTCTTCAGTATGGGATTAGGTATGATCTCATGGTTTAGCAGGAAGCAATCCTATGTGGCACTGAGTACAGCTGAAGCAGAGTATGTTGTGGCCTGTTCAGCTAGTTGTGAGGCAATATGGTTGAAAAAGCTACCGTCTGATTTATTTGATCTCCATTTAGATGCTAATTGTATATACTATGACAACTAGAGTTGTGTAAATTTGTCAGAGAATCCATTATTCCATGACAAGTCAAAGCATATTGAGATCAAGTATCACTATATCAGGGATATGGTGCAGAGAGGAGCAGTGAAGCTCCAGTATGTTGCGATGGATGAATAGATAGCTGATGTGTTTACTAAGCTATTGGCTAGGGGTGAAGTTTGAGTGCTTCAGGGAGAAGCTTGGTGTTCTCTATATCGAGATTCCTCCTAAGAGGAAGTGATGTATCTGTACTGAGCTTTTCTGACATCATGAGAGGATTGGTTCCATCCATGGTCAGATGTAAGTGTTGTTCCCTTCTGACATGGTGAGAGGATTGGTTCCTTCCATGGTCAGATATAAGTGATGTGCTCTTCCGACATGGTGACAGGATTGGTTCCTTCCATGGTTGGATATAAGAGTTGTGACATGGTGAGAGGATTGCTTCCTTCCATTGTCAGATGTATGTATGGATTCCACACCCAGCATGAAAAAGGGCTGGCTCTATGCAGACACATCTAGAATGAAAAAGGACTAGCTCTGTGTGGATCCCACATCTAGTATGAAAAAGGACTAGCTTTGTGAAGACACATCTAGTATGAAAAAGGACTAGCTTTGTGTGGATGCCACACCCAGTATGAAAAAGGACTGGCTCTGTGAAGACTCCTCTAGTATGAAAAAGGACTAGCTCTATGTGGATGCCACACCCAGTATGAAAAAGGACTAGCTTTGTGAAGACTCATCTAGTATGAAAAAGGACTAGCTTTGAGTGGATCCCACACCTAGTATGAAAAAGGACTGGCTCTGTGAAGAATCATCTAGTATGAAAAAGGACTAGCTTAGAGTGGATGCCACATCTAGTATGAAAAAGGACTAGCTCTGTGTGATGATACATCTAGTATGAAAAATGACTGGCTCTGCAGATGTACATCCAGCATGAAAAAGGGCTAGCTCTGTAGAGATTCCTATGACTAGAAGAATCAAGAGAGAGCACCTATGATGATGACCTAGTCATGATCTAGATCGAGTGATGATGATCTAGATCTAGTGATGATGATTCAGCAGTGATGATCCAGATCTAGTGATGATGATTTAGTAGTGATGATCCAGATCAAGTGATGATCCAGATCCAGTGATGATCCTGATCTAGTGATGACCTAGATCCGATGATGAATATGACTTGAATATGAAGATGACTTGAAGATGAATATGACTTGAATATGAAGAAGAATTGAAGATGACGAAGACTCGATGATGACCTAGAAGATACAAAGAAGAAGACTTGTGCTGAAAATTGTGTCGAAAGAATACCTTCCTAGTTAAGAGGGAGTGTTGATGTATATGTAACTTTGGAATGTATTTCTTATATATATTGTAACCTGATGTTTATTCTAGGATGTACTTGAGTCATGTCATGCCTCGATGTTCCTATCGGGAAGATCTATAATGTAAACAAGTCATGTCAAGTCATTGTGGGTAGCCCTCCTATTTTCTAAGGGTTAAAGTTCCCGAATTTTCGGGGCACTAGGGTTATTAGAATCTCCTAGTGAGGTCGTCCCTAGTAGGGTTTTAGTCATGTCAAGATTAGTATAAATAGAGAGTTGCACTCTCTATTTAGCACACATCTCATAGACACTCAAGTGTAGCACATAGTTGAGGAAGGAAAAGACACTGGGGCTAGATAAGAAGAAGCTTACTACTATCGAGAGATCACTTACTGTTTTGGGTTCTACTTTTGGTGCTGATTCTATCTCTGAGGAAGTTGCAGGGTTTTCACCATTTATGGTTTCCCTAAGGATAAACACTGTGTTCATTGTCTCTTGTGTTTGATTGATGTACTTGTTATTCTCTCAGTTAAAGATCGTAATGTTATGCTAGCTTAATGATGAAAAACTAACACTGTTTTCAATAGTGACTCAATTTTTCATATTTTTGGATATCCAAGCTAATGTTTTTACCTCTTTTGGCAGGCTGATATTGTTCTCATGTGGTCACCATAAAAAAAAATAAGAACATGGATGGATAGACAGTTCATTAAATAACATGCCTATACATTATGATGAATTTATCATCACTCTTATAGGCTATGGTGGGCATTTCCAAGTGCTTCTTCAACCTTGTGATTTGACACTTAGTCAATTTCTTTAAACCCTAGGTCTCAAAGGTGATTTCAACTTTTCATCAAAATTGGAGTGTAAGACATCCAAGGGATGGAGGACAACCAGATGAATTCATTAAGAGAAGTTTATTTGTCTAGAACTACATTCTCTCTCCTCGATGGGTGTTTTACTGAAGTATGATATAAAAGATGCTTAAGACCCTATTTTGGCAGATCCATAAATTATGCCTCAGGTAATTTCAGGTCAAAGTAAGAACATGCTATACCCAAATCCTATCACTAGCATGTTATGAGATCATTAACACCTATGTTTTCCCCAAATATGAAACTTGGAGTGGAAACATGCTATGGATATCAATTCTACAGGAAAAATCCTAACACCACCTTTCCCCTTTAGTTGATGAGTGGTACCTTGTTCAGCACTGCTTGAGTCCTGTCCTGTTATAGAAAATCGGTGCTACTGCATATATTATTTTTTCTTGAAGCGGTTCTTACCCTTCACTGCTCTTTCATAAAGGAATAAAAGCGGTACCCTTGGTAAAAATGGAAAAAAAGAGAATTATCGAGGTTTCTAGAACATGAGCCTCGTGTCCTCCCTTATCCCTATCAATCTGGGTTGTTTGGAGTTGAGATCTCTCTTGGTAGGATCTTATGGCCACCTCACCCACAATTCTCTCAATTATCCCTATCCATTGAGCCCTATAAATACAAGCTCATGTCCCATAGTTGAGGGGGCAGAACTGAATGGTAATGTTATGCTGTTGAATTGACTATCTAGCCCAATCCATTGGAGAGCATAAGAGAGAAACTTGGAGCTATCGAGGATGAGGTGTTTGTCTTATGGAGGGATTTGTCAACACTAAGGCAATGTTTGTAAGATTCTTCATTGATTTCTTAATGCAGAGCTGATTTCCATCCCACATATTTGTTGTATTGATTTCGCATGTATATGTTACTGGATTCCTTAGTGACTAGTATGGATGTGTGACTACTGTTCTGGTAGCTTTGATGTTCTTGTTTGTTTGACATCTTCTGCAAATACACAGGTTCATCATCAAAGCATTATTCTAGGTGTTTACAACATTCAGGGAAGGTTTTCATCCTTTGTCGTTCACTTATTTGTTCTGGATTTGAACCATTCAGACCAGAGGAACAACTTCTGTCCACAAAAAGTGCAATATTCCTGACTACAAATCTAGTGACTTTGCTAGGGAGAAAAGTAAATTTCACTTGATCTGATCTTCCTCAATCCTTTAACACTTGTCTGAATCCAGGCTCCTGTCTGTAACTCCCTTTAGTCAGGCCTATCATCTGACTTAGTGAATTTTGGTTCAAAAATTTCAGATTTGTTCAGATGTGAACTACTTTGACTTTATATGCTCTTTTTTATTTTCAATTCATCAGTCTTTATCTTAGTTGGGACAATTTTTGACTTGAAATCTAGTTCTCTTTGTTTTTTGGATATATTCAGGGAACCGCGCATGTGATGTAGGCAACAAGAAGTTCCATCACCTGAACCCTGTTAGCAATAGGTGGTGCCACCGCCTTAGTGTAGTGATCCAGAAGCAGTGCCCGTCCAGAACCGCTCTATTAAAGATCCCTCCAGTGCAGTTCCAGGTAGGCCTTGTTCCATAACTTGATTTTTGTTGATTCTTTGCAACATTAGGGTTTTTCTTTCTTTCATCCCTGCACTGTCAGGGTTGTTTGTTTGAATCTGAATGCTCATGGTTGAAAATTTTGTGGTGAAAATTTGTTTGATTGAAATAATTCAAAAGCTAAGTTACGATTGTTGATTATTCATTTGCTTTCATTCTTGTTGGTTGTGATTCTGAAAGGATTTGTTGAAAGATTAGGTTTCATTTAGATATCTTTTCATTTCAATTATCATCTAAAAGGAATTTTTTTTGTTGAGATTAGGTCATTATTTTTACTGAGCATAGGGCACTGGATCTCTGATTAGCCTCACAATATTTTAGGTTCCCTTTGTTCTTTTGTCTATATTGCATTAGTACTGTCTCATCAAAAGAAAAATTAGTGTAGTTTTAAGTTAGATCTATCTATGATTCAAAGAAAAATTGAAAAAATAGATTGCATGTGCATGTAGAGTGCCTGTTGTTTTTATTTTAGGAAAAGAGACTCTCACCCATCTGATTGCATTCAAAAATAAAATGAGTTTAGAATGTGTTGCTTGTCTTTGGATTTGATTTGTTCAAAGTATTTTTTGGGGATTTTTTTTTTTCAAAAAGAAAAGAAAACGCTCTCTCTCCCTTCCGTAAGTAGGCATACCTTGAACGGTAAAGTGAAATATTTTCATCTACTTATCTGTATGGTCTTACTTTTTCTGTCAAAATTCCATGCATTCACCTAACTGTCCGCTTTAAAATTAATGGTAGTTATAGGCTTAAAATTTACATAGAAATTTGAGTGATAGCCTAGAGACATGTTCGGGCGTCGTTAAGCCTAGGAGTTGTTGTTACTCATTCGCACTACATCCTGGGACTCGCGTGGTTCTTCCACGTACCATCGGTATATCGAATGGCCTTTCATGTACCCCTGAGGTATATAGAAAGGTACTTCACATAATCGATTGTATATAGGAAGGCCTCTTGTGAACAACACTACTACCAATTTGAGCTCCCACGTACCATGCGTATATCAGGAGACCCCACTAGGATACCTTATCTATTTGAGAAAAACCCTTTCAATCCATCTTGTTTGGATCCATACACCAAAAACAAGATTCAGGAAGATTACTACGCATGTACCCTTGTGGTATATCATGAGTGGCACCTTCTTGACAATCCTGGTGAGAGACTAGACTATCTAAACTCCTCTTGTCATTTAAGTTTGCTTGTTTGGCCTGTAGCTTGAGTAGGGGAATTTTTGGTGTTTTTTTTCTAGTTTTGAAACCCTAGGTTAGATAGTAACTGTACAAACTGGATGAATTGAGACATTCCAAAAGAGTACAGGGCTTGCCACATGATTTTACTCCCGTTCTAGGAGAATATCCTATGGAAGCTATCGACCAAGGAGCTACTACCAAATCCCAAGCAGGAGAAAATGTGTTTGCAGAAAGCATAGATCCATATCCTTCGCATGGTCCTCCCTTGGCTCAACAACCTTCTAGGGGTAATACTTTTTTCCATTCTCCCATAAAAGGCGATGTTGATGATACTGCCCGTCCAGATTATGGTCTCAATGCTACGTTTTGGGATACCTCTATGGGACAAGCCATTGCTTCATTTGGAACCTGTCCAACCTCTTATGAGGAAATTTCACCAAATGATGAAGAACGTAGACAATACCAGGAATCTATTATACATGCAAGAGAACTTGAGAAGAAAATAGATAACATATTGGGTACACCACCACCTTGCTCAGTGGTTTCTCCTTGTAACACAGACCCTTGTCCTGCAGGATATCATTCACTTGTTAATTCTATGAAACCCATTTAATCTATTCTAGATCGTGCTGTGACTCCGCATAATCCAATTCAAACCACCAACCCCACCACCTCCCATATTCTATTTGTTCCAAATCCTCCCGGGTCTTCTACACCTGGGGAACAACATTCAATTCATGTTTCATCAACACCTTCTAGTGCCGGGGGACAACCCCGAGCACGACCTACATTCCCTATCACTAGAATTGTAGCTAGTAATGGATAGACCTCTAGTATAGAGCAATCTATAGTCTATGTCCCTCCTACCCATACGAATGTGGTTAACTCCCCATCCATTTCAGGTCATTTCTTGGGGCCACAACCTATAACCAATCAAACCTCTTGGGGGTATGTTTACACAACAAATAAAGTACATGTAGGAAATATGAATTACCAAAACACCCTTACAGGAATTCCTTATGCTGGAATTCCATATCCTGGTAATAATTTCACTCGATGGGGGCAATCCAACTGGTCCTACATGCCATCTATGGGAGGGATACCTATACATACTGTGTGGGGTGCCGAAGGACCACCTTGCAGAGGTACTTCCTCTATGGGGCCTAATGGTCCTGGAGGGCCTAGAGGCTTTCCTCCTTATGGTCCTAACAATATTGGTGGTTGTGGGGGGCCCGATGGCTTCCCTCCTAATGGTCTCGGAGGGTTTAGTGGCCTTCCTCCTAGTGGTTCTGGAGGTTTACCTCCCAGGGGTCCGGGAGGGTCTGGTGGTCCTCCTCTTGGTGGTCCTGGTGGTCCTAGTGGTCCCAGAGGCTCTGGTGGTCCTCCTCTTAGAGGCTCCGGTGCTCCTAACGGTCCTGATCCTGGAAATAAACCCCCTACAGGTGGATCTTCCGGTGGTTCTTCATCACAACAGCCATTTCAACAACTTGTATATCAGTCTACTTATGGCCCTACTGGTACTTATATGCCCTATCAATACTACCAATACGTACAACCTAATCGCTAGTTACCTTTCCTAGAAACTTTGGACTTTCCTGATTTGTCCAAGTTGATTAATGATCCCATTCGACATAACCCCTAATGGCCTCCCATTCTGGTAAAGTTACGATCGGACATTCCAAAATTCGATGGGAAGTAGGGAGATGATCCAGCAAACCATGTCATGACATTCCATTTGTGGTGTTCTTTGAACTCCCTAATGGATGATTCAGTTCATTAAAGACTCTTCTAGCAAACTTTGACCGGTACCACTGCGAAATGGTACATTGAACTTCCACAACATTTGTTTGTGGATTTTGGTTCTTGGGAAACTATTTTTCTTACACACATTTAGCTTTCTATCTGCTATGAAATGGGTACAGATCTCTTAACTTCTCTGCATCAGAACACCTCCATGCACATATCAGATCATATCCATGAGTGGAGAAGGCGGAGAAGACTTATTAAGGCTCCTATCCCGAATCAATTGTTAGCTGATTGATTTACTAAATCTTTGTTGCCTCCAATTACCTGAGATGTGGCTATGGGAGGTGTCGTTACCGAAGAGAAAGCCATTAGTCGAGCCCAATATCTGTACTTGGTATATTCCTAGTCCAAAACGTTGTATGAATTTATCCCTCAAGATCCTCTCCCAAGAACTTATCCTACCAAGCCACCAGTAGAAACCCCTGTTGATGGGATTGTTGGTTCAATCTAGTCCCCGTCGATAGTAAAACCTTCCAAGCAACCCCAAACTTCCACCCCTACTCCTTCAACTCTCAAGGTTTTCATCGAGGTAAATTCCATTTAGAGTACACAAACGCCTGAGAACAATAAAAATAAAGGTAAAGCCAAAAACAAAAAACCTGGAAACCTGCAGGAGAATCCAAAACCAACAATCAATGATAAATGATAAAGGGAAAAGAAAAGAAAAATATCTATGTATGCTATGCAAAGGTGACCACTTCACAAAAGAGTGTACTCATTGTGAAGAAAACAATCAATTTCTAACAACTAATCCTACCCCAGCAATCCTCATGGATCATTTTCCCTCTCAACAACAGCTGATAGACCACATGTCTAATCAGGTAAATTCTAGTTCTTCAGAGGAAATTCGCATGATGTCCTCAGACACTATTAATTTTCAAACTCAAAGTCAGAGTTATGACAAACCCACAGACAAGAAAGAAGAAAATTCTTCTTCAGGAAAAGCTCCCTCTACTGGTTCTCCTGAGTCCTCATCTAATGGTCCCCTAACCATCGAGAAACCTAATATTGACATGGTTTTGTACCCACCCAAGAGTACTCAAAGGAAGGCTGTTTTTAATCCTAATGCCCGAGCTGCCCAATTTTATAATGTAGTTGAAGATCTTTCTCAGGAACCATGTGCAATGTCTACCTTGGAAGTACTCCAAAGTTTTCCAACGCAACACAAAAACTTGTTAACTACGTTAGGAGATTTAGACCCAGACAATACTAATTTGATTCATTTTAATGTCGAGAGCTATAATTCTATACTACCTCACAAACTCCCTTTCCAAATCATAATGAAAGTAGTCAGAAATAAGGTCTTTAGAACTGTCTTAGATGAAGGAGATTAAGCTTCAGGTTTGTCCATGTATTGTTTAAAAGCTATTGGCTCTCCCGAGCTTGTAACATCACCAATGACTCTGAAAGCCTTTGATGGACAAGGTTTTCAACCCCATGGTCTCATACCAGCCCTTTCAATAAATATTGGGGGAAAAACCATTTCCATTCAAGTGGAAGTAGTAGATGCCTTGTTAGATTACAACCTCATATTAGGAAGGAATTGGTTTTACGCCATGACTATTGTCGCTTCGATGGTATTTTGAACCATCCAATTTCCACATCTAGGGAGGATTGTTAGCATTGACCAGCTTGAATTTTGTATGCCAGATGTTACCACCCCTATGGATAATAGCATCCCTATGTTAGGCCAGTCCCATCCTCCTTACCAGTTGATTGGGGTAGGCATGTTGAAGGATTCGTCCCTTATGGGGATTTTTCCGTCAAACCCCCCTAACATAGATACGACGATGGTAAATATGATTTCTTCATTTGATTATGATTCAAAGGGAAAACAAAATTTTGGATCCACCTCATTGAGTCCATATGAAGAAATGCACAACGTTATCCAAACCCTTTTCGATGAAAACACTGATGACCTTCATCTGGTGGCTTCAGACCCTTACCACCTGCCCTAATGGTTAGAGTCCTCTCTTCCTACTCTGGATTATCTCTCCCATACTTTTCCTTCTAATGATTCCATCATGGATATTATGAGTACAAATGAACATACATGGGAGGATCATCATCATAGGTCCTCGTTCCTCCCCGATACCAGTTCGGTAGACCATGATTTTGCATCCCTTTTTACTACTGATATTGTCAAAACTCCTCAAACTCCTATATTGTTGCAGAGCACGGATTCTGAAGGAAACCTATGCAACATTACTCAAACAAATCCAAATGACATATCATCTAATCCTGGAACCCTTGAGCATGTTCATGTTGGGAAGAATGGCTTAGTAGAAGAATCTAAAGCATATGGAGCACTTTTTAAAGAATTTAGAGATGTCTTTTCCTGGTCCTACGAAGAAATGTCGGGGATAGACCCATCCATTGTGGTTCACAAAATAAAAACCTATCCCATTGCAAAACCTGTCAGGCAAAAAATGAGACAAGTCCATCCACAAAAATCCACAGCTATCAAAGTTGAAATAGAAAATCTTCTAAAAGCAGGGCTTATTTATCCCGTACCCCTGACGGAATGGGCATCGAATGCCATCCCTTTCAATACAAAGAAGAGCACCATTAGAGTCTACATCAATTTCAGATATTTGGACAAAGCTTGTCCCAAAGACAACTTTCCCACTCAGCATATCAACCATATTATCGACAACTGTGCTGGAAGTGTCATCTTCTCATTTATGAATGGCTTTTCGGGTTATAATCAGATTGAGATTTTACCCACCAATCAGCACATGACAACATTTATTTTCCCATGGGGAACCTTTGCATATAGGAAGTTACCATTCGGCCTAAAAAATTATGGAGCCACTTTCCAACGTCCTATGTCCTATGCATTTCAAGATACACTAGTACATATGGGCGGATTTTTCCACGTTAGTTTTCCACGTTTTTTACTTTCGTGGAAAAATCAAGGGTAAATTATGCATTTTTACAATTTTTTTTNTATAATGTAGAATAGTACCTTGACAACCTCCCAGCTCATTCATAGTGATGGGAGGACCACCTTGGTCATCTTAGAGACATTTTCCTGAGATGTTGTCATTATAACATACAACTCAACCCTCATAAATGTGTTTTTTTGCATCGATACAGGACACCTGTTAGGTTTTGTGGTTTCTAAGGATGGCATCCGGATATATCCATTTAAAATTACTGCTATTCTATCCCTACCAGCCCCAACCAACCTTCTAGAACTCCAAAGATTGCAAGGGAAGGCAAACTTCCTCTACCCTTTCATTTGCAATTTTGCAAAGAAAACATAGAGTTATATGCATCTCCTTAAGAAGGAAACTCCATTGTTTTGGGATGACCAAGCCCAATGGGCCTTTGATAATCTCAAACATGCTCTGAATCACTCACCCGTGATACACCCCCTAGATTATTCAAAGGATTTTCTCTTATACATTGCTTCCTCCACTACTACCATCGGTATGGTTTTGGTGTAGGAGAATCTCGACAGTCAAGAGCATGTGATCTACTATGCTAGTAAGAATCTCATGGATTCCAAAACTCGATACTCATGCATCGAGAAATTAGCATTGGCCACAGTCATTGCTCTTAAGAAATTTTGTCATGTTCCACACAACCACTGTATTGGCGGACTAGAATCCTATGTACTACATCCTTACTCGAAAGGTGCTCGGGGGAAAGTATTCCCGATGGATAGTCATCCTACAAGAGTTTGATTTGGACTTTGCAAAAGCTACATCAAAGAAATCCTTGGTCTTTAGTGAGCTAATGTGTGATCTTCCCTATGCTTCGATGAAATCTAAGCCCAGTGATTCATTCCCATATGAATTCATGTTCCTGATAAGCACTACTAACCCATGGTATGGATATTTTCTCATTTATCTTGAGACATAAAGATTTCATCCCACTCTGTCCCATGACAATCGTCGCTGTATCCGTCACCACAAAAAATACTACCTCATCTTGAATAACACATTGTATAGACGTGGTATCGATTCCATTCTTCGATGATACCTCACCCACGAGGAAGCTGAACAAGTTTTGAATGACTACCACTCTGGAGCATGTGGCGGTCATCTATATGGGATGGCTATAGCCAAGAAAATGATTCACGCTAGCTATTTCTAGCCTTCAATCTTTAAAGATTGTCACGAGGCTGTTAAGAAATTCCCACCTTGCCAACATTTCTATCCAAAAAATCTCACCCACCCTGCTCCATTACACCCCGTCATTACCATTGGTGTCGTGCTCCCAATATGCAAGTAGATTACTACCAACATATAGAGTGTACAATATTTATTGTCAACCCGGGAAAGTCTTTGTATTTCAAAGGATAAATGCCCAGTATATGCTTAAACACAAAGTCGTTGCAATTAAACACTATTATCCCCTAGAAACTATGCTCATCCTAAGAATCTGTATAATTCCACTTATCTTCTAATTACTACAATCTCAATTACTTTCTACCATGCATCAAGGAAAATAACATAAGATTCAAATTACAATTTCAGATAAAAAGAAGTCCTATTCACATCCCTGAACAAGTAATTCACCTATTCAATCTGATTACTCTTGAAAGCCACAAGCATAAATAAAATGTTAATCTAGGAATTCAATTGCAAAGGATTGAGTTCAACTACTCTCAAAAATTGAAATACAGAAATGAAATTAAACAATCGTAACAGTAAAGATAAGATGCAAGGATTCGTGGAATAACAGCTGAAACTGTAGGATGCACAAAGCTATGTACAACTACCACATGAATTGTGTAAAAGATAGTTACCTACTCAGTCGATTGTCACTCTGTACCACTCATAGATCTCAGGGAAATACCACCACAATTATACTGTAAATCCACACTTACTGAGTATAAAGGGAATAAAATATTCAATACATCACACAACGGATGAATTAGGAAATCCTAGATTAACACATCAATCTCTATGGAAGGTGGGCCTAGCCTTCACACAGAGATGCTGGCTGAACAATGTAAAACTTCTTAAACTAGAGGTAACTCCTTATATTAAAAAGAGAATGATTACACAAATTGCTCCCACTGCTAATACAATGAATGAATTATATGTTCAGCAACCCCCTGTGTCGAGACAGCTCCCCATATTTTTACATGCAGATCATAACATCCGATCCTATTAAAGGGAAGCCATGAAGATCTCTAATCTTCAGGCACCCTAAATAACACTAGCTGTTACAAACATGGCATAGTAAAGATATAGGAAATACGGGAAAGCTATTAGTCGGGCCAGGAATGGCGATCTTCCCTAATCACAATTATACTCGAGCAGTAATGTACTAAAGATATCCAATTGTAGCGCATTCTGTTACAACTTCCTTGTCACAGCTCTGTCTAGGATGTCACATTAAAACCACGTGCCTTAATTGATGATAGGAGGGCTGAGGATCATCTTGCACGGTGAATATTCCTCCTTTCGAGACTTGTTTAGCCCCATCTTCCTGCAGTCCACTTATCTCAAACTACCTTCATAAATCATAACATGTTAGCACATTTGAGAGATACACAGCTTTAACTATCACAATCATAAGCATTAATAAGATAAAGCAATGACAAGTCATACCTTGTTAGTTTGGGGAATAAAGTGAGGACAACAGGTCTGATTAGCATGCTGAATGCTGTAGGATAGGGGAAGAAAAGGTGATTAAGGATGGTTAAAAAGGGACCAATTTTTGGCTCAACATCTCCCCCCAACTATCGTGTTGCATGTCCTCATGCAACAACCTGCATCATTCGGAGTCTGAATCCTGTACTGAGCTCTGCTCGTGGAGGAAGGAAAAATTGTAGGGAAACTCAGGCACCTCGTCTTTCGTTAAAAATCCTCTGTGAGTAACCCAATACTTCCAGCATCGTTTCTCCTATGCCCTAGTTAAGGAAAAATCCACGTTATATGATTTTTATAGCCACCAAATGAGAGGGAATTTAAATTTCAAGCCCAACCAATTAACCCCACATTCCCTCGCACTTCCCACATAGCCCATGACTCTGGAAAGTGCCTGCTTGAAATTCTTGAAACAGTAGGGATCTCGGCTTCTGAGTGCAGAGGAGGAAACCTGCCATCTGTGCTTACTCCCTTCCAATGCTACCTGCTGGTGTCTGGAAATGTAGTTGGTGCAAATGGAAATCACCTCTTCCTGCAATCTCATTATATGCTGTGCCTGGGGAGGACTTGAAAGGAAATTTCTGTACCGAGCCAAAAGAATACCAGGATTCTGGGGCTCACTTCGAATCCACATGTTAGTGTGAGCTTCATTATGAGAAAAGGTTTGAAAATACCTTTCCCACTAAGTGAGATTGCTCACAAAAGAGGCAAAAGCTCTTAGCTGAACATCCCCTACAAATGGAACAGGATTTGAGTGGCGGTCCAGAGGGCAAGCCATCTCATGCAAGTAAAGTTCACACAGCAAATTCTACTCCTCAAAATTGCTTCCAAAGAATGTCTTCAAGAACTTTGTTGAGGTTGTGATTTCGAACGACCTCCCTTCTTGTACAACCTTCAATTTAAACCAGACAAATTTTTCAAATAGGAATACTGGATAAGAGGAAGAAGGATTCCTGGTGCCCATGATTTCTTGAGAGAGAGCATACATCTGCTCCTTCTCTTGCTGCATGGATTGGAACTTTTTCAATTCTCTCAATTTGCTCTGCAGCTCTTCTTCCTGAACTCTGTGGGCCATACGTTCTTCTACCCAATTTTCTTCCAATACCTTGATGATTTTTCTATGCTCGCTGAGCGAAATCATGCCTCTCTGGTGTTCCTCCACCTGGATTTTCCATTTGGTCACCTCCATCCTCAGAGTTGAGACTTCTGTTGTGAGGTTCAAGATTTCCTTTTTATGATGATCCTCTTGATCCGAGTCCAAATCAATGAAATTTCTAAGGGGTAGAAGCACTGGTTCTTGTGGGATAGTGTCTTCCTTTTGGGCATCCTGCACATCTAAGTTTACTATGAGAGTTGATGGTTCTTGTGTGACAACAACTTCCTTTAGACTCTCTTCAACAGCTACATCCATTGCTCCTAGAGACACTGGTTCTTGCGTAACAGTGTCTTCTTCTTGGTTACCCTGCATTTTTGAAATTGGTTCAAGAGTTGCTGGTTCTTATGTGGCAGCAACTTTCCATGGATTCTTCTCAATAGCTACATCCATTGCTCCTAGAGACACTGGTTCTTGTGTAACAATGTCTTCTTTTTGGTTACCCTGCATTTCTGAAATTGGTTCAAGAGTTGCTGGTTCTTGTGTGACAGCAAATTTCCCTGGATTCTTCTCAATAGCCATATCCATTACTTCTAGAGACACTGGTTCTTGTGTGACAGTGTCTTCTTTTTGGACATCCTGCACAGCTGAGGCTAAATTCAGAGTTGCTGGTTCTTGTGTAACAACTACTCCTCCTAGATTTCCTTCAACAACCACATCCGTTACTTCTAGAGACACTAGTTCTTGTGTGACAGTGTCTTATTTGTCCTTTTAATGCTGAGATTGGATGTCTTCCTCAGTGTGCAGCTACTCCTCAAGGATTTCAGTGTCACCTAAGGATTGTATCTGTACCTGTTCATCCTCACTCCAATGTATGTCAGGAATGATATCCATTCTAGGTTTATCTTCTAGTTGCATTTCAGGGGTCCTTGCTGCAAACTCCAAGGATGTTGGTTCTTGTGTAACAACATCCTGGCTTACTTCTTCATCCTCCTGCTGTTGCAATTCTTCTCCTATGATTTCTGTATCATGGGAACATCCTAGGGTTATAGTGCAGAATTCTTCATTAAGCTCCAGAGTGTCCTCCATTCCAGATTCTTTTCCCATTTGCTTGGCCAATTGGACAAGCACACTCAGGGATGCTGGTTCTTGTGTTACAACACCATGTTCAAGTTCATCAATGTCTTGCCCTTGTGGCTCAGCTTCTATAATTTCTGTGTCATAGGAGCATTCTGGGGTTATAGTGAAATATTTGTCCCCATCATCATACATGATTTCATCCTTTGGCTCCTCTGTCACAGAATTGGTGGCAACTTCAGCAAGGATGGTTAAAGATGTTGGTTCTTGTGTAGCAGCATATTTTTTTTCTGCAGCTTCCTCTATTGTAGGCACAGACTGTTGTGTTGTACGGGTACGAATTATAATCTTGTGGCCTGCCTCCTTGAAGATTTCCCCATAGGTAGGACATACCACTCACTCATATTCCTTGCTAGGCTCGGTAGAGTTCGATCCCTCCAGTTGGTATGCAGCCTCCACCAATGTGTACATTTTCCTTTCACCTTATTTCCTGCAAGTTTCCTTCCATGTTTCC
Organism: Pseudotsuga menziesii; assembly: GCA_001517045.1. Taxonomy (NCBI): domain Eukaryota; kingdom Viridiplantae; phylum Streptophyta; class Pinopsida; order Pinales; family Pinaceae; genus Pseudotsuga; species Pseudotsuga menziesii. Next base: position 251,537 of record LPNX010724046.1, read on the forward strand.
AATTCCCTTCGAAGTACTTGGATGTCCTCTTTTAATAATGTGTTCTCAGCCAGAAGTTCTTGAAATCGGGGTTCTTCTTCGACTGGCCTTTGTGGAGCATCCATTGGTCTCGGTACAAGGATCGGTAACTCAACCTGTGCCTCTAGGGTTTCCCATCTTTTTCTGGCTGCCTCTGCTGCTGTAGCTGATTTAGTTCTTTTCCTTCTGATTGGTGAGGTTATTTTAAGTTCCTTGATTGATCTCTTCCTTCTCCTTTGTGGTGTTTTCTTTTGTGGACCTGGGACATTGGGATTCACAGCTGAGGTCGAAGGGATGTTTTCTTGATCCTCAGGCTGTTCTTCCTCAATTAAAGTTCCTCCTCCCCACTCAGGTGAGGATTCAATGGTTACTAGCTCGATATTTTCTTCTATTTCCCTGGCTCTGTCACCTTCAGGTTCAATTGTTGCATCTTTTAGTGCTGCTCCAATTTCACCTTCTACTGTCAGAGCTGCCATGTTGTCTGGGTTTTCCACAAGGTTTTTATCTACATCCTCCCCCAATTGCTCTACTTGTGCCCCCGGTTTCTCTTCTTCTGATACAGTTTCATCCCCCCCCCCAACTATATTGGAGGGACTCCAGTCCTTCTGCTATGGTTGAACCTGTTCCTGTTCCATTGGGACACCCGACAAGAAAGCGGGTTCCTGAGCTCGAGCTGTAAATTGCTCCCAAGTTATATTATGCTGGGCAAGGGTTCTTAAAATTATTAATTTGATGAGACCATGGTGGGTCAGGAAGGAAAGTGGATGCTTAGCATCTTGGACAAATGCCTCCATATGACGCAAGTCATGAAGCAGATAGTATGGAATGTTCAATAAAGTTCCATGGCGGAGATGAGAAAGTAAAGGTAGTTCCGAATTATAAACAATTTGGTACCTACCTTCACAAGTGATGTATTTCTTGAGAAAGACAGTAACCTGGTCCCATGGTCACGGCAATGAGTGCAGTGCTATCCCTCTTCTTAATGATTGAACTTGCTCCCCCTCCATTAAAAATGCTTCCCGTGCAATCGTCGTGGGGACTCGTCATCCAAACCATGACCTTCCCACCTTCGGGATGGCAATAACCTCGGATATAATGGCCTTGGAGACTTCTATGCGCAGCCCCCACACCTCGGAGTGAGTTTCTGTGAGGTTTAAAGAAAATTGCAAGGCTGCTTCCCGATTGAATCCGTCTAGTCGCTCAAAAAATTCAATCCAGCCAGCAGCTTGAAAGATGGCAAAGACTGCAGGATTTTTCCTGAGTTCCTGTGTATTCAAAGGCTCATGACGAGCTAGAATCCCCATGGTCCTGGTTGTAGACTGAGGTTGCTACTCCATGGATAACAGAGTCCGAGAATGGAGGTTGCAGCGTAGAGGATGCACGAATCGCTGAGCGGAGATGTTGAGAAAATGGGCAAATTTGGAAAGTTCAGCACAAAAAAAATGTTCGAAATTTTATTCCGAATTGGGGAGGGTGGCAGTTATTAGTGTTTACGTCGCATGAGGGAAAGGGTTAATTAGTCCATAATGGTGATATGAATAAAGGTACGACTGATATCATTAAATCATATCAACACTTAACCATGTGATAAATCAAAGCCATACCTCGTGAGACTGTGCGTCGGATATCCTGCGGAGAATGGTGGAATGTACGGTTGTTGACGTCACGAAGACGAACTCGTGCACAGTCATTAATTTGATCATGATGACCAGGATAATGCAATAATTCCTTCCGCCAGTGACACACAAACCATCGCGTCCCCAGGGTCGGAATTATGAACAAGGCTGCCATCATATGGCCCAGTTCATCGGCACGAATAGGATGAATCAGAGCCATATCAAGCAGGTTGAAGCAATTTTTCCATTAACACAGGAGTTACCACTGCAATTTTTCAAGTTTTGAAATAAAAAGGCGGTCTTTAATGCTGGAGACATCCACCAAATAGAGTGGAATTGTAGTTGCCAGGAATGATGTCGCAGCTGACGAAAAAGATGTTGCAACGGCCAGGAAAGATTCACAACCGCCGGAAAAAGGATTTATGGTCATCGAGACAAATCATGGTTTCCAGGGAAAAGTCTTACGGCCGCTGGGAAAGATGTTGCAGCAGCCGGAGAAGATGTCGCAGCAGCCGGAGAAGATGTCGCAGCCGCCGGGAAATGGTTCACGACTGCTGAAAAAAGTTTTACGGCCACTGGGAAAGATGTCACAGCCACTGGGAAAGATGTCGCAGCAGCCGGGAAATGGTTCACGGCTACCGGAAAAAGGGTTTTATGGTCATCGAAAAAAAATAACACGGCTGCTAGGGAAAAGTTTTACAGCCACTGGGAAAGATGTCGGAGCCACCGAAAATGATGTCGCAGCCACCGGGAAATGGTTCACAGCTGCCGATAAAAGGGTTTTATGGTCATCGAAAAAAATAACACGGCTACTAGGAAAAAATTTTACGGCCACTGGGAAAGATGTCGCAGCCGCCGGGAAATGGTTCACGGCTGCCGAAAAATTTATTTTGAAGGAAAAGGAAATGCAGCACCGTAAGGCATGGGAAAACGACTCCCGTTCGACAGGCCCAGTCTGGTCATTCCCCTGGCGCTTCCCTTCCTATTTTTGAAAAACAACAGCAAATGAGAAGATCAAATGCAAAAGGAAAAAACCATATAAAATGTAGCAGAGAAAAAAAACATTATTTATGTACAATAATTCAAATGTGATTTACAGTTTAAGGATTGGCAAAGGCAGAGAGAAGTTCCTGCCCTGGTGCCAGCTGATAATATGGATCGGCGACAATTTGCGAAATGAATGCATCTTTCGAAATAGGCTTACGATACAGTCGTAGTCTATGTCCATTAGAAAATAATGGTATACAGTTCCCATCAATGGTCACCAGAAGGACAGTGCCATTGTTAAATACCCTGTCAACCAAGTATGGACCTAGCCACCTTGTACGTAATTTACCTTTAAAATCCCTTTTGAACCTGGAGTCATATAGTAACACCCAGTCTCCCTCACAGAAGATTTTCTTTTTAATAAATCGGTCATGCCAATTGGATCTCTGTTGCTGAAGCAACATAATCTGGTCCACTGCAGCTAACCGCTTCTCATCCAATTCGTTTAGTTGATTCAATCTTCTCTTCTGGGCTTCTGTCACATCTAGATTCATTTCGGAGGCTATCTTCAGGGTTTTTATCTCAAACTCAATTGGAAAGATGGCACTCTTTCCATATACTAAATCATAGGGAGAGAAACCTGTGGTGTTGCACCAAGTCGTGCGATATGCCCACAGTGCTTCTGGAAGCCTGTCAGCCCAATCCTTTCGATGGCTCTTAACTTTTTTAGTAAGGATGGATTCAATGACTTTATTAGTACTCTCCACCTGAACATTGGCTTGGGGGTGGTAAGGTGAAGCCACCCTATGCTGCACATGATACTTCCAGAGCAAGGATTCAAATTGGTGTGACATGAATTGCGGTCCCCCATCGGTAACTACTTCCTTCGATACCCAATTGGTCATATAATTAGTGCAAACCAGAATGTAAGCTTTCTGTCTGGAAAGAGGGCTGATAGGGCCAACAAAGTCTAGTTCCCATCTATCAAATGGTTCAACTACTACTTGAGGTTGTAGAGGCATCTGATCTGTTTTATTGGGCTGGCCCATCCTTTGGCAGCTATCACAGGACTGAACATACCTTTTAGCATCCCTGAAAAGAGTCGGCCAATATTAGCCCATCCGCAGCGCTTTGTGCCCTATTCTTTTGTCTGCAAAGTGTCCCCCACAAGGTTCATCATGACAGGCTCTCAGTATGTGAAAGATCTCATCTTCCCTTACACATCTCATAATCTCAAGATCGGGCCCTATGTAGAAGAGATGACCGTTGAGCCAACAAAACCTGGCACTTTGCTGGATGATTTTTCTCTTTTCTCATTTAGACATATGTGGCAGGAGCTTTCCTGTAACCAAATAATTAGCGACGTCTGCATACCAGGGGGAATGAGCTGAAAGTGCGAATAGATGTTCATCTGGAAAAGAGTCCTCAGTAGGCAAATTGTCATCACTGTTAATGAAACGAGATAAAAAATCAGCAACAACATTTTCTTTCCCAGGTTTATCTATAATGGTAATATCAAATTCCTACAATAACAAGAGCCACCTGGTCACTCTGGCATTGGTGATAGGTTTGTTCATTAAATATTTGATGGCAGAGTGGTCAGTGTGCACAAATGTAGGATATCTAGTAATGTAATGTCGAAATTTATTAATGGAGTAAACAATAGCTAGGAATTCTTTTTCAGTGACAATATAATTAAGTTCACCAGGGGCTAAGTTTTTACTAACATAATAGATGGCATTAGGTACTTGACCATCCTGCTGTCCTAAAACTGCTCCAATGGTAATATCAGAGGCATCTGAAGAAATATGGAAGGGTAGGGTCCAATTAGGTCCCCTTAAGATAGGAGCTATGGACAACTTCTCCTTAAGGTTATCAAACGCTATCTGGCATGCTTCACTCCACGCAAACTGTGCATCCTTCATTAACAGAGAGAACAAAGGAGAAGCAAGTTTAGAGAAGTTTTCTATAAATATTCGGTAATATCTAGCATGTCCCAGAAAACTTTGCACCTCTTTTTGAGTTGAAGGGGTAGGTATATTTTTTATCACCTTCATTTTTGAGGGGTCCACCTTAATGCCATTGATAGAGATGAAATGCCCCAATACCACCCCTTCACTCATCATCATATGGCACTTTTCAGTGCTTAATGAGAGCTAAGTCTGTTCACAGTGAATTAAAACCTTCTTTAAATTCTCCAGTGCTTCCTCAAAATCCTTTCCATAGGGAGTAAAATCCTCCATAAATATTTCCATACTATGATTAACTAACTCAGATAATATGCCAATTACAGCTCTTTGAAATGTTGCTGGTGCATTACATAAACCAAAGGGGAGCAATCTATAGGAAAATGTTCCCCAAGGACAAGTGAAGGTGGTTTTATCCTGGTCCTCAGGAGCAATCTGAATCTGATTGTACCCGTTGAACCCATCTAGGAAGGAGAAGAAATTATTCCCTGATAAGGTATCGAGTACTTGGTCAATAAAGGGAAAAGGGAAGTGGTCCTTTTGTTTAGCTCCCTATAGTCAACACAGACCCTCAATTTACCATTTCTCTTGGGTACAATTACGAGTGGGGAAACCCACTCGCTATCTGAAATAGGATATATAAATCTTGCTTCCAAGAATTTCTGGATTTCTTCCTTCACTATGTCCCTTAAATTGGGGTTCATTCGTCATTGAGGCTGACACATAGGCCGGGAGTCACTTTTAATATAAATATGATGGGTGCATACATTAGAGGGGATACCCCTCATGTCCGTATACTCCTAGGCAAATGCCCCCTTGTGTTCTTTCAAGAGACTGATCAGGAATTTCTGCTCATCTAAGGAGAGATTAGGGTTAATATTCAAGGTTTTTCCAGGCTCTACCTCTATACGAATACTTTTCAAATTTTTCATTACTGGTATTATGTGTGTGTCACCGACTAATGTTTCTTCTGTAATATTTTCTTGTTCTTCCTTGCCCAGGATAATGTTCAGGATTTGATAAAAAAAATTATCGACTGAAGTGGGTTCACTAATAAAATTATTAATAGCATCGTCTTCCATTTCGTTTTTAAAAGTTAAGGCCTTCCCTATAGTTAATAGTGGCTAAACATCCTCCTCTTCCTCCGGTTCTATCCAGAGAGAAGTTTCAGCCTCTAGACTTGGCCGAGCTGGAGGATAAAGGGTGAGGCTTTTAGTCTCAATGCCATCAGATATAGTCATGGACCCCGATCGACAGCTGATGCAAGCATCAGCTGTGGCCAACCAAGGCCTCCCCAAGATCAATGGGTGTCCTCCCAGTTGCGATTTTGGTTGTAACACCAAAAAGTCAGTAGGGTACTCCCATGAATATACTGAGATAACAAGGTCATCCAGAATTCCTTCGGGTCTAATGGTGGATCTGTCTGCCAATTCCAAAATGGTGGGGGTCGGTCTAAGATTAGTGATCCCAAGCTTCTTTACAGTCTCAATTGTTATGACATTGATCACTGCTCCTAAATCTACTAGCATGTTGGGTATCTGTGTATGTCCTACCTGTACAGTGACAGTAGGATTGCCAGGGTCGTCATACTTAGCCACTGGGGTCTTTCCTGTTATCAAGGTAGATAAATTCCCTATGACGTGAATAGTGGGAGGATCTATGGGTTTCCTTCCTGGTTTCTTGGTGCACAGGTCCCGAACAGTTCTAGCATAAATAGGTACGTCTTGAAGAGCTCGAAGAAGGGGGATCTTAACATAGAGATCCTTTAACTCTCCTAGGAGGTTAAACTGAGGTTGCCCCCCCGCCCTTGGTATCATTAGTCTCTCAAGGTATGGTGGTTACCTTATCAGCTGGGTAGACTGCGTATTGTCAGATTTATCATTTGATGTTTCAGCCGTCCCATCCAAGGGATGCTCAGCATCTTCAATAATAGGAATTATATTGGGCGGATGCTGAGGACTCACCCCTTCTTTATGCACAAAAGGTGGAGCATCTTCTGTAATTACAGGTTCTACTATTTTCCCTGATCGTGAACGAATATCGTTACAAGGTACAGGGGAAAGAGAGTAGGCCGACATGTTAATAGTATCTAATTGATGGACTGTTTTATTATTTGGGTTAGGATTAGGTTGAGCAGGCAGTTGAGGTTGCATTGGTACATTCGAGACATAATTGTTATGTAATTGCATCTGCGACTACTGAGGTGGGTATTGAGGATATTGAGGTAATTGAGGGTATTGAGGAGAATATGGTGACTATTGTAGTGGATATGGTTGAGGAAACTGGTTCCCAGGATGGAAATTCCTCCATCCAGGAGACCAGGACATAGGTTGGTGTGGTGGCTGTGGCCAAGGATTCCATGAGTTATAATTTTGCATTGCAGGTTGCGAAGGATTCCACTGAGCATAACTTGAAGGGAATTGTGTATTCACATTTTTCATATTATTATTCCAATTGCTCATATTATTCAAAAATGGAAGTGATTCTAGAGGCATACCTTGATTTCGAGGCTTCCAAGGTTTATTCTATGCAATGAAATAGGCCGATTCCACTTTCGGAGTTGATGCCTGCAGAACAGCCTTCACTTGGGGAAGTGAGGGACATTCTTTCATGTCGTGGTTCAGCTCACACAGCTAACATGCTTCTACTTTATCAAGTGGGCATTCTCAGTGGATGATTCTTTCTACATCAGGGGCAGAACACACCTAGTGTGAGATCCTCCACTTCCTGTTTTTATTTTTCCTTCAGGACATCGATCTCCGAGGAGATGGAGCTCATCATCTCTATCTTAAAATTTTCAAGGAGATTGCCTATCTCTGCATGGGTAGCTCCTCCATTGGATGACTTCTGAGTTCTGTCGAAGACATCATGTTCTAGCTTATCCCGTTTATCCCGCTTATTGTTCCTGGAAGACCCCCTGGAGTATCTCTTACATAGTTCCACAATATTTCCAAAAGGTTCTTTGGAGATATATCCCTTTCCTAGCAGGTTTAACATGTCTAGACAATCATCCCTGATCCCACGAAGCAATATTATCTTGAGCACGTCCAGCCTCATGTTCATCTGCCTGGCTCTTTGCACATTATACAATAGCCTTTCCATAAAATCCTCCAGACTTTCGTCCTCCTTCTGCACCATCTTGAATAATTCCTCTCTTTTGTCCTTGGTGTTGCAATATTCCTGATATTTCTCCAGGAACACCTGTTTCATTTTATCCCAATTAGCAACAGTTCCTCCCCCAAGGCTCATGAACCAGTGTAATGTGTTGTCCTTCAGGGTGGCTTGGAAAAGTTTTATCTTTTGGGCATCAATGGCATAATCATAGCTGCGACAGAGGATATCGAATTCAAAAAGGAATTCATCTGGATCTTCTGCCGCCCTTCCATGGAAGCGAGGCAACACCGATGGTGAGATAATTTTCATAGGATCTGTCCCCTCTGGCTGCTGAATCGGAAATTGCAGTGTATCCATCATTCCTTCAAGCAGGGAATGATTCTCATGATGATAGTTTTCCCCCACTGCCTCTTCCTTGTCGAACTCGTGTCTGTTACTCATCTCTTCTTCTATTTCCTCATCTTTGTTCATTCCTACGCTCTATTCCTCATTCTTCTCTTCGTCCTTCCTCTGTTCCTCGTTATTTTCTTCTTTATTTCTCTGTTCCTCGTTCTTTTCTTCTTTCTTTTCATTACTCTTCCACTGATCAGTAATATTTTGGTGGAACTGCGTCCACTCTTCTTCAGTTACAACTTTCCCGTAAATGTGGTAGATCGGAATTCTACCAGTAGGTCCAGTTGTAACAGCTGTGTCCTCTCTTGCAGGGATATTTGTGGAAGTCTCGGCTTCTCATGTGTCCTCCACCCTAGATACTGACGCTGGCGCCCCAGGATCGGTAGGGTCTCTTCTGATAGGAGTTTCTTTATGGCGAGCCCTGGTGGATGAATCAGTTCTGTCAACAAGATCGTCGATGAATGTCCTTCTTCCCAGTGGTGGACCTCGACCGCGACCCAAACCACCTGCACTGTTAGTATTTTGTGGGGTTTTGGGGTCTAAAAGATGATCACGCTTTACCCTTCTTGTATTCATGCAACCCAAATCATTACAGCAAAGAAAGTAGAAAAGATTGACTAGAAACAATTGCAAAAATTTGCAACTAACAACGGTGTTTAATTTCTATCCTTCCCCGACAACGGCGCCAAAATATCGTGCTCCTGATATGCAAGTATATTACTACCAACATATAGAGTGTACAATATTTATTGTCAACCCAGGAAAGTCTTTGTATTTCAAAGGATAAATGCACAGTATATGCTTAAACACAAAGTCGCTGCAATTAAACACTATTGCCCCCTAGCAACTATGCTCATCCCAAGAATCTACATAATTCCACTTATCTTCTAATTACTACAATCTCAATTACTTTCTACCATGCATCAAGGAAAATAACATAAGATTCGAATTACAATTGCAGATAAAAATAAGTCCTATTCACATCCCTGAACAAGTAATTCACCTATTCAATCTGATTACTCTTGAAAGCCACAAGCATAAATCAAATGTTAATCTAGGAATTCAATTGCAAAGGATTGAGTTCAACTACTCTCAGAAACTGAAATACAGAAATGAAATTCAACAATCGTAACAGTAAAGATAAGCTGCAAGGATTCATGGAATAAGAGCTGAAACTGTAGGATGAACAAAGCCGTGTACAACTACCACATGAATTGCGTAAAAGATGGTTACCTACTGAGTCGACTGTCACTCTGTACCACTCATAGATATCAAGGAAATACCACCACAATTATACTATAAATCCACACTTACTGCGTATAAAGGGAATAAAATCAACAAGACATCACACAACGGATGAATTAGGAAATCCTAGATTAACACAACAATCTCTATGGAAGGCGGGCCCAGCCTTCACACAGAGATGCTGGCTGAACAGTGTAAAATTTCTTAAACTAGAGGTAACTCCTTATATTAAAAAGAGAATGATTATGTTGGAATATATTAAACCCACTCACAACTTAGGATAAAATAATTAATCATTATTTGATTAATTATTCACCCACTAGCTTAATTAGGTGTCACCTTAAAGTCAA
>LPNX010724046.1:263136-273163 GCA_001517045.1 Pseudotsuga menziesii
TACTTTTTCTGCTTTTCTATGGATAAGATAAAAGCTAGTCAACTAGAAAACTGGGAGCTTTTGTTTCCAACCCATCCTCCATTAGTTTTTCTCCATTTTCTAGGATTAGCATGTTATTTCCATCTCCTTGACAACTCACTCATGATTTTGCCAACTCGTGAGGTCCTTGATAGATTTAGCAAGTGCTTTATCCACCTATGGGGGTTTGCTATATTTTGGTAAGTCAGCCTTTTTGAGCTTTATGAGTTGTTTCCATACAATTCGACTTTCCCATGAGGGATGTACTATTTATGTACTCTATTATTTAAAATTATTCAATGGAAGGATACACACCAATATTCATCTCTTCATTCATGTGATTCAGTCTCTTTTCTTCTCTCTTATTTTCCTGTGTATGCTTGTGAGAATTCTTAGTAGCAAGATCTATTTCCTGTGCTTCTTCTTAGAATCATTGCACATAGCATTGATCTATTATTTCTACAGATTACACAAATTGCTCCCACTGCTAATACAATGAATGAATTATATGTTCAGCAACCCCCTAGGTCGAGACAACTCCCCATATTTATACATGTAGATCATAACATCCGATCCTATTAAAGGGAAGCCATGAAGATCTCTGATCTTCAGGCACCCTAAATAACACTAGCTGTTACAAATGTGGCATAGTAAAGATATAGGAAATACGGGAAAGCTATTAGTTGGCCCAGGAATGGAAATCTTCCCTGATCACAATTATACTCGAGCAACAATGTACTAAAGATCTCCAATTGTAGCGCATTCTGTTACAGCTGCCTTGTCACAGCTCTGTCTAGGATGTCACATTAAAACCACGTTCCTTAATTGATGATAGGAGGGATGAGGATCATCTTGAGCGGCGAATATTCCTCCTTTCAAGACTTGTTCATCCCCATCTTCCCGCAGTCCACTTATCTCAAAATACCTTTATAAATCATAACATGTTAGCACATTTGAGAGATACACAGCTTTAATTATCACAATCATAAGCATTAATAAAATAAAGCAATGACCAGTCATACCTTTGCAGTTTGGGGAATAAAGTGAGGACAATAGGTCTGATTAGCATGCTGAATGGTGTAGGATAGGGGAATAAAAGGTGATTGAGGATGGTTAAAAAGGGACCAACTCTGGGCTCAACAGTTAGCCCTTTCACCAAATGGGGGATTGATTATATTCATTGTAAGCCTACATCAACCGAGGGGCATGGTTACATCATCGTAGTCGTTGATTATTTTACAAAATGGGCTATGGCCATGCCTAGATATGCAAAGGATGGTGAGACTACCACCCTCTTCCTTTTTAATCACGTGATAGAAATATTCAGAGTTTCGCAGTCCATAGTCACTGATCACGGATCACATTTCCATAATCAAATGATGGAGGAATTAAGTGTTGTTAAAGAGATTTTCACCCCATTAGGTGAATCACACATTGTATGGCCTTCCCCTGTCCCGCTGCAGACTCATTAGCCATTATGGACCACTTTTTCTCTTTTGATGTGTCCTTGACCATCCCTAAAAACATAAGAAAAGTGACATACGCGGCTTTTTCCCCGATAACCGCGTACATACGCGGATATTCCCCCTATAGTTGCGTACATCGGGATGTATGAATAGTCCAAATCCTTTTGGAGCGTTCCTTGACTTGGATCCGACACATTCGACTCTTGGCCTTCCATATACCTTGAGATCGCTCAGATTCGACCCTTCATTGTCTCTTGTGAAGCTATATAAGGAACCCCTTGGTACATTGAAGAGGGGGGAGAGATAAGAGAGAATTGAGAGTAATGAAACTATAGTCCATTGTTCCTAGAACTTATGCTTGAGTCTGCATCCCTTTCTCCCTTGGAGCACTGTTGTGTTCTTCCCAAGCTTGCCTTTTGCTAGTAAGCTTGCTATCGAAGTGATGGAGCATTGAGGTGGTGGAGGCCCAAGTGGGGGATTCATTTTCTCCGGTTCGCAGACGTGCCGTCAGAGGTTGTCACTTGTAATCTCTGATTCATATTAATAGAAATATCTTTTCCTATCCAATAATGTGTATTTGAATGAGTATTGTATCCATTGGAATATGTCAAATGCTTTTACATTATCGATTATATATGCTAGAATAGATCTAACACCATGAAATATAGTATGCTTGTATTGTTTACTTGTTGTTGAGGACGTGTTATAACAATTCAAGTTGAAGATTGGAAAGCACAACAGGGATCTACTTCAACTGTCTGGAATAAGGTACAAGGTTCGATCCTTTAGTGTTAGACATTTTATTTCTATTGCATATTGGAAAAGATTGATTTCTGGAGTCTAGCTGTCTTTTGTGGTACCCCAAGCCATAGGAATTTCTCTCCGTAACAGAAATGGCGACTCTGCTGGGGATGTTCCTTGTTTTTATTTGGGGGTTGGGGGAACAATGGGCTTGATATTATTGATTTTCTCTCTGTTTCTTTCTGTTTCTGTGTCGCATGTTATAGTATGTTTGTCCATTGACACTCCCCTTTATTGGTTTGGCCTTGACTTGCTTTTTACCACTGCCTTCTCTGTATACGCGGGTTTTTGGACAATAGTCGCGTACATACGTCGATGTTTGGCCAAAAGTCGCGTACATACATAGATGTTCTCTATACAGTCGTGTACATCCTCCCTTTCGGTGAGTCTGATGTTGTGGGAAGTTGCTGGGTGTTTGTGAGTGTGGTTGGGTCTTCCTTGGGTCTAAAGTTGTCTGTTGGATGCTTCTTTTGTGACCAGAGACCATTCATTCCTATCATAGGTATAACGTCTACACTGGAATATAGGTTAGGTTCACCACCGTTTGCATTTTGCATGACCTTATCACCATGTCACTATATCCTTAGGTACGAACCCACTCTATTATGTCACGGAACCTTCTTGCCGCTATAGAAGTGGCATGATATGAGTGGTAGAGCCTCACCTTACATGGGTACCCTAGCTAGCGACTTTTTTGCAGTTGGTGCCCATGCCGATGTTTCTCCCTTTAGGGTGTGGGAGTCCGTTGTATAGTATTGCCATGACATTTCGTAAGAGCCTCATACTCCTCTTGATCTTATGCTGGCCATGATCCCCCAGACTCCCTTGTATTAAGTTGTGGATGTATTATCATGAGATTTGACTGTGTTATTGAGCTTTATGCTGGCTCCCCTTACATTGCGTTTCAGCCATATAGCCTGAGCTTGTCTCATGTCTAGCCATGCAAAGCCTTTCGTTATATCCTTCGTAGCTTGATTCCCTTTTTACCGGGACGGGATTTTCCCCCGAGTGTCGATATCCTACACATGTATCCTTGCATTGAGCATAGGTATGTTCCACTGCTTGGAACTAGTTTGTTTGCCCTCATGACACTCGTCTCCTCCTAGTTTGTAACTATAAAGCTAGTTTATTCTTTTTTCAAGCTTTTCAAATAACTGAAAAAGTCCAAAAAAATCAAAAAACCAAAAAGCCGGACAAGAAAAGATATTATCTTTGGTAGCTGTCGAGTTGTGTCGCCTTCGAACAGAGCACTGTATATCACATCCATTGGTTGGGTTATAGTTTGAATTTAGGAGATATACTCGTTTATTTGAGTTTTATCTCCACCGAATGGTTATGCTTCCAGTCCCTATGGAGCCTCTATTGATGCCTCCTACGTCATAGAGATGTCCTAGTTTGTATATCAAGTCTATGCTTCCTTCATTCAGTCACCATACGCTGTTATGCTCTTGTTCGAAGGAAGTTGAAACCTGAGTCGGCCATTCCTCAGTTATCTTGACTTTGCATGTCGGCCATTCCCGGTACAGTTACTAGTTTATACATCTTATGATCGAGTCCTTCCACATTATACAGCCTTGCTGAGTACCTCGTGTTGGATGATGGGGGATGCCCTAATGCCCTCCTTCCAGCGGATTTCATCCCATCGACTTCAGATCATTTATTCTGGGATTGGAGTCTAGAGTCATTTTTGAGTGCCTTGAGACTTGCAGTCATCAGTGGCAGGTTCTCTCGCCATCGATAGTTTTGGGAATACATCAATGTCTACTGATCGATGTATTCTCTCAAGTGTTCGACCTCAACTCATTTATTCACACTTGTTAGTTTGCACTCTAGTACCTTGATTCCCATTTTCATTATTGGTGGGTGATCTCACGTCTGTTAATGGTATACATCAATGACTGGTAATCAGACGATGGACTACTATGTTCGACCTCGACACCTCTATTCGCATAGTAGGACATGTACTCATAGCGGTGTGTGTAGAAAACCTTCCGGATTGGTGGCATCCATTATATGCTACCTCCTTGATCATGCCAGTGTTCATGAGATTTCAGCTCTCGTGACTTGTTCCAGTATATGTCAGACATCTTCAGCCACTATGGAGATCTTGATCTATTGTATATCTTCAGCCTTTGTTGAGATCATGGTCCTTTGTACATCTTCATCATGGAGATTCTGATCTATGTATATAGTACGTGGCGATGACCACATATGTGTTATCATGTTTCATGCCTATTCATGGCCATTGTACTCTTATGTATCTGGGACTGCTATATGTAATTGTAGTTATATGCAGAGTTGTATTATGGTATTATGCTGATTGGGTGGCTGGTTTTCCATTTGGGTACCTTCATCACTCCACTTCTGGGATGGACTTATAATGTATTTCGGCCATCGTATAACCCCTCTGATCTCATACATTAGGGGGCATCTGTTATAGAGATTTTCACCCCATTAGGTGAATCACACATTGTATGGCCTTCCCATGTCCCGCTGCAGACTCATTAGCCCCTATGGACCACTTTTTGTCTTTTGATGTGTCCTTGACCATCCCTAAAAACATAAGAAAAGTGATATACGTAGCGTTTTCCATGATAACCGCGTACATACGCGGATATTCCCCCTATAGTCGCTCACATCAGGATGTATGAATAATCCAAATCCTTTTGGAGCGTTCCTTGACTTGGATCCGACTCATTCGACTCTTGGCCTTCCATATACCTTGAGATCGCTCGGATTCGACCCTTCATTGTCCCTTGTGAAGCTATATAAGGAACCCCTTGGTACATTGAAAAGGAGGGAGAGATAAGAGATAATTGAGATAAACAAAACTATAGTCCATTGTTGCCAGAACTTATGCTTGAGTCTGCATCCCTTTGTCCCTTGGAGCACTGTTGTGTTCTTCCCAAGCTTTCCTTTTGCTAGTAAGCTTGCTATCGAAGTGATGGAGGATTGAGGTGGTGGAGGCCCAAGTGGGGGATTCAGTTTCTCCGGTTCGCAGACGTGCCATCAGAGGTTATCACTTGTAATCTCTAATTCATATTAATAGAAATATCTTTTCCTGTCCAATAATGTGTATTTGAATGAGTATTGTATCCATTGGAATATGTCAAATGCTTTTACATTATCGATTATATATGCTAGAATAGATCTAACACCATGAAATATAGTATGCTTGTATTGTTTACTTGTTGTTGAGGACGTGTTATAACAATTCAAGCTGAAGATTGGAAAGCACAACGGGGATCTAATTCAACCATCCGGAATAAGGTACGAGGTTCGATCCTTTAGTGTTAGACATTTTATTTCTATTGCATATTGGGAAATATTGATTTCTGGAGTCTAGCTGTCTATTGTGGTAACCCAAGCCATAGGAATTTATCTCCGTAACAAAAATGGTGACTCCACTGGGGATGTTCCTTGTTTTTATTTGGGGGTTGGGGGCATAATGGGCTTGATATTATTGATTTGCTCTCTGTTTCTCTCTGTTTCTTTGTCGCATGTTATAGTATGTTTGTCCATTGACACTCCCATTTATTGGTTTGGCCTTGACCTGCTTTTTACCACTACCTTCTCTGTATACGCGGGTTTTTGGACAACAGTCGCGTACATACACAGATGTTTGGCCAAAAGTCGCATTCATACGCAGCTGTTCTCTATACAATCACGTACATCCTCCCTTTTGGTGAGTCTGATGTTGTGGGAAATTGGTGGGTGGGTTGTGAGTGTGGTTGGGTCTTCCTTGGGTCTGAAGTTGTCTGTTGGATGCTTCTTTTCTGACCAAAGACCATTCGTGCCTATCATAGGTATAACGTCTACACTGGCATATAGGTTAGGTTCACCACCGTTTGCATTTTGCATGACCTTATCACCATGTCACTATATCCTTAGGTACAAAACCACTCTATTATGTCACAGAACCTTCTTGCCGCTATAGAAGTGGCATGATATGAGTGGTAGAGCCTCACCTTACATGGGTACCCTAGTTAGCGCCTTATTTGCAGTTGGTGCCCATGCCGATGTTTCTCCCTTTAGGGTGTGGGAGTCCGTTGTATAGTATTGCCATGACATTTCGCAAGAGCCTCATACTCCTCTTGATCTTATGCTGGACATGATCCCCCGGACTCCCTTGTATTAAGTTGTGGATTCATTATCATGAGCTTTTCCTGTCTTATTGAGCTTTATGCCGACTCCCCTGACATTGTGTTTCAGCCATATAGCCCGAGCTTGTCTCATGTCTAGCCATGCAGAGCCTTTCTTTATATCCTTCGCAGCTTGATTCCCTTTTTACCGGGAGAAGATTTTCCCCCGAGTGTCGATATCCTACACATGTATCCTTGCATTGAGCATAGGTATGTTCCACTGCTTGGAACTAGTTTGTTTGCCTCATGACACTCGTCTCCTCCTAGTTTGTAACTATAAAGCTAGTTTATTCTTTTTTCAAGATTTTCAAATAACTGAAAAAGTCCAAAAAAATCAAAAAACCAAAAATCCGGACAAGAAAAGATATTATCTTTGGCAGCTGTCGAGTCGTGTCGCCTTCGAACAGAGCACTGTATATCACATCCATTGGTTGGGTTATAGTTTGTCTTTAGGAGCTGTACTTGTTTATCTGAGTTTTATCTCCACCTACTGGTTATGCTTCCAGTCCCTATGGAGCCTCTATTGATGCCTCCTGCGTCATAGAGATGACCCAGTTTGTATATCGAGTCTATGCTTCCTTCATTCAGTCACCATACGCCATTATGCTCTTGTTCGAAGGAAGTTGAAACCTGAGTTGGCCATTCCTCAGTTATCTTGACTTTGCATGTTGGCCATTCCCAGTACAGTTATTGGTTCGTGCATCTTATGATCGAGTCCTTCCACATTATATAGCCTTGCTGAGTACCTCATGTTGGATGATGGAGGATGCCCTAATGCCCTCCTTCCAGCGAATTTCATCCCATCGACTTCAGATCATTTATTCTGGGATTGGAGTCTAGAGTCATTTTTGAGTGCCTTGAGATTTGCAGTCATCAGTGGCAGGTTCTCTCGCCATCGACAGTTTTGGGAATACATCAATGTCCCCTGATCAATGGATTCTCTCAAGTGTTCGACCTCAACTCATTTATTCACACTTGTTAGTTTGCACTCTAGTACCTTGATTCCCATTTTCATTATTGGTGGGTGATCTCGCGTCTGTTAACGGTATACATCAATGACCAGTAATCAGACGATGGACTACTATGTTCAACCTCGACACCTCTATTCGCATAGTAGGACATGTACTCGTAGCGGTGTGTGTAGAAGACCTTCCAGATTGGTGGCATCCATTATATTCTACCACCTTGATCGTGCTAGTGTTCATGAGATTTCAGCTCTCGTGACTTCGTTCCAGTATATGTCAGACATCTTCAGACACTATGGAGATCTTGATCTATTGTATATCTTCAGCCTTTGTGGAGATCATGGTCATTTGTATATCTTCATCATGGAGATTCTGATCTATGTATATTGTACATGGCGATGACCACATATCTGTTATCATGTTTCATGCCTATTCATGGCCATTGTACTCTTATGTATCCAGGACTACTATATGTATTTACAGTTATATGCAGACTTGTATTATGCTATTATGCTGATTGGGTGGCTGGTCTTCCATTTGGGTACCTTCGTCACTCCACTTCTGGGATGGACTTATAATGTATTTCGGCCATCGTATAACCCCTCTGATCTCATACATTAGGGGGCATATGTTATAGAGTTTTCACCCCATTAGGTGAATCACACATTGTATGGCCTTCCCCTGTCCCGCTGCAGACTCATTAGCCCCTATGGACCACTTTTTGTCTTTTGATGTGTCCTTGACCATCCCTAAAAACATAAGAAAAGTGATATACGTAGATTTTTCCCCGATAACCGCGTACATACGTGGATATTCCCCCTATAGTCGCGTACATCAGGATGTATGAATAATCCAAATCCTTTTGGAGCGTTCCTTAACTTGGATCCGACTCATTCGACTCCTGGCCTTCCATATACCTTGAGATCGCTCGGATTCGACCCTTCATTGTCCCTTGTGAAGCTATATAAGGAACCCCTTGGTACATTGAAGAGGAGGGAGAGATAAGAGAGAATTGAGAGTAACGAAACTATAGTCCATTGTTGCCAGAACTTATGCTTGAGTCTGCATCCCTTTGTCCCTTGGAGCACTGTTGTGTTCTTCCCAAGCTTTCCTTTTGCTAGTAAGCTTGCTATCAAAGTGATGGAGGATTGAGGTGGTGGAGGCCCAAGTGGGGGATTCAGTTTCTCCGGTTCGCAGACGTGCCATCAGAGGTTGTCACTTGTAATCTCTGATTCATATTAATAGAAATATCTTTTCCCGTCCAATAATGTGTATTTGAATGAGTATTGTATCCATTGGAATATGTCAAATGCTTTTACATTATCGATTATATATCCTAGAATAGATCTAACACCATGAAATATAGTATGCTTGTATTGTTTACTTGTTGTTGAGGACGTGTTATAACAATTCAAGCTGAACATTGGAAAGCACAACGGGGATCTATTTCATCCGTCCGGAATAAGGTATGAGGTTCGATCCTTTAGTGTTAGACATTTTATTTCTATTGCATATTGGGAAAGATTGATTTCTGGAGTCTAGTTGTCTGTTGTGGTACCCCAAGCCATAGGAATTTCTCTCCGTAACAGAAATGGTGACTCCGCTGGGGATGTTCCTTGTTTTTATTTGGGGGTTGGGGGCACAATGGGCTGTATATTATTGATTTTCTCTCTGTTTCTCTCTGTTTCTGTGTCGCATGTTATAGTATGTTTGTCCATTGACACTCCCCTTTATTGGTTTGGCCTTGACCTGCTTTTTACCACTGCCTTCTCTGTATACGCGGGTTTTTTGACAACAGTCGCGTACATACGCAGATGTTTGGCCAAAAGTCGCGTACATACGCATCTGTTCTCTATACAGTCGCGTACATCCTCCCTTTTGGTGAGTCTGATGTTGTGGGAAGATGTTGGGTGGGTTGTGAGTGTGGTTGGGTCTTCCTTGGGTCTGAAGTTGTCTGTTGGATGCTTCTTTTGTGACCAAAGACCATTCGTGCCTATCATAGGTATAACGTCTACACTGGCATATAGGTTAGGTTCACCAACATTTTCATTTTGCATGACCTTATGACCATTTCACTATATCCTTAGGTACGAACTCACTCTATTATGTCACAGAACCTTCTCGCCACTATAGAAGTGGCATGATATGAGTGGTAGAGCCTCACCTTACATGGGTACCCTAGTTAGCGCCTTATTTGCAGTTGGTGCCCATGCCGATGTTTCTCCCTTTAGGGTGTGGGAGTCCATTGTCTAGTATTGCCATGACATTTCGCAAGAGCCTCATACTCCTCTTGATCTTATGCTAGCCATGATCCCCCGGACTCCCTTGTATTAAGTTGTGGATGCATTATCATGAGCTTTGCCTGTCTTATTGAGCTTTATGCCGGCTCCCCTGACATTGCGTTTCATCCATATAGCCCAAGCTTGTCTCATGTCTAGCCATGCAGAGCCTTTCTTTATATCCTTCGTAGCTTGATTCCCTTTTTACCAGGAGGGGATTTTCCCCCGAGTGTCAATATCCTACACATGTATCCTTACATTGAGCATAGGTATGTTCCACTGCTTGGAACTAGTTTGTTTGCCCTCATGACACTCGTCTCCTCCTAGTTTGTAACTATAAAGCTAGTTTATTCTTT
>LPNX010724046.1:273465-286830 GCA_001517045.1 Pseudotsuga menziesii
ATCTTATGATCGCGTCCTTCCACATTATACAGCCTTGCTGGGTACCTCGTGTTGGATGATGGGGGATGCCCTAATGCCCTCCTTCCAGCGGATTTCATCCCATCGACTTCAGATCATTTATTGTAGGATTGGTGTCTAGAGTCATTTTTGAGTGCTTTGAGACTTGCAGTCATCAGTGGCAGGTTCTCTCGCCATCGACAGTTTTGGGAATACATCAATGTCCCCTGATCGATGGATTCTCTCAAGTGTTCGACCTCAACTCATTTATTCACACTTTTTAGTTTGCACTCTAGTACCTTGATTCCCATTTTCATTATTGGTGGGTGATCTCGCGTCTGTTAACGGTATACATCAATGACCTGTAATCAGACGATGGACTACTATGTTCAACCTCGACACCTCTATTCGCATAATAGGACATGTACTCATAGCGGTGTGTGTAGAAGACCTTCCAGATTGGTGGCATCCATTATATGCTACCTCCTTGATCGTGCCAGTGTTCATGAGATTTCAGCTCTCGTGACTTGTTCCAGTATATGTCAGACATCTTCAGCCACTATGGAGATCTTGATCTATTGTATATATTCAGCCTTTGTGGAAGTCATGGTCCTTTGTATATCTTCATCATGGAGATTCTGATCTATGTATATTGTACGTGGCGATGACCACATATGTGTTATCATGTTTCATGCCTATTCATGGCCATTGTACTCTTATGTATCCGGGACTGCTATATGTATTTGCAGTTATATGCAGACTTGTATTATGGTATTATGCTGATTGGGTGGCTAGTCTTCCATTTGGTTACCTTCATCACTCCACTTCTGGGATGGACTTATAATGTATTTCGGCCATCGTATAACCCCTCTGATCTCATACATTAGGGGGAATCTGTTATAGAGATTTTCACCCCAATAGGTGAATCACACATTGTATGGCATTCCCCTGTCCCGCTGCAGACTCATTAGCCCCTATGGACCACTTTTTGTCTTTTGATGTGTCCTTGACCATCCCTAAAAACATAAGAAAAGTGATATACACGGATTTTTCCCCGATAACCGTGTACATACGCTGATATTCCCCCTATAGTCGCATACATCGGGATGTATGAATAATCCAAATCCTTTTGGAGCGTCCCTTAACTTGGATCCGACTCATTCGACTCCTGGCCTTCCATATACCTTGAGATCGCTCGGATTCGACCCTTCATTGTCCCTTGTGAAGCTATATAAGGAACCCCTTGGTAGATTGAAGAGGGGGGAGAGATAAGAGAGAATTGAGAGTAACGAAACTATAGTCCATTGTTGCCAGAACTTATGCTTGAGTCTACATCCCTTTGTCCCTTGGAGCACTGTTGTGTTCTTCCCAAGCTTGCCTTTTTCTAGTAAGCTTGCTATCGAAGTGATGGAGGATTGAGGTGGTGGAGGACCAAGTGGGGGATTCAGTTTCTCCTGTTTGCAAATGTGCCGTCAGAGGTTGTCACTTGTAATATCTGATTCATATTAATAGAAATATCTTTTCCTGTCCAATAATGTGTATTTGAATGAGTATTGTATCCATTGGAATATGTCAAATGCTTTTACATTATCGATTATATATGCTAGAATAGATCTAACACCATGAAATATAGTATGCTTGTATTGTTTACTTGTTGTTGAGGACGTGTTATAACAATTCAAGCTGAAGATTGGAAAGCACAATGGGGATCTACTTCAACCATCCAGAATAAGGTACGATGTTCGATCCTTTAGTGTTAGACATTTTATTTCTATTTCATATTGGGAAATATTGATTTTTGGAGTCTAGATGTCTGTTGTGGTACCCCAAGCCATAGGAATTTCTCTCCGTAACAAGTGCCAAGCTAGGTTTTCGCCATGAAAACTCAAGGCCCTATTATCCACAAGCTAATGGTCAAGTTGAGGCCATTAAAAAAGTTTTGAAAACAATGTTGCATCAGATGGTTGGAGACAATAAATCCATTTGGTACCATATTCTTTTCTCCCCTCTTTGGGCTTACAGGACTTTGGTAAAAACAGCTACTAGTTTGACACCCTTCTAGCTTGTCTATGGACTAGAAGTTGTCTTGCCTATTCAATGTCAAATTCCATCCTTGAAACTTGCTGTCGAACTTCTCCCAGACACTTCCGCAAAGGAAGAATGATTTCTCTACTTGAACAACCTTGACAAAACTAGAAGAGATGCTGCCTTAGCCAATGAGGCATGCAACAAATGCGTCAAGGTGCAGTATGACAAGTTTGGTCAACCTCGTGCCTTTAACAAAGGTGGCCTAGTTTTAACTTATGATCAGAGACATGATAAACTAGGGAAAGTAAATTTTGAATCCATGTGGTATGATCCTTTCGTTATTTCCAAAGTTCTAAAGAAAGGGGCCTACGAGCTCATGGACTATGATGGAATCCCCTTAGGACAACCTCACAATGGGTTGTACCTCAAGAGGTACTATTCCTATATCTTTCTTGTATAGTACCTTTTATATATGTATATTACTTGATTTTTAGTGTGTTTAAGTATTTTCAATATGGTTTTCAGTTTAGTGTCCGTATCTGTTTATACCATGTTTTGGTCATGCAGAGAAGATGGTTTTCTATGGCTTTACTAATGGTGCTTGCTGCCACACCTTGAATCTTGCCTCAGTATCTTGGGTTCTCTATTCCCCAGCTTACAATTTGGTTAGTTCAAGAGTGGTTTGTATTGGTCCTGCTACCAACAATATCGTCAAGTATCAAGCAGTCATAGGTCTTCTGACTGAAGCTGCCTCCCAAGATGTTCATAAATTGGTAGTTTTGATGGACTCACAACTAGTGGTTTGTCATTTAAACCATATCTATACCATCAAGAATCTTGTTCTTCTTCGTCTCTTCTAGAGGGTATGTTTATTAGAGAGGTTATTTGAAGCTATTACCTATAGGCATATCCGTAGGGAAGATAATGCAGTTGCCGACTCATTGGAAAATTACATCCTAGATTGGCATATTGCCCATTCATGATGTGAAAATAAAACATGGTTCACTGTAAATAAACTGTCAAATACACATAAAACTCATGTAAATACATTTTCCATTTGAGGCGCATAAACACCAAAAGTAGAAGTCTGTATATATATAAATGTTTTACAAAAAAAGGTCACGAGACCTCATCTGAAGTACTCAGGATTTCAGGAAAAATATCATCATACAAAAATCCTAAATCTATCTATCATTTTTCAGTAAATACATCATGCGACCAATCATCTAGTGATGCTCATGGTAACAAATGACCTCCCGGGCTATTCGACGTAGAAGTCTACTGAAACGACCTGGTACTTCCATAGTGGGCCTCTGGTACCTTAGTGGGAGGTCATCAATCGAGGCATCTGGTATGTCTAGATTTAACCTCTCGAGGTTCTCCTCTAGCTCCCTTATAACATCATCGACCTGTGGAGTGAAACAAGCTCCAGATCACCTATCTAGAGGGGAGGATCCTCTTGGTCATGCTGCTCCGACATCTACATGAAGACATTTGAGTCTCGTTACTACACATAAAAAATATAAAACATTAAAACATAAAAACACAATTGCCATTTTAGGGTTTTTGTTTCTTACCAATGTCACCCCACTGTGCACCAAGTGGAAGCTGTAGATCAGGGTCACCATTTAAGTCATTACCTGCGTATGTGTAGTCCTCAACCATGAGGAGCTGGTCTCTCAACCATCGGAAAAATGGGTCTCCAAGCTTCACCTTGCCTCTACTAGCCCCTGTGCAAGCCATGATCCAAACCCACCTCACCATACGAGGGTCTCTTTCCCTCAATTCTGTAAATAATGGGGTCTTAGTTAGGGGATCCACTCAAAAAATAAACATACTAAAATGGATCCAAAAATGAACTTCTTCAAGTCACCCTGCCGACACTTGGTCAACTGATCTTTGAAAACCGGTAATAGATCCTCTGCCCATTTGAAGACTGTGGATTCCTTAGCCTCTATATCATAGAACATATGCACTCTAGATCCCTGATGAACTCCTTGGCTCCCCTCCACTCCCTGCATGGAAAATAACACTGTCCGAAGAGGGCCATCCACCACTGCCTTGATGGGAATTTTATTCCCTGATGTTCTAGTCCTGGGAATACAATGGTGATTTATTAGTTCATGGGTGGTGATGTCCCCTCCATGGGAACTAGTCAAAGAGATGGGAGCACCATGTCTTGATAGGCCTGTTAAGAAGTAAATATCTTCTACTTCAATTTTCAATAGATGAGCACCTGCCTAAAAATACTGTTGCTCCGGATTCCACATACGAAGAATATTCTCTAATAAACACTCATGTGACACCATGTTGGGTGTGCAGAAAAATTTCAAAATACCACAGTCCCTCAACAAGGCTATACACCCCGCGTTTCTTTCAGAAAATGCATCATCATTGTCATGTTGCCTCTGTTTCCAAATAACCATTTTTGACCAATGGAAACCTACCAAAAACAATCATAAGGCCAATTAGAAACATCATCAACCTTCCAAATCATCAAAATTTAGATAACATGGCTTGCCTATATGTTTTTCTTTACCCATGGATAGAAACTCCTGAGTCTCATTGAGGATAGGTGGTGGCACCACCTAAGTGAAGTGTTTTAGGCATGGTTGTTACAGGGTACTGCTTATCCCACAAAGGATAAGAGAGGTGCACGCATTCATGGTTTTAGGGATCACTAAAATTGCCTAAAACACCCCCAAAAAATAAAAAACGAAAGCATAAAATGAAAGAGCAAGGTTCAAGATTTTACCTAGAACTGACGATGCTTAAATCCGATGGTAGATGCTCCCAGAATCACCAACTGAAAATCTGACCAAGAAACTTCTCCAAAGGCTCTCCACTATTGGTAAATGGTAAAATGTTTTGTTTTTTACTATTTACATAACTCTTGTAAGATTTCTAGGTTTTGGCATGGCATAGTTTTGTTTTTAAAACCATTTATTACAAGAAAACTATCAATCATGATCCTTTAATGTTGTTTATTTGACATTTTAACAGTTGTTTTTTAAGTCATTGCAGGATAAAGAACGGTAGCAGTAAAAGTTTTGGGATTTTGTTTTTGAATTTTTCGTACTACCATAAAATGGAAAAAGTATTTGAGCATTTATTGTGACACTTTGGCCATGCTCTCCAAACTTAGCATCAAAGGTCTGAGTCCTTTTCTAATTCTTTTCAGACTCGTAAAATCCCTCGTCATGAAAAGATTCCTAGTGGAGTCTTCTTTAAACTCTTTTCGGGCTCATTAAATACGAAAAGATTGTCGAGCGATCTTGTCTTCTTCACGCTCGTTAAAGCACTTGAAGAGTTTTTCATCTAATGATAGGTTATAACTTTTTCAGTTTAGATGAACTATTTAAGAAAAAGGAACACTCCAGCCAATCATGACCGGAATATTTCTCGAAGGTATTAATTTATACTTTTTCAGGCCTTAGGGACTAAATCATACGAAAAAGGACCCTATGGAGTCTTCTTTCATGGTCATTCATACTCTCTAAACATGAACGATACTGAGTTAACTTTCATTGGACTCGTTAAATTAAACATTGAGAGACCCTCTTTTGGGAATGAACCCCTCCTCTCTCAGGTTCATAAAACATATGAGTTTGGACTTGTCTTCGGATGAGCTACAATGAGTGTTTGTTACCCTATTTGAACTCATAAAAATGAAAAAGAGGCACTCATCAACCATGATGGGGAAATTAAGGAAAGGGAATCATTTTGCAAATAAATAGGCAGTTTATCGTTACCTTTGAACATGGGACTTGTATGCATATCATTTTAGTCAATTGGGTATTCAGCTGATTTCCATGATGATCGACTTTCATGAGTCATGTCACTCCTTTGAGTCTTTCAAAAGAATTCATTGTCCATCATCGCACTATAAGTTTTTCTGGTCTAGTCATGCTGCCAAGTATTTTGTCATGTCGCCTGATGTTCAAAGGGAAGTTGAAAAATTTTACCTCTGCAGTCAAAATAGTCTCTATGTTAGTGCTTTTGAGTCAGTCTTATGATTACCTCATTCACATCATTCCAGAACTTTTTTCCGAGTTTCATGTCATCGATGTGGGATTCATCATGGCCCTCCTTTGACGAGACTATTCCTGTCGACATCAGCTCATCATCCAGGAAATAGTCTTAGAAACAAATTTAGTACCTTGAGATCTATATGCCTCAATGATAGATTCTCTCACTCTCGACATAGGTTCACATCATTGACCTTTGATCGATAGAATCCACTGAGTGTTCGACATCAAGACATCTGTTCACACTCAGTAGATTTCACTAGGATACCTTGGGAATCATTGACATCAATGGTGATCTCCCTCGCACTTGTTAACGGTTCACATCATTGGTTGGTAATCAAGTGGTTTCTACCATGTTCGACTTCAGTACATTGTAATCACATGGATAGAATCGTACTTTGTGGAAAACGAGATGAAGACCTTGGGTACTTATTTAGCACTCAGTGCTTTCCCCAGGTTGAGATGGAGTTTTCTATATCAAGCATGGATTGACATTTGTATGGTCATGGCTATGCTCAAATTTGCGTCTATATGACATATATCTATGTTGTATGTCAGGTACCTATGTCCAAGTTTGAGTCCTCTATCTCATGGATCTACACTGTATTCTGGTAGCCATGGTTGTTTATTCCTCTCATGGATCTTCCTTGTATTGGTTTGCAGCCATGAGTTGGTTACATTTGTCTATGAGTCAAAAGTATTGATGTATTGCAAATGCCTACTCGATGACACTCTCCGATAAAGTTGACTCTTACCTCAAAGTGACAACTTGTTCTCTCAAATCTCTCGCTTATCATATCCCTATAAGCCTCATGCTTTGGGGGGCATTCTGTTATACCCAAATTCTGTCACAAACATGTGATGAGATCATTAACAACTATGTTTTCCCTAAATCCCAAACTTTGAGTGGAAACATGCTCTGGATATCAATTCTACATGAAAAAATCTAGCACGCCTTTCCCCTTTAGCTGATGAGCGGTACCTTGTTGAGCACCGCCTAAGTCCTGTTATAGAAAAGTATTTCCACCGTGTATATGATTTGTTCTTGAAGCAATTATTACCCTTCACCACTCTGTCATAAAGGAATAAAAGTGGTACCCTTGGTAAAAATGGAAAAAAGAGGATTCTTGAGGCTTCTAGAACATGATCCTCGTCTCCTCCCTTATCCCTATCAATCTGGGTTGGTTGGATTCGAGATCCCTCTTGGTAGGATCTTATGGCCACCTCACCCACAATTCTCTCAACTATCCCTATCCATTGAGCCCTATAAATACAAGCTCATGTCCCATAGTTGAGGGGGGATAACTGAATGGTAATGTTATGTTGTTGAATTGACTATCTAGCCCAATCCGTTGGAGAGATCCGGGGATGAGGTGTTTGTCTTGTGGAGGAGTTTGTCAACACTAAGGCAATGGTTATAAGCTTCTTCATTGATTTCTTAATGCAAAGCTGATTTCCATCCCACATATCTGTTGTACTGATCTTGCATGTATATGTTACCGGATTCCTTAGTCACTAGTATGGATGTGTGAATAATGTTCTGGTAGCTTTGATGTTCTTGTTTGTCTGACATGTTCTACAGGTACATAGGTTCATCATCAAAGCATTATTCCAAGTGTTTACAACATTCAGGGAAGGTTTTCATCCTTTGTTGTTCACTTATTTGTTCTGGATTTGAACCATTTAGACCAGAGGAACAGATTCTATCCACAGAAGGTGCAATATTTCTAACTACAGAACATGGTCAAATAGACAGCACAACCACTTATAGGATGCCCATATGGTGTAGGCATTTCTTTCAACCCACAAATTATGGTGACCATTCTCCTAGAACAACTTGTCTAATTTGACTAAAGATAACTTCTTTTGGGAGGCCTGTATCTTCATCCTCAAATAGTTGTTCTGAGAACTCATGTCATGGTTGGATAGATCCTTCAACCAACTATGGGATGATAGGCCATGGGGCATTTTCTCCTTCTTATTAAATATGGTGGGCATTTTCATAAGACTACTTCTTTAGGACAATTTTTCACCACTAAGTCTTTTTCCAACTTTATCATACATGCCTATGCCCATCAAAAGTTCTTTTGTCATTAATGAACATCTCTAGGATATGTCTGTCCAGAATCATCAGCTCACCAAATGTGACCAATTCTCAAGACTACCTATAATTGGTCTAAATTTGGTGACATTTCACAATGTTATCCTATTTAAAAAAAATAAGACACATAGTTAGAGAAGGAGTACCTTACACAAGGAAAATTGCATATCAAACCACTGTGGAAGAGGGAGTGTTAGACTAAAGTCATCGAGTTTCAGTGGGAAATCCATGAATGAAGCAATATGACCACCTCTTGTTCTAAATTGAATCCCCAACATGATCTATATGAGGGGGAACCCCATACCTCTTTGCATGCATTAATTAGTCAAGTGGCTGAAGAAACATACTTATATATCCGTGTTGTGAAAAAATTCCAAACCAAATCAAATCGTGTCTTATACTTAAAAGTAATTCAAATATAAATAAATCTAAAATAAATACACCATTAAGAGAAAAATAGCTTTTGGTAAATTTTTTGGGAAGAAAAAAATTTTGATATTAAAACATTACAAGTAAATATATTTGCATGCTAAATTATATCAGCTTGGTAGCTTATATTCTTGTTTTATTGAGTGTAGGTACCGCCAAATAGGTATCTATCAGATCTATCTTCCTCGAGTGATGGTGAAGATATACTGGGAGAGGTTTAAAGTGATACATGTACTAGATATACCAGTTCTATATCAACTATATCTGAAAAGGTAAGGAAAATATTTCGTAGACGCATGCAATATTTTATTTCCAACGGAGGGTCATGTAATTATGATACTGAAGGCATAGGTGACATTGAGTTTCCCTTGAGGCATAGAAATCTAGTGAAATGATGGGTACCTAATAAGCTACCTCTAGTGGACACAAATTTCTTCATCAATGGGAGGATGTATCGCATTGATCCTCCGTCCTTACATGGATTGGGGATATTCTCCATGGATGGCATAAAGGTCGGCTATGGAACTGTAATTGAATTGATGGAGTATGTCAGACCATTATATAGATACAATAACCGGTTTATCTTGGTCCAATATACTCGAAGTATGAAGAGATACAGAGTTGCTGCAAATTACATACAACAAGTAGAACACAATAAAAACAAAGGGGCAACTATGTATATTGATGGGAGACCAAAAGCGTCTGGATACATTGTTGGCTTTATAAATAGTAGAAGGCCAATGAAATCAACTAAGAAACCGAATTGCAAACTTGAGGGATG
This sequence comes from Pseudotsuga menziesii, assembly GCA_001517045.1. Lineage (NCBI taxonomy): Eukaryota > Viridiplantae > Streptophyta > Pinopsida > Pinales > Pinaceae > Pseudotsuga > Pseudotsuga menziesii. The sequence continues at coordinate 282,830 of LPNX010724046.1, forward strand.
CGAAGAACATCGTATATTTGTATGTGCAACAAAAACAATACTTCTAGATGAAGAGTTCTTGATCGATTACAATGTAAATTGAATAGATGTGGGTTCCATGGTCCAGGGTAATCATGGAAGGTCACACGCTATGCCTCATCAGGTAAATGATAAATATAGTAACTAAACATGACTACAATAACTAAATGTTTTGATTTTTTTTGTTAACATTCGATTTCCACTATTGACATTCACTTTTTTCGTGCATATTATGAATATTTCCATGTGATAGCATGCTTATTACACTGTTATTCTTATCTCATTTTTTTATGTTACATTTATTGATCCAACTTTTATTGATTGATTTATTTTGTGAGGGTTGCTGCAGTGAAAATCCACATGCTGCTTCCACAGTCCAGGGTGACCGTGGAAGGTCACAATCTATTCCTTGTGAGGTAAATGTTAAATATAGTAAAAAAGTATGACGTCAATAACAAAATGTTTCGATTTTTTTAGTTCACATTCTATTTTTGCTGTTACCATTTGCTTTTTTCATGCTTATTGTGAATATTTCCATATGATAAAATTCTTATTACATTGTGGTAGGGGTCTGCTCATCCCCATGGAGAAAAACATGTATCTCTTCCTTTCGAGGTAAAAGTAAATATTATTGCAGTATCTCATTTTTTTTATGTTACGATTATTGACTCAACTAAATATAGTAACTAAATATGGCTACAATAACTAAAAACTCCAACCCTATAATATTTCCATGTGACAACATGCTTATTACACTGGCAGGGGTCTTCCCATGGTCATCATGCAACAGAATGCATGTCCTCTACGTCCATGGTACAGGGTGACCGTGGAAGGTCACACTCGGTGCCCCATTAGGTAAGTGTTAAATATAATAACTAAATGTTGAGATTTTTTCTGTTAAAATTCAATTTCCACTGTTACCATTCGATTTTTTCATGCTTATTGTGAATATTTCCATATGATAACATACTTATTACACTATGGCAGGGGTATGCTCATCGCCATCGAGAAGAACATGTATCTTCTCCATCGGAGGTAAAAGTAAATATTCTTGCAATATCTCATTTTTTTTGATGTTACAATTATTGAATCGACTAAATATAGTAACTAAATATGGCTACAATAACTAGAAACTCCAACCCCAAAAGATTTCCATGTGACAACAGGATTATTACAGTATGGTAGGCGTCTTCCCATGTTCGTCATGGAGCAGAACGTGTGTCCTCTACTTATGAGGTAAAAATAAATATTATTGCAATATCTCATTTTTTATTATGTTACAATTATTTTCATAACGTTTATTTATTAATTTATTGTGTCAGGGTGGCGCGGGTGGAAAGGAACCTACTGCTTCCATGGTCGAGGGTGACCGTGGAAGGTCATGCTCTGTGCCCCACCAAGTAAGTGTTAAATATAATAACTAAATATTTCGATTTTTTTGTTAGCATTCGATTTCCACTGTTGACATTCGCATTTTTCTATGCTTATGGTGAATCATTGATTGATTTATCATGTTAGGGTGGGGAGCATGGAAAGGCACCTGTTGCTTCCATGGTACAGGGTGACCCTAGATAATCACCCACTAGAAGTAGATTAGTAGGGGGTGAGCATGGGATGTCACCGACCACCACACCGCATCATGGAAGTGTTAGTTCTTAATAGTAACTAAATTTCATTACAATAACAATGTTTGAATAATGTTAAAATTATTTTTCTTAATTTTATTGTTTAATGAAATTAGTCCAGTGCACTTGATCTGGGTGATGAGGAGATTGAGGATGAAATTTACTATTCCATGGATACTATAAAGAAGGCCCTGAAAAAGGAAAACATAGACATTAATTTCCTTGGCTTGCATAAGGCCCATGACACAGAAGATCAGGACAAGGATTGAAGAGCTGAAAGAACAAATAAAATCTTATGGGGTAAGTGGCATCTTCAGATATTTTTTTAAGCTATGACATGATTTCATATCTGATATTATGTTTTCTATTTTTCCAAGTGATCTGATAAAGTAAATTTTTTCATTTGTAGGATTTTTTACAACCCGCGACTAGAGAAATTGTCGAGACAACTATAGGTAGCAGTCATGCTCCAATGCAGCAACAACACTGACAAAGCAATGTACCAATGAGGATTTTTCACACTCCTATGGTTGGCCTCGAATCCAATAATGAGCACAGCGATTTTGATCAGCATGACATGTTGGAGCATGATGAGACAGAGCCTAGGAATCCACATGACTCTGGAGATGAACCTACTATAGATGACGATGAATCTTTTCCTGGAGCAACACGAGTTAAAAGCACCGAATCACTAGATATCACCTTTTTGGTGGATGATGCTTTTGTTTCAATCAAGATTCAAAATATTGCAGGTATTGATTAATTCATTTATTCATTTTATTCATGAAATTGAAATGGACATACGCTGAAATTATTATAAATTAATGGATTACACATTTCTGTAGGAAACAATGTTTTCTACAGGAATTTGAATGACAAAGAATTGGAGCTATTTGGCCCCACCATTCACACACGGTGGAATAGACAAGATAGCTTAAAGAGAGATGTATTGATAGACCACATGGTAAACTTGTTCGGCAATATATTCAACAAGAAAGTGGTTGCAAAGTTAGCCGACGACAATTTAAAATATACCAAGGCCCAATATAGGGATAAATTGCAACTTGACCTCAAGTATGAGCACCCTCCCATGGTTCCAGAGAAAGAGTGGAAGTCACTCATAGAGGATTCAAAGGAGAACTTACTAAAAAGACAAGGAAAACAACCATGGCCTGGAAAAGCAAGGTACAACATAGATAATCTTAGTGAAATATGGTCATTTATTTTTTTCTTTTTTGTTTTAAGCAAGAATTCTGATATCTAATGTTTTTCAAAATTTTCATATATAGGCTACTAGACACCTCCAAAGCAACCAAGGATAGAGTGGAAAATCACGGGAAACATAGAATGCACCAGGGTGGCTATAGAAAACTAAGAGTCTGAATCATAAGAATTGAATGATTAACTGTGGGGAATATTTATTTGAAAGTAGCGAACAAATATCTGTTTTTAATAGAGGGGATTTTATATGTGTTATGCATTGCAGGGAAATATGTTCCAATATGTTGCCACCGAGGAAGACCTAAAGCTTGGTTTCAAGTATGGTTTTAAATGTGCCATTGAATATCGGAAAAACTTGGGGCAGATTCCAATCTTCCCAATGACGCAGATGCAGGTAAATAAAATGATTAAGGACATCATTTCAGTATACTATTAAATTCTATTCAGTTTTTATTATATCACCCATAACTAAATATTTATGTTTTCTTTTAAGAAACAGTGCAACCACAGCACTGAATCCAACGGTACTCCGCACGTACTAGCTGATGTTGGGGTGTGCATGTCCCATTATAGTGAAGAGCAGAGTGGCCATTCTGGTATGTGTTCTTTGGAAATAGAAATATCTACTATGATTATAGATATTTATTTCTTGACGTATACTTATAAATTTTATTATTTCGATTGAAGACCATGAAGCTCAGGAGGGTGAACCGAAAGAGGAATTAGCAAGTAGAGAAACAATTAACACACTAGCTGTCACAAATACACATACAGGTAAAGAGAAATATTGTAATTTAAATCAAAATGATGAACTATTACTTTCAATAATATTTCAACATATCGATATGCCCATTTTCGTTGTTGCAGTTCATGCCCCTTCAGAACTGCCTCCACACCCTACTCAACAGCGTACAAGAAGTATGATACATGAGGGCATGGAAACAAAAACACTAGCATGACATGGCTTTGTAGATAATCCACCAAATGATGATGATAATATCCCAATTATCGTTAGTTATTTAAATGCAAAAAACCAGAAATCAAAGAAAAAGTAGATGTATAAATTCATGACTTGTATTTGGATGTATATCAATGTTGTTAGTCTAAAACATTGTTTATATGAATTACCTCATTATG
>LPNX010724046.1:286924-336924 GCA_001517045.1 Pseudotsuga menziesii
GTTTATTGATTTCTACAGGACTTTGTAGTAGGATTTAAATGACTGTTTATTTTCTTATATATTATTTACTCATATAAAAATTTTGTCTTTGATGATTTATGCAGGTCTTGGTGATAGAAATGCATCTCGTGGACAACTCTTGTCAAGTTGTATGGGCGAATGGATCTAGCGAAAGGAAAATGATAAGGTGAGGGTTTTGAAATATTCTTTATCATTAATGTTTTTGTCTTTATCCTTAAATTATATTTCATTCTATTAAGATACAAGAGATACAACCAATAGTAAATAAGTACTTTTATACTATCATCCAAACTAGGAGACAACCTTCTGCATAAAACAAAAATACTTCTTAGTAATGTAGAAAAATAGAAGAAAAATCACGTAGAATAAATTAGGATTTTTTTGGACCTTCTTCCTATAATTTCGGCATGATAAAACCCTAGGTTAAGAAATTTTGTTTTTTCAAACCCTAATTGTTCATCTATCTTTCAAAACCAAATTTTCTGATTTGTATACTTGTAAATATTATTCTTAGGTTATTTTTATTTCTCTTAGGTTTTAGACTTAATTTTTATGTGTTTTTGTAACTTTTATTTTATAAAAAAAAATCTCTAAAAAAAGAATTTGTGTGTAAAACCCTAAAAACGCAAACCTGCTGCTCCCACAATCTGATCCCTCTCCTTTATCAAACACAGGTCTGCAATATGTATTGTAGACCTTGTATGCCCTAGCTTCCTTCTTTGCACACTCAAAATAGAAAAAAAGTTAGTATTTCAAAATATTTAGATGGTGGTGTATTTTGTAAAATATATCTTATTGATTTGATTAGTTTTCTGCCCTATTCGCATTAGTTTTCTGGGTAAATGTAAGTCTAATGTTTTACTGAGATCTCGAACCGTACATCTCTGAATGCACAATGATATAATTTTGACATTATTTACTGAGTATTGTTTTGTATTTTCTTAGTACTAATTATTGCTATTGAGAGTTGGGTGATGGTAAGGGACTTAATGATTTCCTATTTCGGAGCTTACATATAGGATCGAGTGAATGATAATAACATTATGGTTAGCTTGGCACTAAATTTTCATTAAGCTAGTATTTTATATCTATGCTATCACATACACATATCTGGAAATCATATGCTAAATGGCACTTTAAATGATTAACACTGGTTATTGGTTGTACTATTTTACACATTCTGATTATTGTGATGATAAAATTTCAGTTGTTGCATGGCACATATGTGGACCATAAATTCATATGTCTAGATATTCAAAGGTAGCAGATAAAGTGATATTATTACATGAGGAGTGTCTCCAAGGAAATTATGATATGGTTTCTAAAATACAAATTGCATGCTCAACTATGCAACATACTTCTCAGTGCCAAAAGGTAATTTATGATGATTTTTTTGCTACATGAGATCATTCCTAGTAATAGAATAGAAATAAGTTGTCAATTTTTTGTTGACTAACATGTCTCTTTCCCATCATGCGGTTAGGGGGCTGTTTTTATCTTATGGGCATATTTGATACTAACTTGGCCAATGTTGGCCATGCTTTAGGTGGTTGCATGATAAGGATAAACTTTTCATATTCTCCTCTTCCAATAATGAGAAACATCAAAACAACTTACCACCAGTTGGCACTACAAAGATCCTACACATATTTTCCAAGTGAAGAACTACTCTTTTTCCCTAGGGGTTGAGTTATTTTTTTTTATTTTTTTTATTTTCAATAAAGACAAATTCAATGCACCTAATGTTTTTTGTAGTATGATGAATTATCACTAGTATCTCTTCACACGTAGTAGAGAAATTGATGATATGGTTTCTAAACTACAAATTGCATGCTCAACTATGCAACATGCTTTTGATCAATTCGACAAGGTGATCTATGACGAATTTTTTGTTATATGATATCATGCATAGTAAAAGAATAGAAATAAGTTGTCATTTTTTTGTTCATTAACATGTCTCTTTCCTATCATGTGCTCAAGGGACTTTTTTTTTCTTCTGGGCATATTTGGTACTAAATTTGACCGATTTTGGCCATGCTTGAGGTGGTTGCATAAGAACGATCAGTTTTTCATTTTCATCTCTTCCAAAAATTGCGGGATTGAACTTCTCTGGATTCATGTACACCTAGGAGCTTCCTCAGTCTTTAAAGCTCGGGATCCCTTCATCTTCAGAACATGGGATTCCTTTATTTCTAACTTGTGGACTTATTTAAGCTTCTGCATGTATCTATAGGCCTCTGCGGGATTCTTCCAAGCTCTGTGGGAATCCTTCCAAACCCTCGTGGGCTCTTTAAGCCCTAATGGGATTAAGCTAATTTAGGATCACATTAATTTGATCTGAGCCCAATGGTGCCTACATCTTTTATCGATGGTATTTTTATAGATGTACCCCCTACCTTATCATAGAAATCAACTCTCAGTGGTACCTGGAATATCATTTAATTAATTTTTATACAATCCCTATGGTGGTTACAACATATTTTATTGATGGTATTTTTATAGATGTACCCTCCTACCTTGTCATAGAATCTTCTCTAAGAGGTTCCACTTTATCCTCTAATTATGTATTTTAGCCAATTATTATGAATTTGTGCATCCTAATGGGAAAACCATTTTTGAGGAAATAATTAGGGTGCTTAGGGACACTTTAGGTACTTTTGGGCTCTTTTTAAATCATTATGCCTTATTTTTTAGATTCAGTTAACACCTTTTGACCTCCCCCTGAACTTCCCATTTATTTTTGTCCCTTTTACTTCAATATGTTTTTTCCCATATCTTACTTTCTTGATATATTTATTTTCTATAAATCACCTTTCCTGTGTTATATTTTATCCATTTCTTTGTCTTTAAAATATAGTATTTATTTTTTCACAAGCACTTACTAAAGATCCAAAACCGTGGAAAGGAAGGTGCCTTTCGTCTCAATATTGAAAAACTTTCATCGATGGTAATGCAAAACCATTGAAACCCGGGGTGGCTTTCTAGGAATACTGTCACTATAGAGATGAATTTTCATGGAACAATTACCGTTCAACTTGCAAATTTTGTTGAAAGTGTTTTCTTCTCCATGGTTTTGCATGGAATAAATTTCTGTTCAAATTCCAGAATTCGTCGATCAAGAGACAAACATTCATCAAACATGCTCCATGGTTTTGCGTGGAAACAACAAATTTCCTAGCAGGTTTTGGCCATATTTTCATCGTTATAGGGATGACAACTTTGTCGATAGAGCAACGAATGCATTGAATAAATTTCTATTCAAATTCTAGAATTCGTTGATAGAGAGACAAACATTCGTCGAATGTGTTCCATGGTTTGGCATGGAAACTAGATTTTGTCTAGCATTTTTTGGCCATATTTTCGTCGTTATAGGGATGAAAAACTTTATCGATAGAGCGACGAAACATAGAAAATGAATTCTAAAAAATCAATTTCAAGGCCACTATATAGATGACACGTGGCAGCTAGTTTTCGTCTCTATATTGACGACTTATAAAGTTAGTCAATATATCCATGAAATAAGTGCCACGAAACGTCGCAACCATTATTTTCACAATTGAGGCAAAAAAACGTGGAAATAACAACGAAAAATGTCACAATTTTGATATTATGTATTAGTGTATGTAAAAAAAAATTGTACAATCATTATTTCGTCCACACACTTATCTTGCTTGGTATCTCAAATTGGAAGATGTCATCGAAAAATTTCACTTACTTGGGATATGCATATGATGCCATCCATGGCTCTCAGAACATTGCTTCTACTGACAATCAAGTCCTTATATCGTGCAAATCTTTCCTTGGACCTGCGACCAATAATGTTCAAAGTATAGAGCAGCCATTGAGCTTCTTGTCGATTCCAATAGCCTTGGAATCCAAAGAATCACAACTTGTTGTATCTCACTTAAATTGTCGGTACCAGGTTCGTGATCATATACTATTTAGAAAGTTTCTATGAGTTCGTATTCTAGAATGTTAGTTTGAATTCATTGAATATATTCATGTTCCTAGAAGTTCAAATAGTATAGTTGATTCCTTAGCTAACTAAGTCGTTGATTTAATATATTCATATATAATATGATAATATATTCATTTAATATATTAATATATTCATTTCATATATTCATGTTGCAAGCATGTATTTTGAATGCATGGCACCATATTTAAACAAATATTTCAAAGCATAAGTCAAATTCGAAGTAACATTCCTTTGTATAAAGTAAAACTGATTACATCATGAAACAAAAAGTTTGTTTTAAGTTCAAAAACATTTTTTGCAATAACTTTACCCACACCAAAAAGAGTAGTATAAACATTTTCTCCCTTTGTATATTTTTCTTCAACAAAAAATGTCCAAAAAATATCAAAAATTTTTGAATATATGGAAAATTCAAAAAATACTCTTGAACTATTTCGAATTCCTGATACAACATGAAGACTCACCTACAATCGAAAGATTACCAAGTAAATGGTTCATTACTTCTAAGGTGCATCCGTGAAAGAGGTGATTCCTACCAGAATGGTAAAAAATGAGTCATATACTTATCTTTGTTATTTCAGATATTAAATGCATATGTTGAAGCCTATTGGTTTCCTAAATGGTTGGGTTAAGGTTACTTTTACAAGATTTTGATGGAATTGACATGTTCAAACAATTTGATATAGGATTTGAATGATAGACCATGATCCATGCTGGTGATATTTTTCACAAATATCAGTATGAAGTAAAACCATCACTCCTTTTGTCCTACTTGGACAAGATCCCATACTGGATGAAAACCATAATTAATTGGTTCTATTTGAATATCCATCGAAACATAATCCTACTTCAAATATCTCTCCTATAGAGGGAACATATGAAAGAGTGTGCACAATTAGCTCATCCCATTGATCTCAATTTCATGTCAGTTGATGTGTGATGCATTAATTCCCTCCTTCTGAAGGATCTATTCCTATCATCACAAAATCATCATCTAGGAAATGAATCTAGGAACCCCAGTGAGTACCTTGGATCTTGCAGTCATTAGTGGTAGGTTTCCTTGAAAATGACAGTGGGTATACATTAATGACCCCTTATTGTTTGATTCTACAAGTGTTTGACATCAAAACATCCATTCACACGTGTTAGTTTGTACTTGAGTACCTTGGATTCCATCATCATTATCGATGGGCCTCCTTGTATATGTTAATAGTATACATCAATGACCAGTAATCAGATGGTGTTTAATTATGCTTGACATTAGCTCATTTATTTTCATGATATAAACTCTTACTATCATTGGTCTTTTTTGAATACCTTGGGAAAGACAGGTGTATCACTCATTTGATGCACCGCTCGAGTTGCACAATATTAAAATACCATGTCAAAGTACCATGAAGACCTGGATATGTTGCACTCCTCAAATTTGCACATATACGTTTTTGAAAAATTCACTTTTGACATGGATCCAATGTGTATTATTCGTTCCCATGCTTGTTTACTCTTGAGCATGGGTATACCTACCTCAGGAAGATATTTTATATTTTGGAAATTTCCTTCTTTGACTTGCAGGTGTTTCTCCAACTCCTGCATTCGTAAACCATCCTTTCCCATCATTCCTTGACCAATAAAGAGTATCATTCCAAATAGTATCAGAATAAAAGAAGCTTCAATGTATTTTGGCCCTCACCATAGATTTGGACCTCACACATTAGGGGGCATATGTTAAGAATAAAATTAACACCCTTAAGAGTGTTGGTCTGAAAACATATTTCTATTTATCTTGCAACATGAATATCAAGGTTTTTGAACAATTAAGAGCTTCAATATCTCATTTGACCACTGCTTCTGCAAAGGAATAAACGTTTGAATACAAGGTGGATCTAAATAGGCCAAGTCCATGACCACTTAAGGGCCAGAACCTACTTCCTATAAACCCACACAGTGGAAAAATGCCTAACGTGGGCATTAATTGTCATGGAAATATTGAAAATCAAGTTGAAATGCCTAAAAACTAAGGAAAGTGGGTTTTTATTAAGGAAACAAAAAAAAAACTTCAAAAATCCTAATCCCACATTCATGATTAAGATATTGGATGATCAAATCTCAATCCTATAAATGGAAGGAATATGAGGTGAATTAAGGAGGACTGAGGAAGAATAACAAAGGCATGTTGTAGGATTTGGAGGCTAGATAGAGTCTTTTTCATATCAAGTGTTTTTTTTATCAGTAGCTTTGATGGAGAAGGATGGTTTAGAGCAAAGGAGAAAGGGATTCACCTATTATTGGGTTGTAATCAATTTTCTCCTATTTTTAATATGATGAAATTGCAGTTTCCTTGAGATATTATGATTGAATCTATGTATATTCATATGTTGTTTTCAATGTTTGGTAGGTCGATTTCAAGTTTTCTAAAGGTTTTCAAAGGCTAGAGGTAACGAACTACAAAGATAGATGTGAATGGAGGAATAAAGGCCATATATTCTCAAGAAGAAGGACCTTCCACAAATGACACACTTGAAGAGGTAGTCTCGTTTCTTCCTCCCCTCTCTCCTCTTTGAAAAGACTTAGAAATTTCAGGAAGCTTTCAAGTATTGCATATATTATGTCAATCGGGATTCACCTCCCTAGAGTGAAAATTATATTAGGGTGTAGATATGTCCCTGCAGAGAAATATAATAATAGGAGGATTGATATGTAATGTACTTTTTTTGGAAATTTTATCCAAATACCAATTATTCAATTATTTCACAATGTACTCAAATTCAACTTCTTACAACTCTAGTTAAATGGATTCAATTGATCCCAAAATTCCTCCAATTTCTTTCAAACTTGGTGAAGAAGGTCTTGAGGAGTGATGGGACATATGATCACATATATAAGACATATAATAAAAGTATATACCCAAACTTGGTATGCAATTTTCAAGGGAAGAATTTTCGAGACAAGACTAGTCAATTTGGGAGGTGGAAATCCCCCTTGGGTCCTGGAACAAATATCTTCTAAGAACTGTAAAACCTTCAATAATCGTGGGTATGATACTTTTCTCTATTATCATACATTAATTAAATTATTTTTTAAGAATAATATGTGTTTTTGTGGTCGAATAGGTATTCAAGAGAACTCCATGAATTTATTAGTACTTTTGAGGTTCCAACCCTGAATGATAGACGACTCCAAATAGGTCCAAATGCTCCCGAATTGTACCATAATGTGTATGAGTGGTATAATAACTTAATTATTATTTTTGGTGATGTATTATTTCCTTCCATTTACTTATTAAAGTCTATATCAAATTTTGAACAAAATAGATGCTTTAACTAGCAATTTTGGGGCTCAAATCCCCCCTGGGTAATTGCCAGAATGGCCTCCCAAATGTACAGAAACCCACTCAAGTTATAAAATTGAGTTAGGGAATGTTTATAGGACATAAAAAGGGACTAATATTCTCAAAAAATATAACTGCCATGGTTATTATTAGTTCCTTCAATTAGATATATAAAAACTAGTTTTGAACCCTTGGGGAAATGAGATGCAATTTAATCCAATGGTTATGGAATTCGACCCAATGGACAAAAAGTATCAGTTAATGAATATGAAACCTAAAATATGCTTCATTTAATATCCATTCATGCATTAATAATCAATATTTTACATAGCCATTCAAATCTACCAATATTATAAGAGTTTGCAACAAAGAAGTGGGAAATGGCATTGTTTCTTTATTACTGATTGATAATACATAAAATATCTTGGAATTTAGACCTGATGAATTTATGAATAGATATATAATATTATTTACATCATAATACAAAATTATGGATTAATAGGAGCTCCCTCAAAAAGATAAATGTCTCAGCAAGTGCGCCTCATTCCACTGGGCTGAAATATGGTGAAAGAATGTGAGATGGGAGGAGGAATGAGCTGAATCCTGAAGTTCATGCAAGCTTCTGTAGATGAACCTCTATATTATAAATCCATTTAATATCCTTGAAATACCCTATTGTCCTCTCCAATCACCAATTAGGATGGGGATATTTCACCCTTGAAATTGGCTCAAGCATGAACTAATCACTCACTAGCTCTCTCTCTTCACAACAACAAATTTCAAAACTGATAAAAAAGACCCTTCTCATCGCTGATCCATGCATTTTATAAACATTAATGGTCTCCTCAAATTACAAATACATCCATAAACCAAATCCAAGTTGAATTGGTGTGGCTTCTCATGCTATGCCATGTGGCCTCTCTCTTCACCTTCCATCTTCTCCTAAATTGAGTAGGAACCCATTGGGCTTCTCCAAATCACATGAGAGATTTATTGGATGCTCTATTTATACTGGATATGTCATATACGTAATATTTCATCCTTCATATCTTAATTGTGTCATAAATTTCATAGAATCTCCATCATTGGTGTCATAGATGTCATAAGTGTAAGGGGAATCTAACCAAGTGTCCATGAAACTCCCAATTTTGCTCTTCCTTTCTCATGTAAGTTACACTTAACCCAAAATTATACCTATGAAGTATATGTAAAATTATATTGACCTTGTAATCCATCCAAAGCATTAGGATTTCCATATATTTGAGATTGCAAGAGGTGGATGCCATTTAACATAGGAATTCTAGCTAGTGTGGGTCCCACATCCTCCATGTGTCCTCATGATCACTTGCCACTTTGATTTTCCATTTTATTTATTTATTCATCTCCTTTATTAAATATTTATGCTATTATAATGTTCAAACATCATTTATTTCCCCCCTTATTCCAAATCTCAAAGCTTCCACCCCCAACCTAGGAAACTAGCGATTTTCCTCCTTGGCAATTATTTGAGATTTAGCATTAATTTGACAAATTTCATGAATATGGAAAGTGTGATTTGGCCATTGTGACCCAATGCAAAATTTCAGAAATTACAAATGCTCCATTCCCAATATTTCTTGTCCTCGAGCAATTTCAAACATGGTTGTCGAAGAACCTACTTTTTGTATGATTCTTTGAAGTTGACACTAAGCTGACCACTTTGAGTGCTTGAGATTGCATGAATATTTTAGAGAGGAAACACCATTATTGATGCTTCAATACTATGATTAATATCACCTTATTAAGTGGGTAATCCCTCTCCCATACTTATTGTTTCCCAAATAATTTGAAATCAATGGGACTAAATACTATCCCAGGGTTCCATTGCTTGCATTGCACTCCAACAATTAAGAGTGCTCTCCAACCCCTACCATTTGGAAAGAGAATTATTGGATCCCATTTTCTTGTATTAATTCTTCCAAACATAATTATTACATAACATATATAATCAAAGTATATAAAAACATAATAAAAATGTACATCAAGGAGGTGCCTCACCAAAAAGTCATGAAAGTGCTTATACCTCCCAGTGAGTAGACTACCATTTGCCAAGTGCATACATGCTTCAAGTGACCAATCAAATATTCTGCAATGACATATGTGAGGATCCCATGTCCTATAATTCTTCTCTAAAAGGATTTTATATGGATCAAAATATCTAGCCATGTATTCTTTCATACAAGAAGTGAATGAAGAATCTCCACTCAAATCTGAACCAAATAATGAGTAAGAAAAACAAGGATACTTCAAATGACTCAAAGAAGTCTCACCCATACATCCATGAATGAGTGAATCATAAAGATATAACAATGTGTGTGTATGGTAACAAAAATTTTCTCCCATCATAAATATATTCACCCTAGTTTTGGATGAAGTTCCTCTAACATCAAATGAACCAAGTGTTGAGAAAGAAAAACCATGAGTCTTCAAGTGACTCAAATGCATATCATAGGTGCATCCATGTAGATGTGCATCATAAGAAAGTAACAAGGAATTATGCTGCAAATGTAAATAAGAATTTGCCGCAAATGATATATAATGTGCACAAATATAATTATCCATGTGTTCTTTCATCCAATAAGTGAATGGAGAACCTCCACCAAAATTTGAACAAAATAAGGAGCAAGGAAAACATGAAGACTTCAAGTGGCTCAAATAAGTCCCATCAATGCACTCATGAATATGTATATCATCATGTAAAATCAGAGGATTTTGATTCCAATAATAATGTTCTTCAATCATATAACCCTTCACCCAAGTGTGAGATGAATTTCCTCCAACTTCAAATAGAGTAGGAAAGGAACAAGGAAAGTCACGAGTCTCCAAGTGAATCAAGTGAACATCATAGGTGCACCCATGGAGATGTATATAATCATAATGTAAATAAGTATTATGCTGCAAATGTAAATAATATCATGCTCTAATATTTCCATCATCAAAAGGAGAAATAGAATGTACATATTCTTCATGTGCCACCATAAAAAAGAAACCTTTCACCCATACTTCATTAGGATGAATGCTGTGAAATATGGAATTGTAGGATGTAGGAGAATGGACTAACTCACCCAAATGATAAAAAACTGTAGAATTTTCATCATGGTAAGGATCCATATGGGTAGTATCATGGATCTCTTTCAAAAGTGTGAAACCTTTGTCATAGATTGGTTCCAATGTAGAGGAATCATGGTCTTCTTTAAAATTTGCATAACCTTCATCAAGAGACAATTCAAGTTCCTCTTGCACCACATCAATTGTTTGAATCTCTTCAAGTTAAACTTCAAAAAAATAAAGAACATTAAAATTTCCACATCTCTCATGATTCTCCATGTCATGATAATCCTCCAAAAAATCTACCATTTGACAATCTTCGATCATGTTGCACATTGCTCTTTGAATCTTCTCCATGTCTTCAAGGAATGATGGCTCCTCCAAGGAAGTGGCTCTCCAACAATAATTTTATACCAATGCTTGAGTTCATGGAGTATTCTAAGGGATTGTTGGATATCCCTTTCACTCATATTCAATGATCCTTCAATGAAGGATGGTTCATGGGAGTGAACCTCCTCTTCTTCTTCATTCTGGATTTGATCAACTCCTTGAAGCTCAAGTGGTGATGGGGAAGTTGATCTTGGTTCTTCATTTGCTGCTACAAGGTCTTCAGATTTATTCTCATGATGAAATTTGATTTCAGTAACATTTTCAGATATGATCTCTATGTCACCAATATATAGTTGTGTGCACCCATCATTAGGTACTCCTTCATAGTTCAGACATCCATCAATAGATTCCCTTTGGTCCATGTCCATAGTAGATTTTTTTTTTCAGAATGATATTCAATAGATTCAAGGTAATATTATTCCTTCTCATGTGATGTTTAATCATATTTTTCAAATTAACTTGGGAGTTACTTTCGATCCTCTTGATGTAATGCTTTTTCTTCTTCACCACCCACAAAAATTTGTATCTCCTTGGTCTCCTCCATACTTGTGCATTGATGATTATTCCTTAATGAGTTATTATTTGAATTATTTTTTATAACTTCCTTCAACCAATAATTAGGTTTTCAAAAATGGATGGTATTATGTGTCTCTTCATGATGGAAACTTATACTACCCATAAATTGGCTGGCCATCAATTCGAATGCTTGCTTAACCTGCTTGGTCATATCCTGACCACTTGACTTAATGACTTTAATCAATTCATCTATACCATCCATAACTTAAATAGGTTCCAATACCATGCTATGATACCACTGTAATGTCCCATTTTTGTAAATTTTATCCAAATACCAATTCTTTAATTATTTCACAATGTACTCAAATTCAACTTCCTAGAACTCTAGTTAAATGGATTCAATTGATCCCAAAATTCCTCCAATTGCTTTCAAAATTGGTGAGGAAGGTCCTGACGGGTGATGGGAAATATGAGCACATATATAAAAAATATAATCTACTGATATACCCAACCATGGTCTGCAATTTTGAAGGGAATAATTTTCAGGACAAGACTAGTCAATTTAGGAGGTGGAAATCCCTCATGGGTCCTAGAACAAATCTCTTCCAAGCACTGTACAACCTTCACTAATGGTGGGTATGATACTTGTCTCTGTTATAATAAATTAATTCAAGTATATCTACAGCATCCTTTTTTTTTGTGGTCGAATATGTATTCAAGAGAACTCCATGAATTTACTAGTAGTTTTGAGGTTCCAACCCCCAATGGTAGATGACTCCAAATAGATCCAGATGCTTCTGAATTGTACCAGACGGTGCATGAATGATAAAATAAAATAATTATAATTTTCATGGATGTAGTATTTCCTTCCAGTTACTTCTGAAATTCTATATCAAATTATTAACAAGATAGATGCTTTAACTAGCAGTTTTGGAGCTCAAATCCCCCACGAGTAATTTCCGGAATTGCCTCCCAAATGTATAGAGAACCACTATAATTCTCAAATTGAGGCAGGGGATGTGTAGAGGAAATAAAAATGGACTCATATTCTGAACCAATATAACTCCCATGGTTATTATAACTTCCTTTAATCAAATATATAAAAACTAGTTTTGAACCCTTGGGGAAATGAGATGCAATTTAACCGAATGGTTATGGAATTCGACCGAATGGACACAAAATATCTGTTAATGAATATGAAAACTAAAATATTCTTCAGTGACAATCCATACATGCATGAATAATCAATATTTTACATAGGCATTCAAATCTACCAATATTATAAGTGTTTGCAACAAATAAGTGGGAAATGGCACAATTTCTTTATTACTGATCAATAATACATAAAATATATTGGAATTTCAACCTGATAAATTTAAGAACAGAGATATCAGAGAATTTACATCATAATACAAATTATGGAGCAAGAGGAGCTCCCTCAGAAAGATAGATGGCTCA
The DNA here is from genome assembly GCA_001517045.1 of Pseudotsuga menziesii. NCBI lineage: Eukaryota > Viridiplantae > Streptophyta > Pinopsida > Pinales > Pinaceae > Pseudotsuga > Pseudotsuga menziesii. The sequence continues at coordinate 299,704 of LPNX010724046.1, forward strand.
CCAAGTGTGCCTCACTCCACTGCGTTGAAATATGGTGAAAGAATGTGAGATGGGAGGGGGAATAAGCTGAATCCTGAAGTGTATGCAAGATTCTGTAGCTGCACCTGTATATTATAAATCCATTGAATCTCCTTGAAATACCTGAATGGACTCTCCAATCACCAATTAGGATGGGAATCTTTCACCCTCGAAATTGGCTCAATCATGAACTAGTCACTCACTAGCTCTCTCTCTTCACAACAACAAATTTCACAACTGATGAAAAAGCCTCTTCTCATTGCTTCTCCCTAAATTTTATAAAAATTAACGGTATCCTCAAATTCCAAATACATCCATAAACCAAAGGCAAGTCAAATTGGTGTGGCTTCTCATGCTATGCCATGTGGCCTCTCTCTTCACCTTCCATCTTCTCCTAAATTGAGTAGGAACCCATTGGGCTTCTCCAAATCACATGAGAGCTCTATTGGATGCTCTATTTTGACCTGATATGTCAGATATGTCAGATTTCATAATTCATATCTAACTTTTGTCATAAATTTCATATAATATCCGTCATTGGTGTCATAGATGTCATAAGTGTATGGCGAATCTAGCGAACTGTCCATGAAACTCCCGATTTGGCTCTTTCTTGCTCATGTAAGTTACGCTTCATCCCAATTTCACCCATGAAGTATATATACAATTACATTGACCTTATAATCCATCCAAAACATTAGGCTTTCCATATATTTGAGATTGCAAGAGGTGGATGCCATTTAACATAGGAATTCTAGCTAGTGTGGGTCCCACATCCTCCATGTGTCCTCATGATCACTTGCCACTTTGATTTTCCATTGTATTTATTTATTTATATCCTTTATTAAATATTTATGCTATAATAATGCTCAAAAATCATTTATTGTCCCCCTTATTCCAGATCTCAAAGCTTCTACCCCCAACCTAGGAAACTAGTGATTTTCCTCCTTAGCAATTATTTGACCTTTAGCATCAATTTGACAACTTTCATGAATATGGAGAGTGTTATTTGGCCATTGTGACCCAATGAAAAATTTGGGATATTAAATGATCACCTCCATTTCAAATTTCTACATGGATTGCATAAAATGGTAAAAGGTATGCATATATTTAATTTTGAGTGTGATAGTGTAGGTAGAGTTTGCGCTCTGGGGAAAATCATTAAGAAGAGTTTTTCGAGTAGTTCTAATAGATATAAAAGGAATTTAGATTTATTCCTATAGATGCATGTGGTCCTATGTTAGTACCATCATTGACTGATTATTTATATTATGTGATAATCATAGATGGCTTCCCTTGCAAGTCATGGATTTGTTTTCTCAAGGGTAAGAGTGAAACCTTCAACAAGTTTCATGAATTCAAGGCCTTATTTGAAAATCAGATTGGAAATCACATATTTGCTTTAGGATTTGATAATGGAGGTGTATTTGAGTCACATGCATTTAATGATTTTTGTTGTGATGTAGGAATATGTAGACAGTTGAAAGTACCTTACAAGCCCTAGCAGGATGGGTTTGTTGAAAGGAAGAACATAACAATATGTGAGGTTGCAAAATCCACAATTTATGATCAAGAGATTCTTACCTCCTTATGGGAAAAATCCTATAGTACAATTGTTTAGATCCAAAATAGAAGTACTCATTATATATTAGAAGAGAAGACCCTTGAAGAAGTTTTCACTAGTTAAAAACCATATATTGCACACTTGAGGATCTTCGAGTTTCTAGTATGCATTCATGTGCCAAAATATGAGAGGAAAAATATGGATCCATATGGAGAGAAAGGGACCTTTGTTAGTTATATAAAAACATCCAAAGCCAACAAAATCCATGTACCAGGTGAAAGACACACTGAAATAAGCAGAGATGCGACATTCCATGAAGAAGATGCATTCACGTGCTCTAAAGAGATTCAATGTGATTCAAACATGGAATATCATGAGACTCCCATGATGGAGGCCCTACATTCTAGTTATCCCCATTCAAACCTTCAGAGGGAGAATCCAGGAGAAATCTCAGAATTTCTAGATCCTAAAGAACTAGTAGAAATGGTTGATGAACCTCGTACTAAGAGGAGATATGTATGGTGTTGAGACAGTCCACAAGATGTAGAAATAAATGGAGCACCTTTAGGATCATCCAGAGAGTGAAAGAGAACTAAAATATATTTAGGGTCTGTTTCACATATGAGTCACATCAGCAACTCAGAACCTTCGCTCTATGAAGAAGCTACTAAGAGGAAAGTATGGAAAGATGAAATGGTAGCTGAATACATATCTATTATGAAGAATGATATTTGCGAAGTTGTTCCTAAACCTGAAGGGAAGTCCATAGTAACTTCCAAATGGATTTATAAGATCAAGCATGCTACTGATAGAAGTATTGAAAATTATAAAGCTATATTTGCTACATAATGTTTCTCACAAAAACAAGGCAAAAACTATGATGAGACATTCACTCCTGTGTCTATTTATAGCACTATTCAAGTTATGATTTCACTTGCAGATGAATGAGAATACTCCCTTTCTCAATTGTGAGGCTGAGGAAAAGGTTTACATACAACAACCTACAGGGTTTGTAGTTTATGGGAAGGAGTTACATGTATGCAAACTGAACAAATCCTTATAGGAGCTTAAAAAAGCATCCATGTCTTGGTATTCGAGGATTGATGACTATATTTAGAGACTAGGATTCTCTAAGAGAAAAGGTGATCCAAAATTTTACTTGAATATTGTGAAGAACCAACCATTGATATTGGTTCTCTATTTTAATGATTTTTTCCTTACTGGAGAGGAACATATGATAAATTGGTGCAGGAGGGATCTCACTTATGATTTTGAGATGAAATATTGGGTATTATGCACTGCATTCTTATTCTTCAAGTTTGGAAAAGAAAATATGATATTTTCCTTTCTCAAGGGAAGTACATTCTTGATGTGTTACAAATGTTTGGAATGATGGATTTCAAATCCATGTCTACACTAACGGTTTCTATTTTAAGGAAACTACATGAGTCAAATTTTAGATCAGATCTAGTGGATCCTACTTTGTATAGACAGCTCACTGGTTCCTTGATGTATTTGATACATTCGAGACCTCATATATGTTATTCTTTGAGTATCTTGAGTTAGTTTATGTGAGATCATAGACACAAATATTGGGTTGTTGCTAAGCATGTGCTTAGATTCCTTCGAGGTGCTATTTCTTATGGTATTATATATACCTACAGTAGAGGAGTGATGCTACTTGGATATGACAAATCTGATTGGGGTGGTATCATTTTGGAATGAAAGAGTACATCCATATATTATTTTATCTTGGGTACAACTCTGATCTCTTGGTCCACCAAGAAGTAGTTCTACACAACCTAGAGTACTACAGAAGAAGAGTATATTGTGGCTAGTACTACCTACGGAGAATATTTGTGGATTAATAGGAAGATACTTGCTAGGATATTCGATGAGAATCTTGAGTCTACTTTCATTCACGGTGACAATTAAAGTTTCATCAAGCTTTCCAAGAACCCTGTGTTTCATGATAAGTCAAAACAAATTGAGATGATGTATCACTTCATTAGAGACATGTCTAGAGAGGTGCAGTAAGAATTTAGTACATTGTTACTGATGAGCATATTGCATATATGTTAACTAAGCCTCTATTAGTTATGAATTATAGGTACTTCTCAGACAATATTGGCATCGCAGAGAATTCATCCCTCACCAAGAGGAAGTGTTAAAGTTACAACATCACAAGTCGTTATCGAAGTCAATCTTGTGTGTCAGGATTAGGCCTCATGTGTTCAAGAAGGGATCCTAAGTTAGATTGAGGAACTTGGAGTAAATTATTGAGTTCTACTCATGAAGGACTAAGCCTTATGTGTAAAGGCTAATCCTCACGTGTTAAGGTGAATGCTTTAATCTGTCAAAGTGACGATGTTGTACAATCTTGTTGAACAAGGCTAAGGACTTACGTCTCAAGTCAAATGCTCATATGTTGAGGTGGACCTCATGTGTAGATTTTATGCTTTGAATGTCAAAGTATTAATGTTGTGTAATGCATTACTAACCATGTTCGCTCAAAATGGATAAGCTATTAAGTATCCTCTAGGGATTGGGCACCTCTAGAGTGAACTACTTTCGCATATGCCACCTTGAACAAGAGTAATATAATATGATCCCAACATTGGACAAATATTCTTAGTATAATTTGATATGATAGATAAATTAAAGTTAGCACATATGTACCATGCATATAAGAGAAGTGATAAAGTTAATATCCATTAAAAACAAACAAAATTTGAATTTATCATGAGAATTACTTTAGTTGATGAAGGAGAAATCGAATTTTTAAGCATCAATGAAATTAAAAATTTATGCCTCAGTTAATTAAAGAATAACTCACAGTGGTTACTTCAGTAAATAAATCACCATGATTTCAGTGAAGAAGCGTTAACTAAAGTGTTAATAAAGAAGAACTAGTTAACTAAAGTGTTTTGCATGACAACAATTTAGTTAAACTAAAATAAACCACATTAGGTAAACTAAGAGATCACACTTAAGTTATGACACCTGAGTTACGAAACTTGAGTTAGCATCCTAACTAAGGGATCTAGCATTCAATTAGAATGTGATTTCATCTTGATGTCAGTATAGCATGAATATAATGTCAAATATGAAAAACATTGCACAATGCGCATGGAGGATTGTAGAAACCGAAGAGAAGACCTATTCTTGCAAAAATGAATTCACTATATTTTACATGAGAGCCTAATTTCTTAAGTAGTTATTCGATACATCTTACATGAGACAAAATTTGGCAAGTTTTTAATGTGTTGGACACATTGCAAAGTTCATATGGTTTATATCTCTTCTATATTATTCAGTGATAACACCTGTTGTGTTTGGATTCTCTCTTATCTTTCACTTTGGGATTTGAAAGCAATATCAAATTATGAAATACATTCTCTGTTAGCTATCAATATTACAGTAAGAATATTTTCTATGAATTTTCTTCCTCATTGTTTTGAGGGTTTTCCCCAGGGTACATCTCGTATTATGTGCAAATGACTATGTGTTTGAATGGTTCATTTATTTCAAGTGCTATGTATTTACAAAATTAAATATTAAAGATCAAATCTCAACCAAAATTCAACAAAATAACATTCATCACATTAAACACATAATCAATGTTTTTCATAATAGGTTTACTTACATATTAGCTTCTGGAACAGTCTTACAAAACTTATGCAACATGCATCAAAGTCCTGTCTCCTCCCAAACATTACATAACATAACTTCATATATTCATGATAGATGTTATTCTAATACTAAAATTTTAAATCACAAACCACCCACTTTACCCCTGAATCCCTTACATATTTATATATATATGTGAATGGGGTGAGTTTGTTATAAAGTGGACATCATTGTCCATCTTCTTATCACTAAATTATTACTTCTATGCCTATTGTTCCTTTGGATAACTTATCGGAAAATCCACTTCTAGTGTTAGACTCCCAAGACCGGTCCAAAAACCTACTCAAAGAGGCCCCAAAAACTCACATGTTTCTTGTCCCAAGCAAGGAAAAAGTTTGTGGAAAAATTTAGCCCTTGGGCTATTTTTCGACCTTTTTTCCAAAAATTGATTCACCAATTTTCCTTTTTTTCAAAGGTCATTCACCCAAATTCCATGGGATATTTTCTTAACTCTAAAATTTTCCAAATTTATCCAAAAACTATATAAAATCCTTAGAAATGTGAATATATATATTTTTGAAATCGCCAAAAATTTAATGGTTTGAAATTTAAGAGTTAGTAAGATTTGCCAATGTTTTTACACTTTGAGAAAATTATGGATCCTTAAAAAATTCCGTGGTCGTGAGAAGCTTAAGTTTTCTATTAATATTTCTTCATGAGGTATTGAACTTTTGACCAAGATCTTTCACTTCACTAGTCTTCCAATTATTGTACAACACCTTCCAAACCAAAACTTTTACCCTCTAGGAATGGTGTGTCAAACCTTAATTCAGAACAGTTCTAGCCATCACTCAGCTTGACAAAGATATGCATGCAACCTCTTAGACACATCCCTATGTCTTGGATATTAGCCTTCACATTATCAATGGTGTCTCAGCTTTTTTTTTCCGGAACTACTACCTTGCAAAGTTTACAACCAATATTTCCTTATTTTCTCAAGATGCTCATGCTTGAAGCAACTCTGCTTGTTAGGATTCTCTCTACACTAATAGTCCTTACTTTGGTGGTTCCATTACTCTCTTTGTCTCCAGCATATCTTGATTTCCACCAATTTTACTTTCTATAACATCATCCTCTCAACATTCCTTTGCACCTCAACTATGTTGCTCGGCTCTACATCTCTACGACATCTATAACACCCTTGGCGTAAATCTCTAGTATGATAAATTTATTTATGTAAATGACTATGAGTAGCCAAGTGGATAAAACTTATTGTATATTCTTAAATATTAATAAGAAAATATATAACTAACCATGGTTGAGGAAGACGGTAAGAATATTAGGGATACATGTATTCACTAGATATAATAATGGGGCTGTATGTGTCCTAGGGGCTATATTATAACCATGTTTAACTTTGAGAACCAAAAAGGAGACCTTAGGACCTTAAGTGAATGAAAAAATCTATAATTAAACTTAAACCTGATTTATGAGCTAACTAGGTGCTAACAAGTGATTAAGGAGACGATTAGTGGAATTGATACATTTCTCACGGAAAAGTATTTTTTCATGCAAAAGTGGAATTGAGATTGGGAGAACATAGTATTCTAGAATGTAGAGCATGGTACATAGAGGATAGTATGTAGGACGCATAGCGCAGAATGTAGAGAACGTTTTTTCGTGCATAACATTTGAATGTAATGAAGCAAACTCAAGGAAGAAAAAAGCAAAGGATAAAGTAAATTCATAATCACTGGTAGAATGGAAAACCATGTAAAGAACCTAAGTGAATTATATAGTTTATTGATACGTAGTGGTCGTTGGTGTGGATGATATCGTGAGTGCCCAAACCTGAATCTTTGAGTTAAATTGTTATTGTAACCATGCACATATGTTCCTCTGGTTTCTCTAGCGAAATGGAAAATGGTACATACAGCTAAGTTAGTGGACTCTTATGAGCACTAAGAACCATCATGGTCATCACTATTATGCTAGCAGAAGGAAGCTAAGGGAATGACTTGGATTATGTTACATGGAATTGGTAGGGAGCCAGTTATCCTAATTGTCAATAGAGAAATATTAGGATCCCTGGGACTGGTGAGAAGTATGGTTGGTGAATGCATGATTGTCATCTCAAGGATGATTTTCTACTAAGAAATTTATGAACACAATTTCCTACAGTTAGGTGGAGCATGGATTCCACGAAGATAGTTGCCAAATAACTTGAATTCAGATAAGTGCCTAAAGTTTTATATTATCTTTGCAATTGAATTTATATCTTGTAATGAGAAAGAACAAAATGTGTATTTTGTTCATGTTCAATTCTTGTTAATTTAATTGGTAAATTGCTGGATAGACCTAATGCTTTGAACGGGAATTGATAATATGATTCGTTTCATTGTGTCTATTAGCAATGTAATTATTGAATGACTATAATCCTTAGTTGGTATTCAATCATATTCCAAAGGATGTTTAATGGTTTCTTAGTAAAATAATTGGGATAATATGTGGATGAATGTGTTATGTCTCTAAATAATTTACATTTTAGTGTTATGGTAATTTCATGATAGAAATGTTAAAAGGGAAATTATAAAACGACGTATACGTCTTTCATATTTTAATTGAATGATTGATTTCCTTGGTTGGTTATTGGTAGTTGAACCAATAGACTTCCAAAGGATGTCAATGGACTGATTCATTCTAGTTTTATAGTGATTTCATGGTTGAAATAATAAAGGATAATGTTTATAGACAGTTTGTTGGGATAGAATGTCTACATCTAGGGTACTGCAGGGTAAAGGAAGAGATTCCATTTTATTAACTTATACATACTTAATTTCTGAAGAGAGTTTTCAAACCTGTTATTGAATTCTTGGATTCTTATTAGAAACTTGTAAATTGTTCTTATTTGCGATGATTAATTGTTTTACAAATGTTTCAGAGTTTTAGATTTAATTTTAACTATGTTTCTCATCTCTAATGTCAATGATATTTAAGATGATAAGCCTTGTCTGAAATCTCATTAGACAACTCTAAGATGAGAAGCATAAGTTTAAGTTTAACAGGTTATCAGACTCATTATGAATTACTTAACCAATATTTAGGCATGTTTTGAGTTTTGGTCTAGAAATCCTTCAGATAGGTAGTTCAACCTGTGGAAATTCATTCCCTTAGTCATTTTTCCTTAAACTTTATTGTGATTGTGTCTCAGTCAGTTAGGAAAACTGAACATACAGCTAAATCTTAAGTTATCCTCTTCTCCGACCTTTCAGAATGTAACAAGATTTCCAAGGTGTTTTTATGACATTTCCAATTAATTTTTTATGTGCTGGCTTCCATATTTTTGGAATTCGGGATAACTTGTGGAACTGTGGTTATGTTCTTACGTACGACTCCCAAATTCTGATTTAGAGGGTGATTACGCCCATTGTATACGTAAATCAATGTGTTTTCGATGATAAGGTTGTGATTTTGATGTCAGTGTCAGCTGTATTATTATTGTCTCTAGTGATGACTCCCTAGTTCCAACGTACTAACATCAGAATCAAAATTTTAATTGTAAGAGTCGTCATATGGGTATGGGTTTTGACTTCTGATTTGAAGACACCACAGCATCCATGTATCATCATCCTCCCATGCCATACACGTTTGAAAAATTGAAATCAATAAATTGGCGACCGAGCCGGGCTTTATTTGAAGATAAAACTCAGTAAATGGGCGGGACTTTATTTCAAATTTGAATATTGTGAGAGCGCAGGCTATTGCTGACATTTTAAAAATCTACCGGTGAAGGATGCAGTTGTTTGTAATTCAATGAGCAAGAAAGGTAGGAGGTCCTCATTGTTTTTAGCAGGCTTTGTAGACTCTAAGTAGAGAAAATTCAAGGAAATGATTCAATGGCATTTCGTTCCTGGTGACAACATTGAGATGCCATTCCTGGTTATTAAGTGAAGTGCTGCTTCAAGGCTAGGCTTGTCTTACTCTTTATTGATATGTCATTCCTCTCTCAATAGCTCATGCTTAGAGGCCGTGAGCCTCTTCTTGGGCAGCACTATTATCCCACAACTTGTCAAAACTACCCCTGGATATAGGAGGCAGAAGGCAGAGAACGTTTTCCTTGGATGAGAGAGCAGAGCTTAGTGATTATTATGAGATCAATGGACTTCAACGCGCCCTTCAACAACTTCATTGCTTCGAGAGGGGTTAATAATACCCATTTATATCACTATTATCCCCGGGCTGATTCTCCATGAATGTTTTGAGCAACTGAATTCGGATTGATAAGCCGCTCCAAGATTACTGTGACAATTAACAAATTCATGAATAATTTTGCGTTGTTTTTAAAAGGTTCCCGTAAGATACATCTTATTTGTTTTTAAATTGTGTTACCTAAAATCAGAAACCTAAAATGAGAAAATGATCAACAATTATATATATACACAGAAAGAGTTCATATCGGCAATTCAATTATATATATACACAGAAAGGGTTCATATCGGCAATTTTATGTTAATATGATAAATGAATATTTTTAACATAAACATCATCATATTTGCGAGGTTTTTTTCATCATGCCATTCATTTTAAAGATTTATCATTTGTCGTAATTCGATTATTTAACACTATTATAGGCAGGTTTTGAAATTTGTCTTTTTTATATTATAGAATGTTTTGCAAATAAATTGTTTATGTTTTTAGTTTGTGAAAAATTTGTTTATGTTTTATAATTAAGAAGTTATGTTATAGAATGTTTTGCAAATAAATTGTTTCTGTTTTAAGTTTGTGAAAACATTGTTTACCTTTTATAATTAAAAGGTTAGTTATTTGTGAGATATCACTTTTATTTTTTCTTTTCAAAATAAATGTAAGTTTTCAAATTTGGTTGTTTTATATCATAACAAGCTTTGCAAATAAAGTATATATAAATTTATTATTAGAAAATTAGTTATTTGTGACATATGTTGATGTAAATGAAATGCATTGCAATATTTGTAATCTCATGAAAACTTATATAAATTTATTATTAAAAACTTAGTTATTTGTGACATATGTTGATGTAAACGAAATGATATTGCAATATTTGTAATCTCATGAAAACTTAATGTAATTTTAATTGCTTTGTATCATTCAATTATTATATTTATATGGTTTTAATTTTATTGTTAAGGTTAAATATTAATAAATGAAAAACAATTTTTTTTTTTTGTGTATATGAGAAAAACCTTTTTTTGGTTACTAAGCTTAGATTTAGAAGTTTGTGTATATAATAAAATTGATATACAATAAATCAAATTGTTTTAATGGTTTATAAAGTAATTTTTGAAATATTTTATATTTTTGTCATTAATGTATTTTATAATTTGGTATTTTGTTTTATAATTATATTATTAATATATTCTATATTTTTGTTAATAGTTGTTTAGCTAAGCTTCATTATAACTTTAATGCATTTAATTTTATATTTTATAGTTTTCTTAAGGATAACTTTATTTCTTTGTTAGCATTTATTTTCATATTTTATTGTTTTGGTAAGGATAACTTTACTTCTTTATTAATGGTGATAACTTGTGATTATAGAATTAATGGGAAATGATTGAATTTTATTAATAAATGAAATGAAAATATGTTGATTAGTTACTAAATTATTTATAAATTCAAACAAAACCCCCCTACCTAACACTATACTTTAAGATTATGGATTTCTTTGCTATACTTTTAGATAATGTGATTATAATAACCTTTGACTTTAGATTTAATGGAATTAGAACAATGTATAGGATTGTTTACTCAATTATCTACTAAATCATGCTTAAAAATAGATATGTTATTGGTTATTAAATTATGTAAAACAAATGTTTATTGTTTATTAAATAATGTAAAATAAATAAGTTATTGAGTTTATTCGTGTGTAATTATTAACTATGTAATTATAAAATATGAAATTAAATTTAAAATATTGTAATGAATAATGAGGCTAAACTCAAAATTTTTTATACCAAACTATTCATAAGAAGAAGCTTAAAAATATGGTTTTCTCAAAACAAAAAAGATCAACGATGGACTCACTTGGTAAATTTTTAAGACAAATATTTTTTCCATAAACAAGATACCCAAATATTGGAATAACAATTGGACTCTTCTTGTGTTTGTGAAATTTTCATTTGTTAGAAGATATGGATGTTTCACATGATTGTGGATTGAATTTATTTGCTAACCTTAGACCAAATTTATTTGAAGAAGTTTATACTCATGACATGAGTAGAAAGAATCCATATAGAATGAATATGATGTTGTCATAAAAAAATGGTACATGGAAGTTGGTGGACCTTCAATTTGGAACCAAATCAATTGGATGCAAGTGGATCGATGAGAACAAGCACAAATGAGATGGCTCACTTGACAAGAATAAAGTGAGGCTTACGGAAAAAGGTTTTTCACATAAATAAGGCATTGAATATGAGGAGACTTTCTGCCGCACAACAAAACAGGCTACCTTGTGCACTCCATTGTCTTTTTTCTTGCATATATACTTGTTGGAAAATATGGCAATATAGGTTGGAAAGAGTTTTCATTGATGTCAAAAAGAGTTCACTGATGACAAAGGACTAACCAAGACATCATGGCAGGGAAAAAATTAGTAAAAGTCAAGAGAAGTCAAAGGAAGTGATGACATGGCATATGTGATGATGTGGCATGTGTGATGGGCTTGAAATACTCATGATGGTGTCTTGGAGATATCAGGAAGTCATGGTTGAAATTTGAAATCAATCTTGTAATATATAACAATTCTGAGAAAAACTGGAAAAAGACTAAGTATAGAATAATTAGTCAAAATTTGTTCGAGCAGCCTTAAGAGAATAACCGCCATAATTCATGGTTTGAGAAGAATTACCGCACCATGGTACCATCCTATAGCTAGTTGGTTTGGATATCAATTCATGGCTTCAGTAATCCTTAAACATTTTTGAGGAGAAAGTTATAAATTTGCCAAAATAGAGTTTTAGGATAAACTTTGGAGAAAGTCTTGAAAATGACTAAGTGTTGAAAATTAACAGTTGGAAAGACCATTTTCAAATGCCCTCCAAAGTTTGTGTGTGTGCCAACAGATTTATCTTGTGATATGGTCTTGTTCATTGTTGAGATCGCTATCTAGCCATGCTTGTAGGTTTCCTTATGGTGATCACATGTGGGAGAAATCAATATGCCAAAGTAGAAGAAAATTTGTTTTTGCAAGTTAAAAGACAATTTTGTCTAAATGTTAAATTAAATGGTTTGAAAGTGTCAAGATCCAGTATGGTGGTTGGTGTATTCATCCATGATTGCATATATACAGAAGAAAAAATGTGCATATATAGAAGGAAAAATGTGCATATACAGAAGCTCTCTTCTGTATATGCATATTTTTCCTTTCGTATATGCACATATACAGAACGAAAAAATGCGTATATAATTACCTACAAGAAGACCCAAGAGCTTTCCTAGAAGAAAGATTACCTTTAAATTTCAAGATAGCTCAAACAACATGTTATTGTGACATTTGTGAAAGGTTCGAGCCGCACACAATAAATGCATTAGAGGAAATTTCAACTCAAAATGGGCCTTTTAACTTTAACTCAAATTCCATGTCATCATGTGTTAGCCAATGAAATTGCTTTAAATTTGAAATACCGTATAGGTCTTAAACTCTTTTTTAATATAAATTTGGGGATAGGTATCATAAAAAAAAACTACTTTTTTGTTTGTAATTTCGACATATCTCCCCGTGTTTTTACTCAAATTTCAATTAGGAGAGCTCATTGGATGTGTAATTAAATTTTGCATCCAACGAGTACCCACTTGGCATACTTTTGACGGACCCCGCTACCCCAAAAACAAGAAATACCTGAAAACACGTGATGATGATGTCATCATCAAGTTTTTTTAGGTATTTCTTGCTTTTGGGGTAGCGGGGTCTATCAAAAGTATGTTGAGTGGCTACTCGTTGGATGTGGAATCTACATCCAATGAGCTCTCCCGATCGAAATTTGAGTAAAAACACGGGGAGATATGTCAAAAATACAAACAAAAAAGTAGTTTTTTTCTTTTCTTCCTCCAAAATTAATAAATATTATTTTATTATTTTAACTATTATTTTATTAATTTTTTTTAGGAGGCCCATTTTGAGTTGAAATTTCCTCTAATGAATGCCCATACAACGTCGATTATACTAAATCGAAATGGTGTGTAATATGTTAGACAACTGAACACGCCATTGCTGAGTGTACATTTTTTTTTAAGAATACACCAATACCACCACAACAACCTTGCATACAAGGAACCCAAAGAAAATGAAATAAGACACTAGTGTTACCACAATCGACTTACATACAAGGAAGCCAAAGTTCTTCAAAGTGTCATTTTTTAATGAAAGGCATTGTTATTTACTATTGTTGTTTAATGCTTTTATTGGTAGAAATAAAAGTAGTCATCAATGTGTCAAACTAGCCCAAACCACAACAATAGTCAATAACAACACCTTTCTTTAAATGCATATACATAAGGCATATAGGCGCATATATGGAAGGCATAAATGCACATATACAAAAGGGAGCTTCCATATATGCACATTTTTCTTTCTATATATGCGCATTTATGGAAAACAAAAATGCGCATATATAGAAGAGAATTCCCATATATGCGTATTTACTGAAAGCAAAAATGTGCATATATAGAAGAGAACTTCCGTATATGCACATTTCTTCCTTCGGTATATGCGCATTTCTACCTTTCGTATATGCACATATACAGAAGCCAGAAATGTGCATATACAGAAAAGAGCTTCTGTATATGTGCATTTCTACCTTTCGCAAATGCACATATACAGAAGGAAAAATGTGCATTTATGGAATACAAAATGTGCATATAGAGAAGCTCTCTTCTGTATATGCACTTTTTTTCCTTTTCGTATATGGGCATATATAATTTCTGCACATATAATTTCTACCTTCCATAATGCACAAAAGGAAAAATGCACATATACATTATGTCTTCTGTAAATGCGCATATAAAGGAGGAAAAATGTGCATTTACAGAAGGAAAAATGTGTATATACGGAAGAGAGCTTCCATATATGCAAATTTTTGCCTTCCGTAAATGTGCATATACAGAAGGCAAAATGCACATATACAAAATCTCTATGCCTATATGTGCATTTATGCATTTCATATATGCACATATACAGAAGGCAGAAATGTGCATATACGGAAGAGAGCTTTCATATATGTGCATTTATACCTTTCGTAAATGCGCATATACAGAAGGAAAAATGTGCATTTATGGAAGGTAAAAGGCACATATACGGAAGCTATCTTCTGTATATGCGCATTTTGCCTTCCGTATATGCACATATACAGAAGCTCTCTTCCATATATGCACATTTTTCCTTCCTTATATGTGCATCTATGGAAAGAAAAAATGCGCATACACGGAAGAGAGCTTCTATATATGCGCATTTCTGTCTTCCATAAATACACATTTATGGAAGGAAAAATGCGCATATATGGAAGAGAGCTTCCGTATATGCGTATTTACGCCTTCCATAAATGTGCATTTACGGAAGGAAAAATGTGCATATACGGAAGATATACAGAAGAAATAAATTATGCGCATTTATGCCTTCCATATAGGCGCATATACGGAAGGTAGAAATGCACATATACATAAGAGAGCTTCCATCTATGCTCAGGTGTTCTTCTATATATGCGCATTTATGGAAGGCAAAAATGTGCATATACAGAAGTCTAGAGTTACCGTATATGTGCATTTTGATTTCTGTATATGTGCATTTACAGAAGGAAAAAATGTGCATATACAGAAGAGAACTTCCGTATATGCACAAATATTCCTTTCCTAAATGTGCATATACAGAAGGAAAAATGCGCATATATGGAAGAAAGAAATGCGCATCTATAGAAGAGAGATTTTCTATATGCGCATTTCTACCTTCATAAATGCGCATATACAGAAGGAAAAATACACATTTATAGAATGCATAAATGCGCACATACGAAAGCTCTCTTCTGTATATGCATGCATTTTTTCCTTCCGTATATGCCCATATACGGAAGGAAAAGAGCACATATACGGAAGAGAGCTTCAAATTACACTCTATCATGCCAAGCTTGTTCAACAATTCTCCAATGCGCTTCTTATGGGAGATGAATATGTACTTTGGATTCTAGGTTACTTCAAATCTTCCAATTTTCTTTACAAACCATGTTGCATCGTCAAGATTAATTTGTTTGAAATTTAATTTTAGGATATGCCTAGTTAGGTTTACATACCATACACTAGGTTCTTGTTTTAGTCCATACAACAAGAACCATCCATCTCCACCTGTGGATAAACCTCCTATTTGTGAGGTATTTTCCTCATTTCTTTTCATGTTTTTTTTCTCTTTGTTCATCAATTTATTTGCCCTAAATTGAAAATTTAAACCAAAATAAATTAAATTATGGCCAATGGAAACAAAAACCCCAATGGAATTTGCCAATGGAAGCAAGAACCCCAATGTAGTTGGCCAATTGAAACCAATTCCCCAATTTAATCATAAAAATTAAATAATTTTGATTATTTACCAAAATTTGTACCCAAAATTCCCATGCCCAATGGAAACCAAAACCCCAATTAACTCAAAAAACAAATGAATTTCACTATTTCCATATTCATATTCATCAGGATCCTTGTGAATCCATACCAAAATCCACAAATATGCAAAGTTTGTCAAGCACATTACAAGTTTGCATAAGTAATTTACATGCCCAATGTAAAGCAAAACCCCATTTAACTCATAAAAACAAACGAACTTCACTATTGTGAATCCAAACAAAAATTAACAAATATGCAAAGTTTGAGCTTGCATACAACTAAAAAAAAATCAAGTAGAATTCATATATTCCCCTAAAATAGATAAACAAACAGGTAAATCCCTTGCCTTTGTCCAAAATATCGAAGTTTCTCTTCCAAGAACATCAATAAACACCTTATAATTTTGATGAAACTTCTCAAAGTTGATCTTCCAAGAACATCAATAAACACCTTATAGTTTTGATGAAACTTCCCAATCCAAGCGTTAAAATAAGGTATAGAAGCTTCCCATGCTTTTAACAAATATTTCATCTTGAACGAAGGGTACTTTTTGGTTAAGGTCACGATAACAAAGTTCAACAATAGACTCTATGAACATGAAGATCCATAGGTACGTTGATGTATTTGATTAAACATGCCAATCACATACTATCATACATGATATAATCCAGTGGAACCCTTGCAACCATAAAATCCATAAAGATATGCTAAATAGACTTTGGAGTCCAAAAAACATCACACTACAACAAATAATTACATATCTAACAAAATCGTTGCCTATACTGGGATTTTATTCATTAGCAACACATTACGATTCCTATTATAGGGTCTAGTTGTTGCCTCTACCCGGAATCTGGGAGCTAGTCCTGCAAAGGGAATAGTCAGCACCTCACAATTTCGATGAAACTTCATAATCCAAGCCTTATAATAAGATAGAGGAGCTTCACAATCAACATATGCACTCAAGACACTTTATGTACACATGCATACTTAAAAATTGGAATTAATACTTGAATTTAGGACATAAATATGAAATGAAAAAATGTTAAATGTTTATTCTTTACTGTAAAATTCAAGATCAATTTTTAAATTTACATGATAGATTTAGTTTATATGTTGTTATTTGTCATACATTAGTTATACAGTTTTTAGTGCTTAGATATGTCATTATATCATGTGTTTATATTTCTAATGATATTTTATTTGTATTTATGATTGCAGTGGCTACTATGGATAACAATGCGTAGATACTGAGGTTTATTTCCCATTTGAGAGAGATTGGTTCTGCTTGAAAGGGTGGAGATGAGCTCCACTAATCCTTGTCAGATTCTTTGTTGTCTATTGTTGATATGATCGCAAGATCGAATGATGCTTTGTATAGATCACATCTTACAGGGAGAGGAAAAGACAACAATATGCTGATGAGTTAAGTTACAACGAGGTAAAAAATCTCAAAATAACAAAACAACACATATATTCATTGTTTAGACTGCTTGGGACGGATGAAATTTCGGAGATCAATAGGCCACATATTTCTATTGAGTGGTGCACATTTCCACCCATCAGAGACAATTGGATGGATAGGTGGTACATGGTTTTTGACATTCCCCCTCCCAACAATAAGGAAGTATAGATGTACTTCTTCCAAAAAATTTATGTAGAGTTTGTGATGGGGAAACATGTCAACTATTTTGACATGTTGGGATTCGAGGGAGTTGGTAGGGAGATGACCCAACACCGACCCCATGCTAGGCATAGAGATGCCAATCCACATATACCTACACCCTGTTCCCAGCTACCGAGGGAATACATCCCTCCTGCACATGACATGGTTGCCTAGACACAAAAGACATTTTTTACTCTAGCTGAGATGGTCTCTCAACACACGACCACTATTGACCATAGAGCGCCATCTTCCTCTGCTGGTGTACAACCACCAGCTTCTGGTGGTGGAGGGACATCTATTGGTGGAAATATACTGACTTCCCATGTGCCTCAAAGTGAGCCACACGTCTACACATCGTGTGGGGGACCATGTTATGGTCCTGGACCAGCACATGGTACCACTACGATGACTGGTGGTCATGTAAGGACATTGTTTTAAAACTCTATTATTGTTCAATTTTTAATTTTTCCATATTATATGTAACATATTAAAATATTCGTAATATATGCAATATTTACTCTTGCAGGAGATTGATACCTCTCACGGGGGTGGTACTGCACTCGGTGTGGTTGTACCCGAGGCCCAAAAAACCGCCATTGAGGTAATATTTAAACACTTGACATTTTTTTATTACATATAATTTTGATAATGCATGTGTTAGTCTTGATTAATTTATTAAATTGTCTAAAATTTACAATTTTTGAAGTTGCAGGAACCCCACTTAGAACGTGATGCTGGAGACGTTGATATCAACGACATAGTCCAAGGTGGAATTTACGATTACTTGAAGAATGTAAGTACATGGGTTATGACTGAATCTTGTTCAAATTATTTAAATTTCTTACTGTATACTCCTTTATAGTTCGCTAATATTTATAATTTTTAAACTTGCAGATTTTATTAGCATCTGAAGAGGGGCAAGAAATTGATGGAAGCAGTCACTCCCATGGGGGAGATATGTCCTAGGTAGGGGTAAGTATATTACAACATGTTAGTTTTTCAGTACATATTATTCCATCCATTCAAATCCATGTCTAACTATGGTAACACTTTATGACTGTAGACATCATTGTAGATCCCTGCATCGCCTCTTTGGTTTGGATCTCCCCGTAGTCCAAACATAGATAAGGAGGTTGTTTACACCAAACAACCATCTTCTTTGAAAAGAGTGGGTGTGCATGAGAATCAACCTACTCATTCCACGGTAATGTACACACTTCTAATGGAAGTTGTTGGTTAGCTATGAATTCACTTCACAAGTGGTTTTTCTTAATGTTATTTTCGCATGTTCATATCATCAGGATGTAGAGTCATCCATGCTAGACCTTAGTGGGATTTTTGATGCTGCGATCAATGCTGCATCTACAATAGGGATAAGTCACACTGAGGTACATCTACTTGAATATTTGTAATTGTACATTTCATTTGTATTGTTTATGGACATGCACGAGATCTAACTATTTAATCATTTGGTGAATGTAGCCACACCCTGGTCCATTAGTGCATGCAACTGAGGTTGATGTTCAACCTATGACTCCTCTTACTACTGAAGAGTCCTAGTGTAATCCCCTAGAAATGATTTTTTTGGTGAGATGTTCATTTTTTACATAATTGATTAGTACTTTCTCATTCATGTACATGTTGATAATTCTTGAGATAATTGACATAATTTTTTTTATTCACAGAGAAGCATTGCAGAGAGGCTCTCTATAAGGAGGAGGACACCAAAGGCACCTATACCCTCGACACTAGAGGAACCTATACCCCCAACGGATGCAGTGAGTCTTTGTTTTATTTACAATTGAGTCATATTTTAAATTTTCAAACTTTGTTATTGATGGATAGTACTAGTTCAGTTACCTGATCAAGAAATATTGTCATTGATTTGCAGTCGCCAGAGATGCACAATGGTCCAAGACAGAGCCGAAAAGCATCAGGTTTTGGGAAAAACAAGAGAAAGTTAAATTTTTGATGTGTTAGTCTAGGACAAATATGTATTTTTATGTGCAATCCGGAGTTAGAGTATAGGGGCGCGGTCCATGACAGATGTACTTTTGTTTGCACATGTACATCAAATATGTTTTTGATACATGTACATTGACAAGCCATAGATAGGACTTCTATTTTTGTATTATAACTTTCATGATATAAAAAATATTTCATATCAAGGTTCTTGAGATCTTCATGGTTCAGTCTTTTAAGTGTGATTATACATGTGTGGCCAAGAATGTTTCTATGTGTAATGTTCCCAATTTTTATATATTTTATGATTGCATGGAGATATCAGTTATAAATTTGAGAACAATGCACAATTACAATATTATGTAATGACAAAAATGTACATTTTAATTGTTTTTTACCACGATCCAATTGCATATACAATGTCATATTAACAATGTCAAATTGTATTCACAAAGATGGAACATACCTAATACACATAAGCACCCAACATGGCTAAGCAACTGATCCAACTTGCTGGAATACAAAAGCAGCTTACCCACATAACAACCTAACAAACTTTTAAAAGATGCACAAAGTTGACACACGTAAGTGATGCACCTGTGTGGTATACATAAATAACATTAGTGTTTGGCAGGATGTATTTCATCTAACGAATACATGGGATACACATCAAACCTAAAAGTATCCGAGTATTATAAGGTTGATTCAAAATAATGGTTATGACTATATCCTGCACATTATGTATGTCCTGCACATTATTTTATCATTTTGTTAATGTACATGGAATTTGATGAATGGCCTCAAGTAACAACTTTGAAAGAGATGAAAGTTATGTGTGATTTTATTATAGTTTAAACTGATTAGAGAAGTACTATTCTGAATCTTGTTTTATAAATTCATGTTTATGGAGTATTATTTGAAGCATTCATAGCGTGAAGATATATATATTTTGTAATAATGGTGTAATTGCGCCGAGAGGTGCTCTACAGCCCAGTATGGGGTATATCTTGTAACGTTACATAACGTTGAAGTGTTACGTAACGTTGTAACGTTATGTAACGCTACATAGATGTCGGCTATAAAAAACATAAATCTATGTCGGCTATAAAAAATAGAAAAAAAAAATATAAGTAACGTTACATAATGTTATGTCGGCTAAAAAAAATAGAAAATTAGAAGAAAAAAAACAACAACTATATAAATAACAAGAAGTATCACAAACTACATCATAGCTATACCTTGATCCAACAACAGCAACAACCGCAATAGCAACAACCACTGATGTCTGGCAACAACCACTGCGACAGCAACAATAAACCTAGAATTTTAAATTTGCTAATCGACAATAAATTCAGATATTCTTTAGATATTCTGTGGCTGATATCCAGGTTCATATTCAAATTATTTTCATATTCTATGGCTGATAGTCGAGCCACTTATTTTAGTAGCGCATAGTCGAGCCATAGGGATCTCTCTTTCTATATGTGTTCACTTTCTCCAATCTGCGTTCTCTCATACCATCTATGTCTGTGCATTTGTCATTTGAAACCTATGTGATTAAACTCGCTATTACATCCACAGCAAACACCAGAATGTAACCCGGATCTGCATATTGTAAGCTGGATCTTGCATAAACTGTAAATGAATCAAAACATAGACATCACTTCCTGCGTCTGGAATTGCATAATAACACACTATATGCTCGATATACTGTGTTTAATATCAAATTCATGCCAATTTACAGACAAACAAATAAATACAAACAATCGAGCCACAGGGATATCACTTTCTGTATGTGTTCACTTTCTCCAATCTGCATTCTCTGATACAGTCTGCATTATCTCCTCACTGTCAGTACTCTTAAACAGTTGAGGATTTTGCTGTCGCAGTTATTGCCTTGGGTTGCATTTGTTTTTAGATTTCCAGGCAGGTTTCAGATGTTTTCCAAATTACAATTATAATAGAAGAATTCTGCATTGGCTCATAAAATGGTATCAAACACCTCGCTATTTGAAACCTAGAGTAGAGTGCATTGCGTGTCACCTTGCTGAATATTAGTCTCCGTAGTGCTGAGTTGAGGAATCTCTTCTTCTATGATAACCGTCGATGTAGATCAAATCCTTCGCCAACATCACCAAACTGTACAAGACTTTTTCTTAAGATCTGCTCCATTATCATTTTGACAGGAGTTTCATTGATTAACCACAGTATGGATACACTGTAATCCAAGGTTCCCATCACTCTCTCCTTGAAAATGTGTTGGCATTGCTGCCATTGCCTCTTTCCTAGAGTTGAAACCTGGAACATTTATTCAACTGTCACCCCGTTCAAATCCAAAAGCATATATACCAGCCTGTTTCATATTAAATCAAAATGAAAAATGACAGTTCAAATCCAAAAGCATATACCAGCCTGTTTCATATTAAATCAAAATGAAAAATGACAATTCAAATCCAAAAGCATATACCATCCTGTTTCAGATTAAATCAGAATGAAAAACCTATTTAGTTGCATTTTATCCTCCATTATATTTCCAACTACCATCTTTGGTGTGGGATATTAAGAGCATAGATTCCTGAAGGGATTTACGTTGTAAGCAAAGGCAGATATAACTCAATACTAAACGTATTGAAACTATATGTATATGTAAAAATTGTTATAATAGATACAGAAGCCGATTTCTTCGCATCTTGCATATATATTTATCAACTCACATGGCATAGTGTTTTTTTAAGTGCTAACATCTTTAAATTTAGTTAATTAAAACACTAACTCGGATATCATATCATTATTAGATGGTAAAATAATGTGTTTTTGTTGATCTGTTATCCAGAAAATGAAATCCACGAATGGTGATGACTAATATTAGATGACTTGTAAAACCAAACCTGATAGATAAGTTTTCTTAATTCATTATTTATAAAGATGAAAGCTTTACATTATTATAAAGCATATACATTCAATATATATATTACTATGACTAATAGTGTATGATTTGTAAAACCAAACCTTATAGATAAGTCTTCTTAATTCGTCATTTATAAATATGAAGATTTGATATCAGTAAAGATGTGATAGTTTTTAGACTTTGTTTGAAATGCGCATGCATTTAAATGGTCTGCATTTGAAAGAATGTAAATACAGTAAATGCATTTTAAATAATATAATATAGTTGTACATGTTTAGTAATATCATTAAATTAATTTGTTTTTGTTTTTTAGAAATATTTTGATGAAAAGGATTTAATTGTTTTTATTTATGAATGTTTGTTGAAGAGATTCGTATTTTGTTTTGTATGATGATTATATTGAAGATTAAGTGAATATGTGATCTCAAGATTGAGATAATATTTTGGTTATGTGATAGGTTTTAGACTTTGTTTGAAATGCGCATGCATTTAAATGGTCATTCGTATTACACATGAGATGCGCATGCATTTAAATGGTCTGCATTTGAAAGAATGTAAATACAATAAATGCATTTTAAATAATATAATATAGTTGTAAATGTTTAGTAATATCATTAAATTAATTTGTTTTTGTTTTTTAGAAATAAAATCAAAATATTAACATGAATAGTTTTAAATCATTTTATGTTACGTCCTCCTTTTTTTGTTTTCAAATGGCTCGACTATAAGTGGCTGGACTATAAATTTAATATCTTTAATTAAATTTAAAGATATAACTGTAAATTATTATAAGAAACTAACAAGTAATTTAGGGTGTATTCCATTGGTAACACATTGATGTGCTTAGAGGTTGGTCATGGGATCAAATCCTCTTGATCAACATTTCCTTTATTTTCAGCAAATACAATATTATTTAAGTTTATAAATATTTTCCTTACTATTAATCATAAGAAGTACCTGTGGTATAGTGGTAAGGTTGTTAGGATAATGGCCATGAGGTTGAAGGTTCAATCCTCTCAAATTACTTAATTTTAAAAAAATGTATTGAGTTTTAAATTTGCATAGAATTAAGTGTATGCTTTTTTTTTTAAATTTCATAGTTTTCACTTTATTGTGTTTTTGTGTAGCTATTATTACTTCAGCACATGAATTTCAGTGTAGATTTCATTGCTTAAAAAAATTAGTGTATATATAATGATTGTCATTTTCTATTCAGAGTCTGACCTAAAAATGGAAGATGCTATGAAACAAACAAGAGTGGGACAAAAAATACAAAATGTCGAACGTCAAGAAGCATATCAAGGAAGAAAATATAACAAAATGACATCAGAAGAAGGAGAAGAACGAAATAAAGAACATACATCTCGATAAACAGAATATCGAACAAGAAAATTGGATGGATTGACAGCACAACAAATAGAAGAACAAAGAAAACAAAACGCTGATCGACAAAGAGCATATCGACAGAGAAAGTCGAAGCAATTGGAAGAAGCAAGAAATCAATTTGGAGAACAACAAAAAAATCAGAATGTCCAACGACAAAGAAAAAATTCAACCAATATACCAGTGGAAGCAAATGTGGAAGATGCTCAATGTGTAATGATCAGAGAGCAAAGTCTTGATGGCATGGTCCAATTTCAAACTGGTCCAATTACTAATATGATCCCAAATGCAAATCGACAAAAAGAATATCGAAAATTAAAGTTGACCGAATTGACAGCGCAAGAACGAGAAGAACAAAGAAAACGAAACACTAATCAACAAACATAATATTGAGAGAGAAAGTCGAAGCAATTGGAAGATGCAAGAAAACAATTTATAGAACATTAACAAAAAAATCAGGATGTTGAACAGGAAATACAAAATTCAACCAACATACCAGTGGAACCTACTGTGGAAGATGCTCAACGCCTAATGGTCAGCGAGCAATAGGTTGATGACATGGTCCAATTTCAAGCAGGTCCAATTACTAATATGATCCCAAATTCAGATCGACAAAAAGAATATCGAAAAAAAAAGTTGCATGAATAGACGGTACAAGAAAGAGAAGAACAAAGAAAACGAAACGCTGATCGTCAAAGAGCGTATCGAGATAGAAAGTCGAAGCAATTGGAAGAAGCAAGAAATCAATTTGCAGAAAAACAAAAAAATCAGAATGTCGAACGACAAAGACAAAATTCAACCAATATACCAATGGAAGAAACTGTGGAAGATGCTCAATGTGTACCGATCAGAGAGCAAAGTGTTGATGGCATGGTCCAATTTCAAACTGTTCCAATTACTAATATGATCCCTAATGGGAATTGACAAAAAGAATATCGAAAAATAAATTTGACCGAATTGACAGCACAAGAACGAGATGAACAAAGAAAACGAAAAATTGATCGACAAAGAGAATATCGAGAGAGAAGGTCAAAGCAATTGGAAGAAGCAAGAAAACAATTTATAGAACAACAAAAAAATCAGGATGTTCAACGGGAAATACAAAATTCAACCAACATACCCGTGGAACCTACTATGGAAGATGCTCAACGTCTAATGGTCAGCAAGCAACACGTTGATGACATGGTCCAATTTCAAGCGGGTCCAATTACTAATATGATCCCAAATTCAGATCGACAAAAAGAATATCGAAAAAAAAAGTTGCATGAATTGATGGTACAAGAACGAGAAGAACAAAGAAAATGAAATGCTGATCGTCAAAGAGCGTTTCAAGAGAGAAAGTCAAACCAATTGGAAGAAACAAGAAATCGATTTGCAGATCAACAAAAAAAGAAAATGTCGAACGACAAAGACAAATTTCAACTATTATACCAATGGAACCAACTCTGGAAAATGCTCAATGTGTAATGGTCAACGAGCAATGTGTTGATGACATGGTCCAATTTCAAGCAGTTCCAATAACTAATATGATCCCAAATGCAGATCGATAAAAGCAATATTGAAAAATAAAGTTGGATGAATTGACAGCACAGGAACAAGAAGAACAAAGAAAACGAAACGTTGATCGTCAAAAAACATATCGAGAGAGAAAGTTGAAGCAATTGGAAGAACGCAAAAATCTAAATGGGCATGCTCAATGTGGAACAATCAAAGAGCAAGGTGTTGAAATGGATGATAATATATCGGTACCATCTGAAGAAATGTATACTACACAACGCAAATTTCGTGAACGAATTGATCGATTAGCAAAAGTTCAAATGTGTCATGTCTGCCTTGAGTCATATGTTGGAATACAAGTACAGGTCCAATGTGCATGCGATGTCTACGAGAGGGATCTAATCACAGATTCTCAGCTACAAACCACATGGATCCAGGAACTCAACCTCACGTCCTTGAAGATCTCACACAAGTTGAAGAGATGTTGATAGCACGTGCAAGTCCAATATTGCAGGTGATGCATGCAATAGGTGGACAATACAAATATCAAGGACACACCATTAGTTTTCCGTAGGAGATTAAAGATGTCATCAAGACATTGCCACGACATATTAACAACTTGGACTTAATGGTCGTTGTGCAAAAAAAGGACGCCAAGGATCCAGTTATGATTTCACTGTTAGAAAAAAAAAGTTATGGATGCATTAGTATATAAAATTCATAATGATCCATATTATCGAGATGTTCAAGTGGATTCTGACGCGGTAGCAGAGTTACCTGAAAATGCAACAGATATCTCACATATGCTTAATTCTGTTACTCTTCCCGATATTGACGAGGACACAGAATTTGCAATGTTGGAAGGGATACCAGGAGTTGATGATATGTTAGATGGTTTACAAACAAATTCGTTTTCATCAAGGCTTCCAGTGCACCACGAGAGATAGAAATTATTAGAGCATGGGCAAATAATCCAAATCCGGATGAAAGTAACGCAAATGAAGAATTGACTAATGTGCTTAACTGGCCAGGCATTGGCTCATCTCCGATTAATAAGTATAACACTGTTGGATTATTTGATATGGCATTTCCATCATTGTTCCCTAAAGGGGAGGCAGATTGGTTACAACCGCGAAGGAGAAATGTCCATCTACATGAGTACGCAAAACGTCTTCTCAAATATCATGATAACAGATTTGGAAGGCACCCTCGCTTCAGATATTTTTTACT
This sequence comes from Pseudotsuga menziesii, assembly GCA_001517045.1. Taxonomy (NCBI): domain Eukaryota; kingdom Viridiplantae; phylum Streptophyta; class Pinopsida; order Pinales; family Pinaceae; genus Pseudotsuga; species Pseudotsuga menziesii. The sequence goes on from LPNX010724046.1 coordinate 326,185, forward strand.
AAATATCATAATGAGACATCGTGCTCAAGATTCCTCAACTATTTTTGTCAAGAAAAATATTAGTGAACTACCTACAACAATGGAAGAGTTACGACAACATTTAAAAAACCTTCCAGATTCAATACTGGGCGAAAGATTAATGAGATTTGGAACAGTATTAAGAGGTACACGTGCATATTGGAGAAAGTGTCGTCAAGAGTTATCCGACTTGGTTCAACAGAAAGGTTGTCCGACAATATTCTTCACACTAAGTGTAGCAGATATGCAGTGGCTTGATTTGCATAAATTAATGCCGGGCACAAGTCCTACAGATCCACGTGAAGCGAGAAAATGGCGACGTCAAAATGTAATTGATAATCCACACATCGTAGCACATTATATGCACTTGAGACATTCAATGTTTTGAGAAGAGGTTTTCAAACATTTTCATCAAGCTACAGATTATTGGAGTCGTTATCAATGGTAACATCATGGATCTCCTCATGTCCATGGGTTTCTTTGGTTAAAAAATGCTCCCAACATGGACACTTTGAATTGGGATTATCCTATAGAAGTTATATCTGCAAAAAAGTATTTCGACAAATGTGTGCATGCAATAAATCCACGTGAGGGACATCAACATAATATTCAAATTGGAGTTAATGTAGATGATCATCCTTCTGTAAAAGACACAAAACAAATATTTCAATTAGATCCAATGATTGATTATGATGAACTTCTTAACTGTGTCGAGCGTCATATTACTTGCAATGAGAAAAGTTGTCTTCGAAAGAAGAGAGGAAAAATGGTTTGTCGGTACCATGCACCATGGGATCTATGTGACCATTAAAAAATTTACATTGATGAACAAGGAGAAAAAAAGTATGAACCTCGAAGAAATGATGACAGAGTGAATACACACAATCGTGAAACATTGATGATGTGGAGAGTTAATATAGATTGGCAGCATGTACTTTCCAAGCGCGTGGTTATTAATTACATAGCGAAATACGCTGCTAAATCTGAAAAAGGATCTAAAACTTTCCACAATATGTTAATCCGGGTCTCTTCTATCCAGAATCCAAATGAACCTGCAGCACGTGCATATAAAAGTTTGTTGTGTGAATCCATTATTGATAGGGACATTGGTGCATAGGAGACATGTCATTTGCTTCTAGAGCTTCCTCTTTCAGAATGTAGCCGTTGTTTTGTGGTTCTAAATGTTGGTATGAAGGTTTTCAAACAAGTACAAGTTGATGCATATAATGCCGACAACGATAATTATTTGATTGATGCATATACTAAGCGACCTAAGAATATGGAAGAACGTACATTGATAGATGTTGCAAAATACTGGTCATATCACAAACGTCGATGGGGGGAAAAATGGTTACAACGAAGGAATGCATCTATTGTACGTGTATTTCCTAGATTTAACTCTATTCCTGATAAAAATGATGAGAAGTTTGTTGAATTTTGTTGGTCCGAGTTGGTTTTGTATAAGACATTTCGTGACTTTTGAAATGATATAGGCCACACATATGATGAAATAGTACAGAATTGGCAAAATTTGCAGTATATAACTTGGCATGTTGATCGTAAACCTGCGCCTATAGATGCTCGTGTTGAATCTAATATAGACGAAGAACATCCAAATCTACAAAGAGATTCTAGGCAACATGAATGGGAAATCATATGTGGATTATATAAAAATCAATTTATAAATTATAATGAGTTTGAGATGCTTGGACATAGGGATCTTGATCGTATGTATGATTGGAACACTGCTTTTGTAGATGATGATACCTCCAGTCGTGCAATTCATTTCATCTCTGAAATGCGAAAACTGAAAATGATTTCTACTAATCAACATCCAAAGTCTTACTCGATTGACAGTTTGGGGGATAAGCAGAGAATCGCATACAATGTTATCCTTGAGCATTATAGAACAGGTGTTGATCCACTACGCATGATAATCCAAGGAACTGCGGGCACAGGAAAGTCGTATTTGATTGGAGCCATTAAAAATACACTTGCAAATCTCTCGCATCCAGGGAAAATTCCATTACTTCTTCTAGCTCCTATAGGGGTGGCAGCTTTCAACATATCTGCAACAACAATTCATTTTGCACTTCATATACCGATCAAAGAAATCAATCCTTTACGAGGACGAAGTTTAATTAACTTACAAGAAGAGTTGAGGTCTGTTAAATATATATTGATCGATGAAATGAGTTTTATTGGAAAAAATCTATTAATCAGAATAGATTCAAAACTTCGCCAAGCCTTCCCAGAAAATGCTACTATACCTTTTGGTGGAAGATCAATTATATTAGTCGGTGATTTGGGACAATTGCCACCTGTCATGGATAAGCTTGTATATGCATCGGAAGGTATTGCAAAAGAATTGTGGAACACATTCACAACAGTTGTGACCCTTGATACTGTGTTTCGACAGAATGGACAAAGCAATGAACAAATATCTTTTCGTAATTTGTTAATGAATATTCGAGATGCAGTTCTAACAATTGAGGATTGGAAATTGTTGATGACTCGTACAGATACTTCCTTGGATGCTTCAATGAAAAAGTCATTCGATAAGGTGATACATTTGTTTGCGACAAATGATGATGTAAACTGTCATAACAAGCGTTTATTAAGAGGCCTAAACTATCCCATTGCCACCAGTATTGCTACATCTGTAAGAACCAACTATTCTACAGAAGGAGATGAAGAAGGGTTGGAACTTGAATTATTGATAGCCATAGGAGCAAGGGTAATGTTGACATCAAACCTGTGGACTGATGCAGGACTCGTCAATGGTGCTCTTGGAGTTATACAACAAATTGTATATAATTTTTGGAAGTTAGCCTCCAGAACCACCCACATATGTTTTAATAAAATTTGATAATTATGTGGGGGTACCATGGGATGAACCGTTTCCTCAAGTGGTTCCTATTACATCTATCGAAAGAGGTAATAAAAAACAACTTCCATTGAAACTCGCTTGGGGTTTAAAAATCCATAAGTCACAAGGATTGACATTGGAAAAAGCTACTATTAATATTGGAAAGCAAGAGAGACAGGGTATGACATTTACAGCAATATCTCGAGTTAAATATTTGGCAGGTCTATGATTTCAACCTCCTTTCTCATTTGATCGATATGAGAAGATGTCAAAATTGTCGGGTGTGAAGATAAGAAAAGATGAAGAAGACAGATTGAGAAAGATCATGATGTGAACCCTATTTTCATTTATTTAATACTTAAAAAATTATTCTCTCAATTTTCCAGTTTAACAATTTATTCAATCCTTATTACTTATTATTTACATTGAAATAATCCTCACAAATCTATCTGTGTTTTCAACTTAACATGTTCCTTACAATGTTGATCAAACTCCAGTTTTGTGTCACCGCCCACGACTGAAACCAGCCTAGATCCAAATCCTAGGCTCTATCAAGCGCCGAGAGGGATCAAATCTCCCGAGGTGCAAACCTCTTCTCAGGTATTGCACTCAAGGAGGTTTACACCACGGGATATTTGATCCCTCTCGGCGCTTGATAGAGCCTAGGATTTGGATCTAGGCTGGTAGGTTGGCCACTTGTTCCTAAACATAAACATGTTCCATAGAGTGGTTACTGATGTAATGGCATTCTCTCCTCCTGCATTTCATCATACAAATGGTCACATATCTTAGATGAGGGGAAGATCTACAATCACCTTCAAGATGACCTTTATGTGCAAAAATTTCACATTCACTTACTGAGCAAAACCCTAGTTTCAAAAATTGAAAAAACCAAATGATCACTTAACAATGGACCTAGATTAGAGGGCCACTCTAGAACTATCCCGATGCATTGAATCCAATGGAGCCGACGGTTCATCAATCCAAGCAACGATCATCAATCTATGGAACGTTGAATCCCACCTCCTACAAGCTTTTAAGGACACTAGTTGAATCCCTAAAATGGGCATAGAGTGGTAACCGTGCATCAAAAAGGGCTTTCAGTGGGTCGTTCACACATGTTTAGGTAGGTTCCATGCAGGAATGCTAGCCACACGTTCGCGGTCAAGGAATTTGCAAATCCGACCCCTATGGCCAAAAATTGGACATTCACTTACTAAGAAAAACCCTAGTTTCCAAAATTGACCGAAAAATGATCCATTGTCGATGAACCAAGATTAGAGGGCCACCCTAGTGCTATCCTGATGTCCTGAATCTAACAAAGCTAACAGTTTTTTGATCCAAGCAATGGTCATGATTCTATGGAACATTGAATCCTACCTCCTACAGGCTTTCAGGGACACTTATTGAATCCGTACCCGAGGCATAGAATGGAAATCGTGCATAAAAAAGGGCTTCTGGTGGGTCATGCAAGCATGTTTAGGCATGTGTTATGTGGGAATGCTAGCAACACCTTCACGGTCGAGAAATGTGCGAATTTGACCCCCATGTGCAAATACTTCACATTCACTTATTGAGCAAAACCCTAGTTTCCAAAATTGACCAGAAAAATGGTATATTGTCCATGGATCCATATTAGAGGGCCACGCTAGCACTATCCCGATGTCCTGAATCCAGCAGAGCTGATGGTTCGTCGATCCGAGCAACAGTCATGATTCTATGGCACATTGAATCCCACCTCCTACAGGCTTTCATGGACACCTGTTGAATCCCTACCCGGGGCATAGAATGGAAACCGTGCATAAAAAAGGGCTTCCGGTGGGTTGTGTAAGTTTTTTTAGGCATGTTTTATGTGGGAACTCTAGCCACACCCTCACGGTTGAGAAATATGCGAATTTGATCCCCATGTGCAAATATTTCACATTCACTTACTGAGCAAAACCCTAGTTTCCAAAAATTGACCAAAAAATGGTCTCTTGTCCATGGAACCAGATTAAAGGGCCACCCTATCACTATCCCGATGTCCTGAATCCAATGCAGCCGATGGTTCATCGATCCGAGCAATGGTCATGATTCTATGGCACGTTCAATCCCATCTCCTACAGGCTTTCACAGACACCTGTTGAATCCTTACCCAGGGCATAGAATGGAAACCATGCATGGAAAAGGGCTTTCGGTGGGTCGTGTAATAATTTTTAGGCATGTGTTATGTGGGAATGCTATCCACACCTTTACGGTCGAGCAATATGCGAATTTGACCCCCATGTGCAAATATTTCACATTAACTTACTCAGCAAAACCCTAGTTTCCAAAATTGACCAAACAAATGGTCTCTGTCCATGGAACTAGATTAGAGGGCCACCCTAGCACTATCCCGATGTCTTGAATCCAATAGAGCTGACAGTTCGTCGATCTTAGGAATGGTCATGATTCTATGGCACATTGAATCCCACCTCCTACAAGCTTTCATGGACACCTATTGAATCCCTACCTGGGGTATAGAATGGAAACTGTGCATAAAAAGGGACTTTTGGCGGGTCGTTCAAGTGTGTTTAGGCATGTGTTATGTGGGAACTCTAGCCACTCCTTCACGGTCAAGCAATATGCGAATTTGACCCCCATGTGCAAATAGTTCACATTCACTTACTAAGCAAAACCCTAGTTTCCAAAATTGACCAAAAAAAAGGTCTCTTGTCCATGGAACTATATTCGAGGGACACCCTACAACTATCCTGATGTCCTGAATCCAACAGAGCAAATGGTTTGTTGATCTGAGCAACAGTCATGATTCTATGGCACGTTGAATCCCACCTCCTACAAGCTTTCATGGACACCTGCTGAATCCCTACCGGGGGCATAGAATGGGTACCGTGCATCAAAAATGGATTCCAGTGGTTCATGCATGCATGATTAGGCATGTGTTATGTGGGAACACTAGCCACACCTTCACGGTCAAGCAATATGCGAATTTGACCCCCATGTGCAAATATTTCACATTCACTTACTGAGTAAAACCTTAGTTTCCAAAATTGACAAAAAAAATGGTCTCTTATCCATGGAACTAAATTAGAGGGCCACCCTAGAAATATCCCAATTTCCTAAATCCAACGAATCCAATAGTTCGTCGATCCAAGAAATGGTCATGATTCTATGGCACGTTGAATCCCACCTCCTACAGGCTTTCACGGACACCTGTTGAATCCCTATCTGTGGCATAGAATGGAAACCGTGTATAAAAGAAGGCTTTCAGTGGGTCATGAAAGCGTGTTTAGGAATGTGTTAAGTGGGAATTCTAGCCACAGCTTCATGGTCGAGCAATATGCAAATTTGACCCCCATGTTCAAATATTTCACACACTTATTGAGAAAAACCCTAGTTTCCAAAATTGACCAAAAAAATGGTCTCTTGTCCATGGAACCAGATTAGCAGGCCACCCTAGCACTATCCCGATGTCCTGAATCCAATAGAGCTGATGGTTCATCGATCCTAGCAACGGTCATGATTGTTTGGCATGTTGAATCCCACCTCCTATAGGCTTTTAGGGACACGTGTTGAATCCCTACCCGAGGCATAGAATGGAAACCGTGCATCAAAAAGGGCTTTCGATGGTTCGTGCAAGCATGTTTAGGCATGTGTTATGTGGGAATGCTAGCCACACCTTCATGGTCAAGCAACATGCGAATTTGACCCCCATGTGCAAATATTTCACATTCACTTAGTGAGAAAAACCCTAGTTTCCAAAATTGACCAAAAAACTGGTCTCTTATCCATGGAACCAGATTAGAGGGCCTCCCTAACACTATCCCGATGTCCTGAATCTAACAGAGCCAATGGTTTGTTGATCCGAGCAATGACCATAATTCTATCGCACATTGAATCCCACCTCCTACAGGATTTCAGGGACACCTATTGAATCCCTACCAGGGAGAAACAAATTATCGGAGTGAAGGAGATAATTATCAGATTCAAGGAGATGTCCTTATAGGATCAACTTCGAGATTCAAGGAAAATGCAATAGACATATTCTAGATATAGTGGTAGATAATGGTCTTGGGCTATAAGGAATTATTCATGTAAGTATCAACATAATACAACAAATCCATTATAGAAGTCTATTGAATTTATCAATATATCAAGCGCTCAATGTATAAAACTGCAAATAATCAATGAGACCATGAAACCAAAATATCTGACTACCACATACCTAACTACCTACCTGTGGTCATTCGACTAGACCATCAGGATCACCTCTAATAGCAACGGTATCTTTTAGCCTCTCGTGCTCGGAGTAAGGCAACAAGTATCGTGACTTTGATGAGTTCTTGTTTGGAATTGTTTGCAGCTCGAGGTTTGTGCCAATAACTAAGTTTGTATAATGGTATACAATTTGACCTCATCTATAATTTTCAAATACATAACCTTTTTTATTTCATCCATGGGAAGCCTATGTCAAGTATTCCCCTTTGATAACCATTGACCCAATTGGAAAATCATTGCCCTTGGAGTCGCTTAATGATACAATGACGGTCTGCTTCCCATCCAAGCAACATGCCAGCCAATAGTCATTGTGTCATTCATTGTCTCTTGAGGAAACCACTGTGTATATGTGCCCTGAATAAAATAAAGTGCAGACCTAGGACTCAGCTAACTAAACACAACTAGTCGTCAAACATTTCAAAGTGATCAACATAATAGTCGGACCTGGTTGTATGAGATCTGAAATGTTGTCATAGTCATGTGAAATACTCGACTGGACTTCCTCCAACTGGGATAATTCTGAAGTTATTTGTCGGCCAATGGGGAGTGATACACGATCCCAGCTGTCAACCCAATTTTTGGATTCACAGTTGTCCCATTCACCACTGCTTCATGGATAACAAAAACAAGAGAGTTTTCTTGTCCACATTTCAACTATAACATTGTTTGACGTCCTTACCAAATGGAATGCACGAGTTCCTTGGACAGTCTTGCACTCATATAGGTGTGATCGATCTCCATCGACCACCTCCCAAAAATATCTATGTACATGTGATTTTTGAGATGATTGGTATTCTTGCCTTCTAGCTCCCTGCCCCATCACTAAAGAAAACCATGTAACAATGGTCTTTGCATCTCGGATGAGCAAAATAGTTGTGAATTTCATTTCTTGCCTATGTAATGCAGTCTTGATGCATGCACCTACTCCATCATGTTCCCCTTTTCCGTGTCCGATCTCAAAATAGTTCCAAATATGTGGCACCTTGTGCCTTTTGTGGAGAATACACAGCCATTGGAAGACATGGGAATTTTTTAGTTGCCCTGCACAACCATCAGACCAAATCCAATGTTGTTCCATCTATATATTGTTATCCTCCAAGTATTTGTAGAACAATTGAAATCTATGTTGTACAAAAGCCAAGTCATGACACCTGTCATCACTTATGTAAAAGTGATACTCCTTCAATATAACCTTGTTCTCTTCAGTACTATCTGCCCCATGTCTATAGGTGATATGGACCATTATGCTTACCTGATCTGAGTGATAATATTGACTCGGAATCTCGTTTTGTGGTTGAAGAGTGTAGTATTCTGCAAAATCAACCACTGATAATATAGTTCCATAACATGTTACCAACCACTGATAACATGTGTTACAAGTTGTGTTTATTTTAACATACCATGGTTTGCATTTCTCGAACGATCTTTGGCCCAAGTTAAGTTCATTATGTTCATGCCTAAACCTCTCATATAATTCTGTTTGTATCATGTCAAGAAAATGTTTAATGTGGGGCTCACGGTCCCTTGAACCCATTCTCAATTTTAGTACATCTTTTTGGTTGGATGAAGGTCTACTATTGTCACACCAAAACTCTTGCACCAGTCCCTTTACTGCATCAATGAGCTTCATATCGGAGCATGGCAACCTGCCAACGAAGGACCAGACATTTGTTTCACCAAAGTCAAGTTGTTCTCTTCTAGAACAATACCTACAGAATGCTTTGATATCCAATCCTGCAAGTTTGGATGTAGGCTTAAGAAGGCGAAGAGCCCTAGTTCTTTTGTTCACGATTGATTGTGAAAACACATGGCGAGCTATTGCGATCCTTTGAGTGAGAATTCTTTCCAATATTACTAAATGCATCTACCAAACTTTTGACAACATAAGAACTTGGTTCAAAACTATTTATCATATTTATCCTTAAGTTTTTCCTAACAACAGTCATAGACCTATATTTTAACAACGATATAAATAACCTACATTTATCTCCATCACATTTAGAATGAAAATAGTTGACAAGTATATGTTGAACTTGATATGCAATACTGCGTTTAGACAACGTACCTTCAAGCGAACCAATGAGATGTTCATCGATTTGTATACGTTTTGGAGTTCTTTAGCGTGAATTTGCTAATGGAGGTAGGGAGGTTGGAATTACACCCTGTACCATATCACCCAGTCGGTCTGGCGTTTAAACATGAGCTTCATGTCCTTCCGTATCTTCCTGACGGCCAAAGGGTGGCAATTGTAAATCCTCTTGAGTGGTCTGAACAACATTGTCTTCTTTTAGCATACCTTCGGCATTCAATGTCTCTCTAACTTCATCACTTGTATACCCACATTCAATTAAATCTGCAAAGGTTTCAGGTGGCCTTGATGTGCACCTACGTTTTACTCCCTGATCAGTGCCATGCAGTGCTCGTTCTTCTACTGATATGGTGACCAAAGACCCCTCGAGCTAATGCTTTTGTCTTTCTTGTTGTGGATTGGTAGGAAGAACTGTGGCATCCTCAACAATCGGAATTGGTTGAGTGACCATAGAGCGTCTACGATTGGTCATGTCATTTCTTTTCTTCTCTCTAATTTATTCAAGGATTTCATTGGGTATCTGCTTCCTTGCTGATTTTCTTGCTCGATTGCGTGAGTTTCCCATGACCAAAATTCCAAGAAAAACAATGGTAGAGATGCTCTATGGTGCTCCTCAATGGGAAATTCCCCAAGCTTGGTAAATATCTTGAGCAATTGTGTCTACATACTCTTGATCTAGGGGGGAGATTGGGTAGAATACGTTGCCTTTGCTAGCTCCTCAATTGCAAGAAAAACAATGTTAGAAATGTTGTATGGTGCTCCTCAATGGGAAATTCTCCAAACTTGGTTTCTTTCTTGCTCAATTGTGTCTACATACTCCACCACATTGACCAAGTTAATGTTTTCTTTGCTAGCTCCTCAATTGCAAGGAAAACAATGGTAGAGATTCTCTATTGGCTCCTTGCTCAATTAATGGATTCTTTCTTGCTCAATTCATTCTTTATGTCTTGCTCCTCAATGTATACCAAGCTCCAAGCAAAACTTAGAAACTTGTGGTGGAGATGCTTGATTCACAAAACAATTTTGTGTGATAATATTGTGAAGAAGAGAATGTTCAAATACTATTCTGTAACTTGAAATTGCGTGCAGAATGTCAAACTTGTGTGAAATGTGTTAGAATGTTTCTCGGATAGGGACTGCTATTATTTATACTAAGAAGAAACACACACGTGTTATTGTTAACCAAAACAAGGGTGCATTTTGGATACATAAAACGCATGCGCGTTTTACTCTAATAGAATTTTGGAGCATTTAAGAGGGTAGTTGCATGGCTAAGGGATCATTCAAGGTTTAGGGGAATTAACAAGCACTCCCTTAGTCTTTGCGCCTTAACATCCCCCCTTTCTTCAACCTAACTTTATTGTTTTACATCTCTAGGGGTGTGTAATAAGGGGATACATGGGGATATATGTGTGTATGAGAGATAGGTTAGGGGGTGTTATTGGTAATGGGAGACATGCAAATGTGTGTGTGTGTGTCAGAGACATAGGTTAAGGGGTGCTAATGG